>WEIT01010104.1:106855-119981 GCA_013389985.1 Dryoscopus gambensis | reverse complement strand
CCCCGCCCCGCGCAGCGCCCGCAGAGCCCCCCCAGACCCCGCACGGGGAGCCGGGACGAGCGGAGCGCCGGCACCCTCCTTCTGCCTTCTGCCGCGGCCCTTCTCCTGTCAAATGGAGTATTTAGGAAACTTCCAAACGGGATTTTTTTTTTCCCCCCTAGTAAATGGAGTATTTAGGAAAGGAAGTTTGCTTCTAAACGGGATAGCTTTGCCTTTCAAGGGGAATATTTTGTGAAGAAAACACAAAAAAAAGTTCTTGGGCTTTTTCACAGTTCAAAGTGTATTCAGCTGAGTCATAGANCCGGGACGAGCGGAGCGCCGGCACCCTCCTTCTGCCTTCTGCCGCGGCCCTTCTCCTGTCAAATGGAGTATTTAGGAAACTTCCAAACGGGATTTTTTTTTTCCCCCCTAGTAAATGGAGTATTTAGGAAAGGAAGTTTGCTTCTAAACGGGATAGCTTTGCCTTTCAAGGGGAATATTTTGTGAAGAAAACACAAAAAAAAGTTCTTGGGCTTGTTCACAGTTCAAAGTGTATTCAGCTGAGTCATAGAATCACAGCATAATTAAGGCTGGAAAAGACCCCTAAGATCATCGAGTCCAAACATTAACCCAGCACTGCGAGGCCCACCACTAAACCATGTCCCTCGGCACCACATCCCCATGGTTTTGAACACTTCCAGGGGCAGTGACTGCCACTTCCCCAGGCAGCCTGTTCCAGTGCTTGTCCATCCTTTCAGTGAAGAAATCCTCCCAAATATCCAATCTAAACCTCCCGTAGCACAACTTAAGTACATTTCCTCTTGTCCTAAATCCATCTGTATAGATCCATATCCAGTCAATGATAGCACGGGATGAAGCCAAACCCTAAAGTCAGCTCTGATTAAAGCCACGGGCACATTGTTTTTTCTCTGAAAAGCATAAAAACGTCTTTCTTCCCTGCCTCCATCCCTGCTCTGGGGTCACACCTACCCCTGGGAGGGGGCTCAGCAGCTTCTCCCTGGTCCCTCCGCAGTCTCCTGCCCTCCAGCCTCACGTCTTATTTATTTTCCCCGTAGGTGGAGAGCCGTGACTCAGTGGTGAATCTTGGTTTCAAGGATCATACAATACTTCACCATTCAGTTTCAATGAACCAGAAAAAAAATGGGAATTTCCCTTCTCCTTCTCATCATGAGCGCTGTGGAAAATGCTGAACCCTGACTTTGGGAAGGCTGACTTACACCCACAGCTCAGTCCTGAGCCAAGAGTTTGGAGCTAGACAAAATTTTGGAGATCTTCACACACAGACAAAACAATTCAACATTTTTCTGGGGAAGTTTGCCTTGCCAGATGCCAAGTGCAAGGTAGATATTTCAGGCTTCACTCAGCATGGAATTCCACTCAGAGGAAATATTTAGCAGGAGTTTGTCAGCACATAAGAAAATCTTTCTGGCAGTAAGCAGAAGATAGCCCAGGGTCAGTGCTCTGTGTGCTGGGTGGCACCGCAGAGGATGGGTTTCGATAGTGGTTCCTGACCATTTCTGATGTGTAAATCAAGGCGCAGCTGCTCCTGCCATGAAACGCCCTTGTTGTTATTCCTGCTGTATGAAAACAGGCAGTGGCAGGACAATTTCGGGAGCAACTGGGAAGAGACGCAGGGAGATATTGGGCTGAACTCCAGGCCAAGCTCTGAAGGATCTTTGATCTCTCCTCCGATGGGTCAGCACAAAAGCTGCCGTTCATCCTCCCTGCATTCCTGCTGTCCACGCCTCTGGCCCGCCTGGCCACGACGGGGAAATTTAAGGATGCTTTGGGCTGGCTCTGTTTGCGGTGGATGCTCGGGGAGCTGTGGAAGGAGCCACCAGCAGTGCTGCTGCTCACGCTCCTGCTGCCTTGGCTGTCTGCAGCAGCGCTGGGAGCTGCCTGGGTGGAGCTGTGCCCTTCCTGTGCCCACTGGAAGGACACTCGAGATGCCCAAGCTGCAGGTCAGGGCTGGGGGATTTAAAAAATGGAGCAATGTGGCAAAACAGCTGGGTGAGGACTGCTCCAGCGTGGGAGCTGCAGCTTGGGAGAAGGGTGCAGTCCTGGCTGCAGTCTCCCTGCAGCTGGTCCCCTCGGGCAGGCAGCTGTGCCCGCCAGCGCCCTGCTGCCTCTGCCACAGCCGCTGCTGCCTTCCCAGCACCGCCACAGATGCCAAACAAATGAGTCTTCCCAGCCCTCTGCAGGGTTTGGTGGTTTTTTTTTTCCTCTTGAGTTTCTCCCAGCCTGTGCTGAAGCGTGTGGCAGCACGCTGGGGCAGGCAGCTGACGGGAAGTAGGCTGTCTTTTTCCATGCTCTTGGCTGGGAAACTCCAGAGCTTTGGAGCTGTAGAGGTGATAATGCAGGGATAACTCATTAGGCAGGACGTGCAATCAGATGTTACCTGTTGGTAACTGATCATCCAGAGTGTTGGCTCTGACACAACACACAGAGCCCTGATCCTGCTCCTTCAGGCACACAAACAGCACCAACCCCTTCACTGCCGTGTTTTCTAGAAATTATTCTTTTTATTTTCACTTCTCTCTGCTTATATTTACTTCTATCTGCATGATTTTTTTTTTAAATCAAAGTAAGAAATAATTTGGCTGATAAACTGTGCCTTATGAGGTGTCATCCTGCTGGCTGAGAGACAGCAGCCCTTTGAGAGCAGTCTGCAGAGCACACAGAGGACACACAGAGGAATTTTCATACCGGCAGCTATGGGATTTACTTTATTTCAGTGCCAAATTAACATCACTGTTTTATCAACACGATTGTATGTCATGATACCTGCAATAGCAGCAGCTGGGCTTTGTGCTCCAGGTCTCTCGCAGCCCTTTGCTCCTGGCTGGAGAAGATTGCAGTCATCAAAACAAAGAGGAACCATTTTCTCTCCTGGGAACAGAGCACCAAGTTCCCATAAGGCAAAACAAAATTATGCAATGAGTCAAGACAATGTCCTGGGCATGTGGAGTCTTGCTTGCTGTGTGCTCTCAGCACTCGCATTCCGCCGGCAGCTCCGTGCAGGAGAGCAGCACAAAATGGTGGAGAGGCTTCACCCCAGCACACCCCAAACTCCCCAGCTGAGCTGCAGGAAAAAGAGAATGGATCCCCATGGATCCTCCCCACCCCTGTCCTGGCAGCACCTCTGGGGCCTGGGGCTGTTTGTGACCCTGGGGGAACTCTTGGTCTCACCAGGCAAGATAATTCCAAAAATTATATAAAATAATTTATAAATGTGACTGTGGCTACCAAAGACTTCTTTCCAGTAGCTCTATGAAGAGGAAAACAGGGGGGGATGGATTTACTGTTATTTTTCTGACGAGCCAGCCCTCGAGCTGCTCTGCTGTGGACAAGGCATCTCCGAGTCAGTGGCTGAAATTCAGCTGAAGCATTTCCAAGAGGAAGGGTTGAGTTCATTAACTGTGTTGCATTCTTCTAGGCACGAGGATAGACAAGAATATTATTAGATAAAAATGCTTTAATTGAAATAGAACAGTCTTAAATTTTCTGACAACTTCTCTGGCCCTTCCCATCCATCTCCAGGCTTGAGCTGTGTTGTCTGTATCCTCTCTTTGCTCTTCTTTTAAGTGAAACCAAACCTTGCTTGGGTAAGGTTTCACATGTAAAAGTGCAAGGTTGCGTTAGACTCCTGCAAACCTCTGCATGTAAATATATATATGTGTATATTTTATGTATACACACACGGTACCACCGCAGGGTTACCTGCAGGTGTGAGTGGATCCAGAGCACATCCCACCCTTACAGTGCAGCATGAATTGCTCTCCTGTTCTGCAATATCGAATTCAAACTTCAGCCTGGTTCTTAGCCACTGTTCTTCCATGAGAGAGGCTCTTCTTACCTAACCAACACCAAAAAAAGTTCCAAACCAGCGAGCAGCTTAAATCCATCTGGACCTCGGCATTAGGATAAGAGAATCTATTGTTTCCTATTAATGCTGCTCCAATCCTCTTAATGAAGATATCAGGCTGGCTTGGGCACATTTATAGCTCAGGTCACTCTTTCCACTGACACGGGTCGGGCTCAGAGCACTGGTTTGGGGTGGAGAAAAGCCGGTGGCTCCGGCAGGGAAGGGAAAGGGCTCTGTCTGCGTGGGGGCAGCAGCTGAGCCGTGGCTGAGAGCGGTGCTGGGCAGGAGGAGCCCAGGAAGAGCCACACTCAGAGCCTGCAACCAAAGCAGTAAATGAGGGTCGGGGGGAAGGGTAAGCGGGAGAACTCCCATGGACACAAAGAGGGGAAGGGAATAAGAAGAATATGCTCTAAAAAATATGGAAATGACCAATTCCTGTTCTTTTAGCTTAAAGCTTTGAGATGGAGATGCGACAATAAGAGGAATATGTGTGTTTGTATCTAGGTGCCTTCACTAATTCTCTCAACCATTTTGTAGAGCACAGCCTACAGCAGGCATTCCATTAATTCCATTAGCAGATTTTCTATATGGAAGTGTTTGTTTGCTCAGGATTTCCTCTCTGGAAGAGTTGTTTTTTCCTACGCCCCATCTCACTGAAGCACTGAGCAACCCCCACAGGCAGGTAACACAAGCCAGCGCTGCAAAGAGAAATGTTCCTTCCCCTATAATTCCTTTTTTCCCCAGAAGGCTCTGCAGGACAGAGCGGGGCTGCGCATTGTGTGCAAAGGGAACCTCTGCTCCCAAATTCTTTGACATGGAGGTATTAATGTGGAGGAAGACGCTGAGCCCCTGGAGTTTGCTTCTAAATAGGGCACAGCTCAGAACATCTGAAGGTCTCTGGGGCTCATGGGTGGGAATCTTCTAATGATCTTTAGTTATTTTTATCCGTGCCCAGTGCTCAGTGCTGCGGGGCAGAGGAGCCACTCTCAGATCTCCCGGGGAGCGCACGGAGCTGCAGCACCGGGAGCTGGGCAGAGGAGGAGGAACAAGAAAATAAAACACAAAAAAGAGAAGGTGACAGAGCAAGACACAGCGTTAACATCAGACAGAGGCACGAGACAGGGAGAAGAAAAGGAACAAAGGACTTTGGCAGAGTTTTCCTTCTTTTCCTTCTGTTTTTAATCCTGCTTCCTGGGGGAGAATGGGACAGCAGTTCACCAATACTGAAGATGACCAGGGAGAGATTGATGTTGCAGAGCTGCAGGAATGGTATAAGAAGTTTGTGGTGGAATGTCCCAGTGGGACCCTCTTCATGCACGAGTTCAAGAGGTTCTTCGGCGTCCAGGACAACCAGGAAGCAGCAGAGTATGTGGAGAACATGTTCAGGGCTTTTGACAAGAATGGGGTAAGTGCTGAGAAGGTTTTACAGGTATTGGTGAAACCATTTCTGTATCTGTCTTCTGCAGTGGGGAGTGTCTGGGTTGTGCTCACCCTTCATGGGACTGAGGTGGGGGCGAGGGACCCCCGAGGGCAGGAGAAGGAGCACAGCCTGGTCTGGCTTTATCTCCTCAAATCTCTACCTAAATTAAGGTCAGAGTGTCCCCTGAAGGGACTAAGGTTGAATTAAAAGGTTCAAACTTGGGCAGTCACACTCGGAGGCAGAGTTGTTGTAAGACCCCCAAACAGCCAAGGCTCCCACACGGCAAAAACATTTCTCTGCTGCCATAGAGGGGGAATTACAGTGCAGGAAAGTCCTACTCAGGCTCGTTCTGCGTTGGAGGAAGGGTCTGCATCAAGTACGAACAGGTGGTTTGTAATGAAATATCGACTTAGCTTTGCTTTCCAAAAGAAAAGAATGCTGAACAATTCAGACGTTCTGGTTTTGATCCCCTTTGCCGTATTTGTCATGAGACACCTGGGGAAAGTGGGGTTTCTGGTTTAGTCACAGTTCCTGCACACCCTCCCTGCTGCCACGGGCAGCCTGGGCTGCTTTGGGTTCTCAGGAGTGGAGCTCAGCTGCCTCGGGTGAGCAGCGCCGGCCAAACGGTTCAGTTAAATTTTCCTGAAGCTCTTGGTCGTACTTCAGCTGTGGGGATGTTTGTTCCTTGTCTCAGTACAGGGGACTCAGGTCGTTCATCTCTGATCAACTCATCTCCCTTAAGCTCCCTTTGAACACAGCAGCAAAAATCACATCCGAGTGGCAGCAGAAGTCAGTTTGTGAGAAAGGATTAAAAAAGGCCGTGGAAGATGTGGGCAGGTCAGGCTTGCCTCAGAATTCCAAGCTGTAAAAACCCAAATTCCTGCAAAAAATGAAAGGTTCAGGTCCCAAATTCTGTTATGAGAGCTGTGCAGAAAAGGTAGCAGAGCAAACTGTGCATAAAAGGTGAAGTCCCGTTCCTAATTTATAGGAGTTTTCCTAACAGGACAGAGAACCCGGTTGGAAGGGATGCTGGTGCAGGACAGGACGGGGGAGGAGGAGCTCGGCCGGGGCGCACGGGGTGTGGCTGTGCCTGCTGCTGCTCCTCAACTGCTCCAAACCTTCTCAAAGTGCCAAACAAAGACCTGTCCCACGCCTTATCCTCCTGGCAGTTTTAACCCAGGTGTTTTGGAACCTGTAGAGCAGTTTTCTGTCAGCTTCCCACCCAGCTAATGTCATCCGGCTGCTGCTTTTCTGTTGCCACAGGACAACACCATCGATTTTCTGGAATACGTAGCTGCCTTGAATCTTGTTTTACGAGGAAAACTGGAACACAAGCTGAGGTGGACGTTCAAAGTGTATGACAAGGATGGGAATGGCTGCATAGATAAACCTGAGCTGCTGGAAATTGTTGAGGTAAGTGGGCATTGCCCAATCCCTTTTTTAAGCAATCCCTGCTCTTTGGCAATGTTATGATGTGTACCGGGTTGGTGATAATCAGGTTTCAAGGCAGCTGTGGATGGTGATGAAGTGAAAATGCCTGACCCTGCTGAAAGGGTCGGGAGCCTGCTGGGGTGTCTGAGGGCTCTGCTGCACCCACTGTGGGCAGCCTGGCCCTGCTGCTGCCCAGAAATGCAGCCTCTGGCTTCTGGAGATCCTGGAGCTCTGCTCTGCCTTTCCCTTCAACCTCTCGTCACCAAGGTTCCCCGTGCTGGCCTGGGGAGGAGGGTTCCACCCCAGGCCCTTGCTGGGGCTGTGTCCTGGCTGGTGGTTGGTGAGAATACCCTGAGAGGCACCAATTAGTACTGAAAATCCTTTTGTACTGGTGCCTTTCTGGGTTCCTGCTGTGTCCTACATGGATTTAACCCGTGCTGGTGTGGAGAAGAGGCCTCTCGGTGATTCCACGGCTCGATTGGCAAGGTGGGAGCTGCTGTCTCCTGCCAAGTGACAGAACAAGGGGAAATCACCTCCAGCTGGACCAGGGGAGGTTTAGATGATTATCAGGAAAAATGTCTTCACTGAAAGTGCTGTCCAGCCCTGACACAGGAATCGCCATCCCTGCAGGGATATAAAAGCTGTGTAGTTGTGACACCTGGGGACAGGGGTTAGGGGTGGCCTTGGCAGTGCTGGGGGAACAGTTGGATTGGATGATCCTAAAGGTCTTTACGAACCTGAAGGATGCTGTGGGGCTGAGCAGACAGCCTGGCACGGTACCTGAGGTGAAATATCGTGGTGGCTGTGCTGCGGCACCACGGGGGCTGTTCCCCTGCACAGCAGTGCCTGGCAGGGTGATAACCTCTGCTTATCACCCAGCTGAGCATCTCAGGGCAGTGCGGGGCCAGGAACTGCCCCTGTGGACAGCAGGGCTCTGGCTGGGGAGGGTGAGCAGCTGGTCACCTGCAGCAGGGCAGCCTGTCTGGGCCACGACCCATTATAGTTTTGAGGTCAGCCAAGAATTGGCCAGAATTGTGAGGACACTGCTAATCCTCTCTCTGGGAAGAGTTCAGACAAAACCCTTCAGCCGAAGCAGTAAAGGGAACAATGGACAGGTGGTGCCATGGGAGGAGTGGATAAAATCTGAGCCTTTCCCGAGGCAAAGGGGAGCAGAAACTGGGGGTCAAAGTCTGTGCCAACGCAGGCTTGATCTGCAGCCTGGACACAGCTTCCCCAGAGAGAGGGCTGGCTTAGCCCAGATGTGCCTGGCTTTGGATGTCAGGAAAGAATCACAGTCAAGGCTAATGATTTTTCCCATCTGTGAAACTCCAGCTTTGTTCTTGCAAAGGAACCCTGAGGTCTGAGCAATATGTGTGAGGGAAGCAGGAGGGCAGCAGCTTCACGGAGCAAATGAGGTAATTAATGTGCAGCGAGGGTAGGCATAAGGTCAGGGGTTCCATTCCACATCTGAGGCTGCTGAGGGGCAGATCCTTCCAGAAAGGTTAAACACACAGCCTTTGAAAAAGACCTCCACAGTGTTGGGATGGTAACAGAGTGCACTGCTTTTCATTTTCCAGTCCCTTTCCTAACTTGTGAACTCCTTTCAGTCCATCTACAGGCTGAAGAAGGTGTGTTGGTCGGACGTGGAGGACAGGACCCCGCTGCTGACACCAGAGGAGGTGGTGGACAGGATATTTCAGCTGGTGGATGAGAACGGGGATGGTGAGTGCTGGGTGGCACAGGCTGCATCCCTGCCTGAGGAGAGCTCAGCTGTGCTGGGCTGGCTGCCCGTGGCTGTGGCTGCCCAGAGGTCACTCGGCTCCCCGGCGTTACTCACACGGGCACGCGGGCTCTGGGTCTGCTCTGTTCCAGCGCCAAAGCCACTTGGTGGAGCAGGGTGAAATCTCTTCCATTGTTACTTTAATGCAAAATCCCAAGGAGTCCCTGCTCTGTCTGGATTTTGGTGCCACTCAGATCCATCCCCTGACAGCCCCCAGCAGCCAGAGGGCAGGTCCCAGTGCCAGCACAAAGAGCTGGGTAAAGGCACTGGTTCCAGTCGAACTGGGGCTGCAGGACCTGACTGGCACCGCTCCGGGAGGAGCCTGGGTGAGCCCCTGCAGCTTCTGGAGTCTCCTGTTGGATGGGGCAGGTGGGAATGCGCTGGGTCACAGCCCCTGGCTTGTCTGCAGCTGCCTGGCCTGGCCTGGCAGAGGTGGGGAAATGAAGTAAAATCGTGTCTGATTAGCATTTTATCTGACACAGGGGTGGAATTGCTTCGTGCCTCCTCCTCCTCCTCCCTTATCTCTGTGTTCTGACATCTCCTGTCCCCCTCCTCACCCACAGGGCAGTTGTCTCTCGATGAGTTCATTGATGGAGCCAGGAAGGACAAGTGGGTGATGAAGATGTTGCAAATGGATGTGAACCCTGGGGGATGGATCACTGAGCAGAGGAGGAAGAGTGCTTTGTTCTGAGAAAATTCGGGTTTGACACAGCTCAAAACGTGATGCTGACTCCCAAGTGTGACCCTTCCTCTAGCCTGGTAGTGACTTTCCTTTTTAATTCGATCTCAGCATCCAGATGAAATCCTGAGTGGTTTAAGGAGCCGTATCTCAGTGTAAACCCCACGTGCTGAGCACTGCTGGTACCCAGGGACTATTTCTGGCCCATGAATAAGTCTTTCTGTGTACACAGTGCCGTGTTTGCCAGCTCTGGTTTTTGGTTACACCCCAAGGAACAAACTCTTTGTGGCTTCCTGCAGCAGATCCTGAGCAGGGTTGGGGGGTTTGGGCTGGTGATGGAGGGGGGCCGGGAGTGGAATGGAGCCGGGGGTGCTGTCCCCAGGGCAGGCTGGTGGGGCCGGGAGTGGAATGGAGCCGGGGGTGCTGTCCCCAGGGCAGGCTGGTGGGGCCGGGAGTGGAATGGAGCCGGGGGTGCTGTCCCCAGGGCAGGCTGGCGCAGGCACCGCTCACTCCTGCGGAGTTACAGCAGCTCTCCCCAGCACAGCTGCCCTGGCGGGTGCTGGACGTTCAGGGTGTCGCTGTGGGTGCTTTGTAGCCTTCGCTGCTGCTCCTGTCAGATTCCTGAAGACCAACACAGAACCAGCAAAAACGAGAACTGGGTCAGAGCAGCGGCCAGGCCGAGCACGGAGCTGAGGGAAGCAGCGAGGGCTGGGCAGGAGGAGCAGTGACCCCTTCCCCTCCCTCCGGGGACCAGAGCCTGCTCCTCCTGCCTGCCCAGAGGCCTGGGGGGCTGACGGAGGCTGATTCACTGGGTGTCACAGCCCCTTCAGGGGACAGAACGGCACAGCTGCGACTCGGCCCCTTTTGAGCCCCTGGTTCTTGTGGAATCATCACTCTGGAACGGCTTTTCCTGCTCTGGGAACAGTGGATGAGCTCAAGGAGCTCCAGGATTTTCACTGCAGTGGGAAAAGTGGGAAGCAGAGATGAGGGAAGGGCAGAGTTTTGCTTGGCAGCGTCTCTGCAATGAGAGGACTCGTGCTGCTCCATTGGCAGGACCACGGAATCACAAATCATGCATGGTTTGGGTTGGAAGGAACCTTAAAACTCCTGCAGTTCCAACCCCCCTGCAATGAGCAGGGATGCCACATTAGGTTGCTCCAAGCCCTGTCCAAACTGGCCTTGAAAAGAATGGAAAAAGTGACAAAAATTCCAGTACAGTGGTTTTACACTGGACTTAATTTAGCCCCAGACTACAGATACAAAATTTACACAGGCTGCAGGCTGAGCTCTGCTGCTCTAACCCATGTTTCTACATAGATGTATGTGGAAAATGAATTTGGGTTGAATCAGTATTTTGGTTCAACTTTATTGGATGTATTGGTTCACTTACAAGAAAAAAACTCCCCAGGAAAATAACTTGAGTCTGACTGGTTTGTTTTAGTTTTCCCATGGGATCAGTGGGCCAGGTCATACCAATGAAAATATTTACAACCCCTTTTTTGTGGCCTTTAATTAGGACTGTGGGAACTCTCATTAGCTGATTAGTTTTCTGGTTTGTGGTCTTGTCAGTTTACCCAGAGTTTAAATTCCGTGAGGAAGTGTTCAGGATAAGACACAATCAGTGCTAGAGTTCAGATCGTGCAATTTCCACTTTGAAATAGCCTTTCTATGAGTTCTCTGTAAATACTGACCAGTTTGTGGTGTGCTGTCTTATCAGAGCTGATTAGACTCATGCTTTATGCTGCTCTGGGGCAGTTGGTCACAGCTCTCTCTAGTCAGTAGTTTATCATCCAAAGATCTGAAAGAAAAATCTGACTTCTGGCTTGAGAGCCTGGATGAAAACGTTCACTTTTATTGATTTTCCAGCTTGTGAAAAAATGTTCTCATTGGAGGATACAAATCTCTAATTCCTTTACATTTCAGCATCTCAACCAAGGTAACACGCTCTGCTTCTTGCACAGTGTTAGAGACGCTCTTTAGTTCCTAGAGCTGCGTTTTGCTGGTTTGCTGAAAAGCTCCAAATTCTCCAGTTCTGCTCGCCTGGTCAGCCCGGGCTCTGCAGGGGCTGTCTGGGGACCCTCAGGCCAGCAGCCCTCCCCTGGTGAGCACTTGTACAGATGCTGGCTGAAACTTTGTAAAACAGGAGTTGAATAAAGAAATGTTTATTAAAACCCTTTGCTTTGTAATATTTATTTGTTAATTAGGTGAAGATCAGGGTAAGCACCTGAGTATCTGACTGAAACTGTAGCCTGTGAGTCTGATATATTGAATTTAGGGGAGGAGCTGCCAGAACAGCTGGGTAAGACAGAGATAAGGCAGAGGTGAGATGCTGTTGCAGGGGCAGAGTAGGGAAGGGGCCTCTTCCGTTTAACTGCCGTGTGACAACAGCAAAAACCATGAGAGTACAATATAAAAAATAACATTTCTCAGTGGAACTTGAAATAGGTGCTTAAAACAAAGCGAGCTGACTGCTGCAGCCAGACGCCCCTCTTTGGACCCTTCCAGCACTGAAACAGGACCCTTGAGGGCTCGGGAGCTGGATGGTTCCAGGTCCTGTGGCCTGGGCAGATGTGGGATGGAGGTGCAGGGGATGTGTTTGTGTCAGAGCTGGCATAACCCAATGGAAAATTGTTCCTCTTATCAATTGTGTAACCTTTCGTCAAGAAATCAAAGGTGCTTTGGCCTTAGCGCTATTTTTAAACCGCTGGGTACAAACACCCTGGTGTCCTCCCCACCTCCATTCAGCATTCACATCAAGCACTGCTGTCAGGCACTTTGCATAATCCGTTTTCCAGACTTAGGCCCAGCTCGAATTGGATTTGACTGATTGGATTTCTTTCTGCTCTAAACTGGGAAGCAGGAGGGCCTGGCAAAGGCCAGTGCCGTGTGACTTCTCCGGGCTCCCATCTGCTCCCGGGCTCGGTGCCCCTGCCCTAGGGCAGGACCAAAGGGGGAATGGCCAGGTTGCAAAGCTGGAGCTGAGGCTGCTGTTGAAGGGAAGAGGCAGCAGGAGCCAAGGAGGCACCACATCCTAAAATCCTCTGGGAGATGCGTCCCCGGAGAAGGCGCTGAGCAGCAGGAAGGGAGGGCTGAGGAGGGAGGGGGATCCTTGCACCCCGCTCTGTGCCCAGCCGTGCTCGGTGCGGGGTGAGCTTTGGGCAGGGGCGGCTCCCGCGGGGCTCGGGGCTGCCCGGGGTTTGTGCCCAGGCCGCTCCCGAAGCACCCGCGGGCAGGTTCCCTTTGAAAATGTCCTGTGGGAAGCCAGAGTGACCTCCTCAGCCCGTGCTGCTCACTGCAGGGACTGGCTGTGGTCTCAGTGGTTTTCTTGCAGCGCCTGTGCTCAGCTGTGCCATGGTAAAATTCCTCTCCTTCCTTTCCTCCCTTTCCTTCTCTTCCTCCCTTCCCTCCTTTATTTTCCTTCCTTTCCTCCCTTCCTTCCTGCTTTTTCTTTCTTTCTTTCCTTACTGTCCTTCCTTTTCCTTTCCTTACTGTCCTTCCTTCTCCTTCCCTTTCTCTTCTTTCTCTTCCTCCTTCTCTTCAAAGTTAAGTGCACCTCAGAGGTTTAGAAAGTGTCTCAAGCGCACCACCCTTAAAGATCCCGTATTTAGGGATGTTCTGGGATCTGAGGAGTGCTGTGGGAACGCCGGAGCCGCGGCAGAGCAGCCGAAACCTGCGGGAAAAGGGCTTGGGAAGCGCCTGGCCGAGAATCGAACCGGGGGTGCCCACGGGGGTGTTTCCGCCGCCGCCTCTTCGTGAGATCCCCTCGGGTTTGGGGTTCCCGCTGTGCCCGGCGGGGCCGGCAGAGGGCGCTGCGGGAGCGCGGGGGGAGCGGAGGGGTCCCAAAAACCGGGATGGGGACAGGGGTGGGACAGGGGTGGGACAGGGGTGGGGAAAGAGGTGGGACAGGGATGGGGACAAGGAGGGGGACAGGGATGGGGACAGGGATGGGAC
>WEIT01010104.1:92974-104378 GCA_013389985.1 Dryoscopus gambensis | reverse complement strand
CAGCCCCGGTCGGGACCCGCGGCCCTGGGGCTCTGCCCGGGGGCTCCGGCCCCCGCGGGGACTGCCCGTGGTCCCAGCCCGGAGCTGAGCCGCACCCCTCTCTAGCAGCTCCCCCCTGCAAAAGCCGCCCGGACACGGGAGCCGAGCCCTCCCGGCGCTGCGGTCCAGCGGGTGGAGCTCGCAGGAGCAGCCCCACAGCGCTCCTCGCTCTCGGGTTACTGCACTGCTCATCCTGCGCACCTGGAAGCGCTTCCTTCCTTCCTGCCGGATGCTTCAGGGAGAAACGTTCCCGTGCAGTTCAGGGGGTTGTTTAAAAAAGGCACCGTTCGATGTTTTTAATGCTTTAGAACAAAGAAAAGCCACTGCATTCACCCCTCCCCTTTTTCTAGCTCATGAATGGTTTAACTCACATTATCACTAATCACTGCTGACCAAATAACAATTAATGAAGGAAAGAGTGACCAAAACCAGTGATCACTTGCTCTGGAAATACAAATGGAAGGAGAAGGTTTAGATCTGCTTTTCCAGGACTCCTCTCACCAGGGCCAAGTCCTGGGCAGCCCCGGGGTTGGACCCCGCTGAGGGGTGTTGGCCACGGCCTCGGTGGGAATTTTGGAGTGCTCTCAGTGCGTTCTTGACCTGCGCAGCCTCGCGCTGCTCCCCTGCCCAGGGAGCCCCGGCTGTGCCCCCGCTGAGCTCAGCAGCAGCTCTGCACCCCCTCCTTGCAGAGGCCTCTCCTCTCGCAGCCCGGGCAGATCCCGGTCCCAGTGTCAGTCAGGGGGAGCTCCCGGCTCCACAGCCCCATCCGAGGTGACAGTGCCGGGGGGGAGGCGAAGGGAAAGCGTCCCGGGAGCTACTGGGCAGCCTGGGCGTCCTGCTCCCCCTCGTGCGGGTTCTTGCCGTCGTTCTGGATCATCCGCACGATGTGTGTCAGGTCCAGGCTGCGCGTGAGGATGTCCAGCAGCATCTCGTCCTTCTGCACGCCCTCCATGAACTCCTCCAGGGACAGCTCGCCTGCAGAGCGCGGCCACAAGAGCTCTGTCAAACCCCGCAGCCTCGCTCCTCCCTCGCCGCCCTCGCAGCCGCCCCCAGCATGGGTTCAGACCCCGACACTGGGGTCTCAGCACTGTGTATTGTACCCCGAAGGCCACCACAGATCCCCACCCAGGAGGGGCAGTGTCCCCTCAGGCCGCCCAGAGGGGACGGGGAGCTCAGCCTTCACAGGGAGCCCCCCCCTGCCAGCTCTCCCTGTCCCCGTGTTTTGGGACGTCCAGGAATTGCTGTGGCAGCCTGGAGTGCGGGTAAGGGGGAAGGCAGGAGCAGTGGCACTGCCCAGGGAAGGTCCTCACCGTCTCCATTTATGTCGATTTTGTTGAACACCATGTCTGTGAACTCCTCCGCCGTCATCTTCTCGTTGCAGCGGTTGATGGATCGAATGGCCTGGAGGGAGCGAGGGGCACAGGGAGTTACTGAGAGCTCTGCAGCTTTGTGCATCCCTCAGAACAGGTGGCCGAATGACCGGACATGAAAGGCCAAACTCTTTTTCAGGGCTAAAACTTGTTTTCAGGCAGTTAGGCTTTGAAAGGTGTAAGTCCTGTCTAAAAAGCTGGAGATTAAAATCCCCTAAAAAGGCAATCCATGCTTTACAAGATTCAGTGGCCACGCTGGCATGAGCCGGGGGCTGTTCACCTCTGAAAACTCCTGGATTAAATTAAGTGCTTATCTCAGCCCCAGGCTCAGTGAACAGCATTAAACAACCTGCCAGGGGAGGACGAGGGGCTGTGGGGGGCAGGTCCAGCCCGGGAGGCGCCCGCTGGGAGCGCTGGCAGAGGACAGGCGGCAGGTTTGGGCAGGGTCTCCTAATCTACCACGGAATTCACTGGGTTGAACTTTCCTGCACAGCCTCCCTGTCTCCCTGCACCCAGTGCCCGTCTGCGGCAGGAGTGGAAAAGCTGAGCCCACTCACTTTGATGATGTTCAGCAGCTCAGCCCGGTCGATGCAGCCGTTCCCGTCCACATCATAGAGCTTGAAATACCACCTCAGCTTCTGATCCACCTTCCCCTTCAGCACCAGGCTCAGAGCTGCCACATATTCCATAAAATCTATGTAGCCATCCTAAAAGGAGAAGGTTAGGAGCTAAGGTGAGTGCTAAAAGCAGCGAGTCAGGCAGTAAGGGATTTTCGTGGTTACTTTTGGAAGTCCCCTCTGGAACTGGTCCCTCCACCCTGAGACCAGGGGTTCGTGGAGCGCAGTGCTTAAAGCCAAGGTTCCGCCTTAATCTGTGCAGAGATGTTGTAGAATCATAGAATTATGGAATCATTAAGGCTGGGAAAGGCCTCCAAGATCACCAAGTGCACCTTGGACCGTTACATGTTGGGAAGGCACAGACCGGGTGGGAGGACGTGGCGTGGGGACTGAGAGCTGGCCTGTGCTCAGGGAATTAACACGTGCCAGGCATTAATTAGCAGCCCAAAGCAGTGGCAATTCAGAGGTCAGAGAGGTTTATGCAGATGAACCCTGATACATTGCCCAAGCTCATCCTGCCTGCGCACACCTACAGCTCCTTCTGCTGCGAGGGGGTCTCATGTCCAGGAGAGGGGTAAAATCAGGAGTCACCCCAGCATGCTGCTGACATCTCGGGCTGGGAAGGTGTTTCTCTGTCCCTGTGCCATCTCTGTCCCTGCCGCACGTTTGGTGACGTCCAAAGCACAAACACTTTAATCTTTGACTTCCCTGCTGGGTGTTTGCCCACCCAGCTCACCCCACGGTGTTTGAGAGGCCCAGCTGGACCCGGGGTGGTGGCACCGCTGCAGAGCTGCTGGGATGAGCTCACAGGCCACCAAACTGCCCCCAGACACTGCCCACGATGCTCACAGCTTCCAGAAGGTTGTTAAAATGCCCCCTGCCCACCACAGAGCGTTCCCATGGCACTTTGAAGGGAAATGGTTCTTGCTGCGGTTTGTGGCACTCCCCTGGAAGTGCTCAAAAGCCGTGTGGATGTGGCACTGGGGACACGCTCAGAGGTGGACGCGGCAGAGCTGGGTTAGCAGCTGGGTTAGAGGCCCTTTCCAGCCTCAGTGATCCCACGATTCCCACTGCAAAGCACGGGCAGAGCATAAGCCAGGGTTTTGTCAGTGAACAAAGCCACGGCCCTGCGGGGCCGGGGCCGGTTCCAGAGGAGATCATCTGCCTTATCCCGCTGCTGCAGGAGCCAGATTAGGTATAAATAGCTGCTAAGCCCCATTCCCAGCAGGATTTCCTGCGCATCAATTCCCTTTTCAGGAGTGCATTCAAACACGGGGCAGCGAGCAAGGTAAAGGCCAAGGCACCAACCAAACACCTGAAGGATTTAGGGCCTGATTTGCATTTTTGTCAATGGGATTAACGCCACTAAGCCCTTTGGGTTGCCATAAAATAAATTCCTCATCTCGCAGGAGGTGCAATTTCAGATCATTTGCAAGTAGAGGAGGATGCTGTTTCCTGTTGGAGACACAGCATCCATCTGCTTCCCTGGCACAGCTCCTGAGCTGGGGGAGCAGCATTCCCAAACCCCTGCTCCGGGACTGCCCCGTCCCGGGGGCCGGCACAGCCACAGCCTGGGCTGCGAAGCCTCTCCGCAGGGAGCCCGAGCTCCTGATCCCACGGCATGGAGCACACGGAACAAAATCCATCCCCCTGCAATCCATTCCCAGTCTCAAACAGCGCGAGCAGCCCCGACCTGTTCTGCGGGCGGTGGCTCGTGCTGGGCACTCGCTGTCCCTGCATGAACGCAGCCCTTGTCCTCACACCACTGGGTCCTTACTCCACAGCATCCAACGTTTCAGGATTAAAGGGCACTTCATTTTAAAGGGATCAAAGACTGCCAGATAAAACCCCACTGTTTTAAAAGGAAAATATCAGTACTGGGAGAAGCCTCTGTGTTCTCGCAGAGCAGGCAGTGGGTGAAGAGTTTTTGCTGGCATTTTCCACGTTCCAGAACTGATTCTACAGTTTATGAGGCCACAGTAAATCAGGCTGCACATACTCAGAACAGCTTCTCCCGTACACCCACCCAGCCCCAGCGCACGGGGTCCCAGGGCGCAGGGCACAGCCGATCCCTGCGCAGCCGAGTGGGAAGGACAATATTTACCTTATTAAAGTCAAACGTCTCAAACATTTGCTCAACGTATTTGTTCGCTGCCGGACTCAGGTTTTTCAAGCCGAAAAACTGTTTGAACTCATAGAGGGTGAGCTGGCCAGAAGGACACTCCGTCATGAACTTCTTGTACCACTGGTGGCACTCGGTGGTGCTCAGCTCCTCCACAGTTTTCCCGTCCATGTTCCCCATCTCCACACCAGTCCTGGTCCCTTTGCAGCCAAACACGGAGGGTTTGTGAAATTTAGGAAAAAGAAAAATCTCACAATTCTGCTTCTTGCCTTCAAAGTCCAGATGCCCCCAGCACTGCAGGGGTCAGAGCAGCAGGAAATCCTGGAGTGCCGGGCGCCGTGCGGATTCCGTGGTGGGGATGGACGCGGGAGACTCGTCTTCCCGGGAAAACCCAAAGGCACAAAACCCTCTTTGGCCAGGAAGGTGACACTTAAGTACCCAGCAAATCCCTCCCCAGCCAATGGGGCTCGGCGGGGTGGTGGGCTCCTGCCAGGCATTAAGAGTTCAGGGTTAAAATAGAAAAGAGGTAAAATGGGGAAGTCTTGCAGATTACAGGCCCAGCAGGAGATTAGGAGGGTGGAATTTTCTCTGTGATGAGCTAATCTCTTAATCCACTTCATTTACCCATTTGGGGGGGGGCTGGTGTCAAATGAACAACAACTTTTGCACCAGAGCCAGAGAAGGAAGAAGAGAGAAAACCACACTGAATCCTCTGTGCTGGTAGTGCTTTTTGCTTTCCCTCCACCTCACTCAGCCAGAGGATTCCAGAGGGGCTCTGGAGCCTGGAATTCAGGGAGGGGGAAGTGGCGCTGCAGTCCTGGAAGAGACGCACCAGGAGGGTAAATTTGGTGGGAGGAGACAAACATAGAAACATAATTGCTTTGAATGGTAAAGGTTTAAGTGCTTTAATTGCAGGCAGCAGGAACGGGAAGGGCCCTCTCCCCCCAGCTGCAGGGTCCAGTCCTGGTCCTGCTGACTGAGTGGTTTTTCCTCAAAATTGTCCCACACTCTGCTCGTCCCAGGAGCCTGTCCTGGCTGCTGTGTTACAAACTCAGCTCACACCAGTGGAGTTAAATGCAGCTTCAATTTTCACTAATGATGCGTTACCATGAAAAATTCTCCATGTAAGTACAACCGAATCCAGTGTTCACTTTGACACACAGCATTCTGAGAAGGACTCAGGCATAAAATGTCCTCAGAAAGCACCACGGGCCAGATCCTCGGCTAGGAATGAATGGATGTGGCTCCTGGGTCTCTCCCACAGAGCGTTTATCCATAGCACACAGTTTATATCTGACAGCTGTAGTTACCTAACAGCTAAAAGAGCCCGGTATTGCTTCTGCACCAAAGTAAATTAGGAATAACTCTACTAAAAAAAGCAGCATTACACAATCGTAAAACACTTATGGAAAAGGAATTAAGCTGCGGAACACTAATTGGATGTGCTAATTCTGTGCTCGCCGTCAGGTCCCTGTTGTGCAAGGTGAACCTTCAGCGATGCCCTGAGCCCCGGCCCGGCCTGTGCCGAGGCCAGAGGAGCTGGGCTGGGTGGCCGCTCACTCCGTGCCCTGTGCTGTGACACCGGGCAATAAATGGCAGGACAGGTTGGACAGGGTTTTTGGAGCAAAATCCACGCTGCATATTTTTCTGGGGAGCAGCGGCACAGCCTCCTCACCCACCCACCCCTCGGCCCAGCGCTCGCTGCCCTCGCACTGACGGGACACTGAACTCGTGCCAGCTGCTCTTCCAGTGCTTCATTGCCTGGGCTGTGCTGCTCTCAGCTATGGCTTTCTGCCGTGCATGGATCTCCACCTCGACATGTTTGCGTTCTCCACGTCGATCTTCTTCCGGCCGTGGTCGGTGCCCTCCTGGAAGCGAGCCCCGCAGAACGGCTTCTGCGTGGTGCAGAAGGGGGCCAGGGAGTTGGGGTACTCGGGGCGGTAGAAGGCGAAGTCGAAGGAGCTGAGGGGACAGCCCCCGGTGTGGGCGACAAGCGGGACAAAGCGGGAGCCCAGAGGAGGAGCTGGAGGCGGTCGGTTCCTCGGCATGGGAGGGCTGTTGGTGACCTCTGGCATTGCTTTGGCCTTCTCCATTCCCTTGGGCCTCGTGCGGTCTTTGCCAGGGGCTTCTGCTTTAGCCACCTATGGAGCAGAAGATCCAGAAAAATGTGTGGCAATTGCCCCCACCCTTCACCATCCCCACCAGGAGAGCCTGGGAAGCTCCTGCTCCAGTCAGGGCAGCGTACGTGCTGAGGAGGCAGGGGCTTACACATCCTTAGCCAAAAATCTGAGGTGGTGCTGCTTAAAGAGAAAGGGAACTTAAACTCAGATGATGTTCTGGAAATAGGGAAGCGACTTTAAACAAATGCTGAGAAATACAAATGATGAGACACTAAGGCCTTGCTTGTCTCTTGGCTCTCAGTTAGAGCAGCGCTGAATGCCAGCAGCCCGCGCTCCTGGTGAAGCTGTCCCCACAGCAGAGCCGTGGCAAACCCGCCTCGAAAATGCTTCAACACAGTCTGACCCAAGAGGATGTAGCAGCAGAGCCTGGCACTGTCCTCTGGAGCATCAGCTCAGCAGCTCCGGGTGCCTCTGCAGGGCCCCACACCCCCCTGAGCCTCCTCCTGCTCCGGGAGCTGCTCTCAGTGAATCTCCAAGTGCGTTTTCCCCCCAGAAATGTGACACACACGAGGACCAGGGAAAGAACCCGTTCGGCCTGAGCATTTGCAAGAGCCCTTTGCAGAGAAGGGAGGTGGACATGACCCCCAGGACACGCGTGGGGTGACCTGTGACCCAGGGCCGTGCTTGACTGCAGAGATATTTCTGCTGCTGTTACCTAAGCATGACTCAGTTATCTCGTTTTCACTGACGACACCTCTGTGCGAATGGAAACTGGCTCTTCCCTCAGCAATTAGCCACTCTACTCCTGGCTGTCTTAAATAAACGCTTTGCTGTTTGCTTATTTTTAACCTTGTAAAGAGGTTTCCTGCTTTCCATTGCGTACTTGGTGCTATTTCTGTTCCCTGGCTCCTAAACCTATTAGGAGGGGAATGCCCACAAATTGTTTAGAAATCTCCTTAAAGCCTTTGAGGGGAATCACCAGATCCCGACAGGTTCACCATCTCTTTTTGTCACTCATTTCCCCAGGGCAGATGCCAAATGCCTGGAAAGCTGGACCTCTGCACACAGGGGTTATCTCAGCAGCTGCTGCCGCAAGGAAACCTCAGTCCATTTTTCCCCAGGGGATAAAATAATGGGATTTTGACTCCTGAGAGGCAGATTTTATACCACCACTGCCGTTTCAGTGAGGTCTGTGCACCCCTGCTCTGGACTTAGATTGCTCAGAAGCTGCTGTGTGCACACACGTGTGCGCTGGTAGCTCCCGGCCGTTCTCGCTGTGGAAGAGACAAGCACACACACGACTGTGCTGATGCCTCTGCACCCACCCAGCAGGAGCACTAAAGTCATTAATCCGCTGTATTTGGGGCGTGGAGGGGAGGCTGGAGCTGCCTTGGCAACCCAATTGCTAAGTCATGTAGATGCCTTCAAGATGAGCAAGCCTGGCCGGGCGCTGGAGCCCTGACGGTCATTCCAGCAACGGGCAGGGACCGAGCCCGGCCGTGCTGAGCTTTGGGCTCTGCTCCCGCCATGGGGCTCGGCTGCCTCCAGTTCCTGCTTGTCCTCTGGGGCACCTGGAGGTTTGCAGGAGCATCCTCCCTGCCCCGGTGAATGCACCTGCTTGCGTGATCCCTGCCGTGGAGGGGAAGCACCAGCTTAAGGTCCCGGTGCTATTTATGGCTCCGTGCCTGAATGAAGAGTCCCACGTAATCCTATTGCACCCATCCCTACGCAGAGAGATCCCTAATCCCTCCCAAACTGTCTGAGGTCTGTCAGAGCAAATCCCGCAGGTGGGTCACAGGGAAAGGCTGGTTCAGTGATCGGGGAAGCAGGAGGGGTTCAGTGGTGCAGGAGTTCCCCGGGCAGCTGCTGCAGCCCGGCCGCCAGCGCTGCCCATCCTGTCTCTGCTCAGGGACCGTCCCCTCGCCGGCAGCTCCCCGCCTGTGCCCCTGCAGCCATCCCAGGAGCCGTCCCAGGACTACCACGTGTGGTTTGCTCTGAGCTCTCGGCACCACGGGGGCAAAGCCGGCTGACGGCAGCAGCGGGATTTGCGCAGCAGGGGTGGGATGAAGCATCGCACTGACATCACTGGGACCTTGTCGTGCTGGTCACCCTCAGGGCAAGGATCTTCAGCCCACGGGAGGGGGACATGGTGAGACGTGTCCCTCGTGCCGAGCTGTGAGCCTGGGACACCCACCCGTGAGGTTTTCTTGGCGATGGAGGCCCTGGAGGGTGGGTCTGCCCGCGGTGGAGGCAGCACTGCCCGCGTGGGCAGGGCTGGGTGTGACCATTGTGACCACAGGGGCCATTGTGACCACGGGGGTGTCACAGGGTGCTGGATGTCACAGGGGTGGCTGGGCTGTGCAGGGCAGAGGGTGCAGAGGGTGCAGAGGGGCGCAGGGGCTCAGCCATGGGGAGCAGGATTTCCCCTCCCCTGGGACCCACCACCGCTGCCCGGAGCACGGCCGGGCTCTGCAGGACGCTCTGCTGGCCCTGCCAGCCCCAGCTGCGGCGTGGGGCCCCTGTCCCCACGGGCACGAGCTGCTTTGTGTCCGTGGGAGCCGTTTGCTGCCCTGCAGCCACACCTGAGGGTTTCTCTTCCCTCCCCCCGGTCCGGCCGGAGCTGCCCTGGCTGCACAAGCCCTTCTCACACCTGCGAGTGCAGCGGGAACGCTCCACATCTGAGGGTGCAGCTCCTCACCCTGATGCAAAAGCAGATTGTTCTGGGGTGTTTACCCGCATTGGGATCAAAGGCAGCCTCACACTGCGGTGTGTTACATCACAGCAGTGCTCACATGGCAATTTCTATGCCATAAAATCTGCTGGAGATCTTCCAAGTGCTTTCCTGAGCTTTGTGCCCAGCCCAGCCCACCAGTCCCTTTAGCTGTGTGGCCTCAATCACCCAGGACTGACAGTTGTCCTTCCTTAAAAACACAGCCAAGCCACCAAACCTGGCAGCTTTCCTGTTTCTCCGGAGTTTGCACTTCACAGAAGTCACCGTGCCCAGCAGCACACCCAGCCTGCTCCTCGTGCTGCTCCTGAGCTTTTTCTGCCCTTCTGAGGGGAGGTCTGTGCTTTGCTGGGAGGTGGAAGGTAAAGAGCAAACATCTTTCATCTGGAACAAACAAATGGGAGTGTGCACAGGAGCCCTGGCAGAATTGTTTAGCAGCTGGTGTTCAGTGGGATAATAAATTCACCTCAAAATCCCTTCATGTTGTGAGGGTGATGTTTTCCTGCGCTCACCACCCAGGGTGAGGCAGGAGCATCGCTGGTGGGGTGGCAGGGGCAGGGCTGTGGCAGCCCCAGCGCCGGGGCTCAGGAACTCCCCGGAGCGGTGTCAGGGAGCTGAATCACCCCTTCTGCTCCCGCAGGGCAGCGCCGCAGCCCCGCAGCCCCTTTGAAGTCTCCCTGCTGTGGTGAGATTTTGTGGGACACCTTTGTGCAGGAGCCCAGGCTCTCTCATTCCACGCGATTTTATTGGCTTCGCTTCTTAGAATAGTTCCTCTTCTCCTTCCCTTTTCCGTGAGTGTCCCTCTGTGAGTCCTGTTCCATTCATTCACCCAAGGACTGTGGACCTCAGCCAGCACTTTTGTCTTGCCTGTCTTGTGGAGATACCGTGTCCTTTGTCTTTCCAGCAGGGAGTGGGTCCTTCATTCCACCTGATTTCTGCTTTCGAGAGGTGCCAGGGAATTTTCTTTGCATGCCACAGGTTGGACTCGCTGATCTCAGAGATCTTTTCCAACCGAACTGATCCTGTGGTCCTGCGGTCCTGCCCGGAGCTCAGCAGGATGGTTTCCCACACGGAGCTGGCTGCAGCTCTGCTGTCTCCCAGTTCCCATCCCATCACCACTCCTCCCCGCGGGCAGAACAATCCCTTCTCCTGCCGCCCCGCTAAGGCCGGTCCCTGCTCAGTGCCAGGGCGGCTGTCTGGCTGCAGCGGCGTTTCCGCCTCGCAAACAGCGCTTAGGATAACTGTCAGGAGAGTCCCACTAATTGCAGGCGGCGCGCAGGGCACGAAGCCGCCCCTTCGGCGGCACCCGCTGCTCCGGGCGGGAGCGGGAGCGGGAGCGGGCTGCCCACTCCAGCCGGGGAAGGGCGTCCGGCCGGCGGGATGGAGCTGCAGCCCAGGCTAAATCCCCTGGAAAATGCTTTAAATCAATACAGCTCCTCTACCACAACCACGGGGTTGAATTTTAACATTTTAATTCTCCTTTTCCTTCCCCATTTCCCATTCATAATTCACTTTATTTAAGTGCTGCCTCCCAGTCTGTGCCACGATTAGACTTCCCTTTTGGAGTATCATAGCAGTGCTCATTTTTCATTCCTCACAGGGGATTTAATGTGTTGCTCTAATTTGTACTTTAAGGCAAAAAAAAGGAGATGCTTTTCACAAGAAAAGCATAATTTCAAAGTGATTAAATAAGTGGTATTTATCACTGAAAAAAGAAATTTATACTGGTTTCTCTCTCAAAATGTGGTAGAGATAGAAAGAGATATAAGATCTCAACCTGAAGGTGGGAGCTGTGTTTCACAGTTAACGTTTTGACAACTATTTGGGGTTTAAAGTTCTCCAGAATTCCCTGCATTTATGAGGAGCCAGTGTTACTCGTTAACTCTCAGTTTTCACTTGCGTGGCACAAAATATCGTTAGCAGTGCTAGAAATTCGCTTTTGTACCTGAAACTAGAAATGGCTTGGGGCCAAGTCCCACTGCCTTTAAGGTTTTGCATCAAAAGCACTCAGACCCTGGGAGCAGCCCGCTCTCACCGGGTGTTTCTGGCCTTGCCGGGGGAGCCGGGGCTCAGCAGAAGGTGAGGACAGAGAAACAAAGGGGACAGAGAAAGATCAAACCCCTCGAGGGTTCGGACCGGGGGAATGGCCGGAGCTGGGTCAGGAGGTTTGGGCTGGATATTAGGGAAGGGCTCCTCACCCAGCGGGTGGCTGGGCACCGGACCAGGCTCTCCAGAGCGCAGGGAGCGCTCGGACAGAGGTCTCGGACACAGCCTGGGGTTCCGGGGTGCCCGTGCGGGGCCAGCAGCAGCGCTGTGATGCTCCCCGCGGGTCCCCCGCAGCTCGGGTCGCTCCAAACCCGACCGCTCCCGCTGGGGCGGCCGCGCCGCGCTCCGGGCACCTGGCGGGG
>WEIT01010104.1:72041-82226 GCA_013389985.1 Dryoscopus gambensis | reverse complement strand
CCTCCAGCCTGCTCCAGGGCCTGCTGGACTCGGGGCAGCCGAGCCAGCCCGGCCCAGCCCACCACGGAGTGCCCAGGGAGGAGGAGAATGGGGACACAGCGCTGGACTACGGGATTATCCCCCCACCTCCCGAATTCAGCAATGAGGTGGACGAGGGTCCCCTCCCAAGCCGGGAGGAGAACCGCAAGTGCCCCAGTGTCCCTGACAGCAGCCGGAGCTCGGGCGAGCCGCGCTATTTCAGGTGGTCTGGCTACAGCCGCAGCTACAGGGGCAACCAGGAGCCAGCAGCTCCGCTGTCCTTGGAGAAGAGCTGGAGGAACGGCGACTTCACGCCCCAGTACCCGGATTACAGCAGCCCCACGAGTTTCCCCAGCCACGGCCCCAACCCACGCCCGCTGATCAAGAAGCGCCTGTACATGTCCGAGCCCGACAGCTCCTACCCCCGGGCAGCCGCAGCCCCCCGGGCCTCGGGCACCCTCGCCTCCACCCTCTCCTCCTATGGCCCCGGGGGGTTCAGCTCCTCGGCCGGGGAGGGGTCCCGCCGCCTGGGCTCTGCCCACAGGAACGGCCCCTCGAGCGCCCAGGGCAGGCGGGCGTCGGCGGATGCTGCTGGGAAACCCGCGGCGTACGGCGGCACCGGGGCCGACGCCAAGTACAAGGGGCAGAACGGGGACTTCTCTCCCGCCAGCGTGCTGACAGCCAGCAGGTACGTGTCCCCCTGGGCTCACCCCTTCCTGCCCTCGGTGTCCCTAACTGGCCGCAGAGCAGCAGCAGGGCTCCAGTGAAGTCGCTGCCCCCTGGCTCGTGCTCGCTCCCCGCTCCTCCTGCTGCGCCGGTCCAAGGGCAGTGACTGTTCCGAGGCTCCTCCCTGGTGCCAGCTGTGACCCTGGTGCCCATCTCCCTCCCCTCCCCAGCTCCCCGAGCAGAGACACGAAGCAATAAAATACTTCATTGCAATGCTGACTGAACACCAGCCTTTGCCTGGGCTTTTGGTGACGTCTCCTCTGTTTCCCCTCCAGGCCTGCCCACGGCACCTCGCAGTTCGGGGGACCCACCAACACCTTCACGGTCAGGCCCGGGACTCGCCAGCCCATCTCCTACGCCTACCAGAGCCACCGGTAGGCTGGACCTCGGGGCTGCCCCGCCAGCCTCCGGCTGGGAAGGGGCGAGAAGTTGGCAGGGTTGGTCCTTTCCTTCTCCACGGGCACCAGGGACGGTCCCAACCCAGCCTGAAAACGCACTGCTTGAACCTGCTGATGGAGAAGGTGGGGAATGAGGCCGAGACTTGGACTTTTCTCAAAAGACTGTCATGGAGAGTAGTTACTGCCGAGGGCAGGCCGCTGCCTTGTTACGTGAGCAAACGTGTTTTCCCTTTTTCCCATTTTCCCTCCTGGATTATTTTCAGAATTGCAGCCTGATAGGCTGTCTAGGAAAGCCAAAGAACATCCTTAGCTCTCTTTAAAGGGCATCACCACTGGAAAGATTGATTTCAGTTTGTTTTTTAAATTGGTTTAACTCCAGCATGCTTGGGAACAGGGAGAAACCAACTCAGAGATGTGCACAATGGAAGCAAAGCAGTGTATAGCTAAATGTCAGGGATTAAAAGAGGAATGTGGGGCCAGTGGGATAGGAGGAGAGTTTAGGATGCCTAGATCCAGACCCTTTCTGTCCTTCAGGAGTCTGGAGCAAATCAATCGTGCCTTAAACCCAGCTCCGGGCAGTCAGTGCCTGTCCTGCCGAGCCGGCTCTGACCCCTTCTCCAGGAGCAGCTTCGGGAGCAGGGGCCTTGCTTTGCTGTGCCTTTTGGTCACTGTAAATGTTTCCGTTGGTAATTTTTCCTTGTGGAAGGAGGCTGTGAGGCCTGGCTGGATGGCTGTAAAGCACTTTGGAGATGTAGGGCGTGGAGCAATCCTTTTTTGCCTTTGGCCGGTGGCTGCCAGCGACTCGCCGAGGTGCCGTGCTGCTCGTGCTCTCCCCGAGGGGTCTCTTGCCACTTCACACCCATGTGACCCCCACAGTGTCCTTATAAACTGTGCCACTGAGGCTTGGCATCCATTTGCGTGATCTGGGGACCGAGAAGCTAAATTCCAGAGCGACCGCATTTATCCCGCGGTGCGCGGGGTGCCCGCAGTGCCCCCCGAGGGGAGCTGGCTCCCGCTGCTTCCCCCGGTGCTCTTCCAGGTGCTGGATGTGCAACCCTGTCCCTGCTTCCCGCTGGTGCCTCCGGGCACCTGGTGGTGGCTGTGTGGGGCTGGGAGGTGTGAGCAGCCTTGGGGAGGGTTTCAGCCTCCAGAGTGAGCCGCGGGGCCTCACGACAGCTGACCTGAGTTGTGAATAGCCAACGTCCTGAAACTAGAAACAGAGAATCTTCCTCCCAGGTAAACTCGCTGAAAATCGCTGTAAGATAACTGTAAAAACTTGTAGAGAGTATTTTCTAATCACTGACAAACTAAAAGCACTTTGAGACAGTAGTCTATTTTTATGGAAAGCACTTTCTATTTTCAATGCTATAAATACCACTGGTTCCACTCCAGCTCACCCTGCCTTGCACACACCTGTACGTGGCCTGCAAGCAGACCTTGCTCTACAATTCAGCTCAAAATCAGGGATAAATTGTCCTTCACGGTGGAATTCTCAAAAGTTACCTTGATATTCGTGTCATGTCATTGACATTCTATGTTTTGTGTTATTTCCAGCTTTACCTAATAATTTAACAGCCCTTTCAGATATTGCAGCAGCTTTAAAGTATTCTAAAATTTACTTTGCTGTGAATAAAATGAAAATGCAAATAAAATTATCAGTCTAATAGCTAATTCAAAGGGCATTTTTATGCCAGTAAGTTGCAGTGACTTGGAAGATTTCCATAGCTCACCCCAGCCAATATTGAAATAATAGTCTTTAAATATCTGGGTGTTAGTTTTAAAAAAATATTTATGGAGAAAAGTGACTGAGGAGTAACTACAAGGATATTTAAGTGTGCCAAGTGTCATGTGGAATACAACCCGCCCCAAAACACGGAATTTTCTCCATGCAAGGAGCATCTTGAGGATTCTTATTCATCCGTGGAAGTAAAGCTGTGATCCTCTTTGAGGTGTTTCAGGGTCATGTTTTAGTACTGGACAATGTTTCACCAGTTTAACTTGAAAGCAAACAAAGAAGTCTCTTTGATAACATTGCAACTTAATGTTTTTTTCTTCCTGATACTTTTTTTTTCAAAGTAATAAGCTATAATTGCAAGTTAGTTCTCAAAAACAGTTTTAAGGCTGGGTGTGCGATTTCAGCTTTGCCCAGCAGTGGGGAGGGCAGGGGGTGTGTGTGTGCAATTTTCCACCTCAGGAATTGGAAGCTCCCCAACACAAGTTTTTTTCTTTTTAGAGAAAAAAGTGACACTCCCGTGGTGGCACTTGCCTTGAATGTCGTATTTACTGCTTCACCCAGACACACAATTCATGCGTGGTTGAAATATAGTCTTAGACACCATGGAGTGTCTCATTGCTAGCACATAGATTTGTTTTAATCTAGTATTAGAAGCATGATAATATAAGTCAGCTTTATAAAATAGCCATTATTCATTCAAGAACACCATTCTGGGACTGCACAGGGGACTGAGCTGTCACTAAATCAGGCTGGACTCTGCTCCCAGTTGTAGGACTGGTTAACATGCAGGTTTTCAGCAGTGGAACACTTCTATTCTTTAAACACTTTGGACTATCCCTGCTTCTTTTGAATGCATTCAGCAAATTCTGGTATTTCAGGAACAACTCAGCATTGATTCTGGGGCCATGGTGACAAAGGAACCACTGTCAAATTGTTGGCAGCCAAAGCACTTGGGGACAGAGTTAAACCTCTCATGAAACAAGGACTGCAGGGATGCGGAAGAGCTCCCTCTTCCTGGGGCAGGTAACTGTCAGGTGTGTGGATAAACTGTCCTTGGATTCCTGTCTCTGCTCCTCCCAGCTCTTTCACTACCAAAATTTAGCAACAGAGTAAGAACAAAACTAAGGGGTATTAATGGAGCAAAGCAACCTGCCTCAGCCCAGTGCTGCCAGCAGTCCTGAGCGTGGAGTTATTCTCACTTCACCTTCTGAGATGCACTGTGGTCATTCAAGTCATGATACGACTTAGCTGCCTCTTCCTCACAAGTTCCTGCTAGCGGAGCGAAACAGAGCATTAGCTGTAAAGTATTGAACAAAGTCTCTTATTTATGAGTGCCATTGAACAGCAACCTTCTTGCATTAAACATTTCTGGATGTATTGTTTTATTACATGTGTGGTCTGACTTCTTTTTTAGTGTTGCTTACCTGGTCTGTCTGCCGGGGGATTGAGAAGTTCACATGTGCTTGAAAGGATGGGAAAATGTAGCTCAGCAGGGTTTGAGTTTCAGCTTAGCCAGGGCTTGGTCCAATTTCTCTGAGCAGCTGCTCGAAAGCCTGTGGCCATTTCAGCGTTTTCAGAAGCCCAGTCAAGGCATGAAGGGGCAGCTGAGCCCCAAGAGCTCTGTCACTCACGCCCAGCTGGTTGGGCAGGCTGGCAGAGGAGCTGGGGCAGCTTCTATAAATAGTCCTTGGGTTGGAGCCGTTCATTAGGGACGAAACTCTCCTACTTGCTGCAAGTCCCAACTCGAACGTCGTGCCCAAAACTGCAAGCGCAGTGTGAGCAACACAAGCAGCAACATAAAAGGCTTCTCTGCAGAGTGGCTTCTCTCCACTCAAAATTAAACTGATTTGCATTCTCATCTCCTTCATCCAGCTCTGGCTACAGCAGCAGGCTCCGTGGGAGGGAGGGAAAGGGTGCAATGTGTGCCTCGAAGCTTTCGCTGGAGCCGCAGTGCATGTACAGAGGTGTCCCCAAACCTGAACGGCGTGTGGGGCAGGGACAGCGGGGCGAGCCACAAACCCCACAGAACTCCCTCCATCCCTCGGCAGAGAGCTGCAAAGCCAGCAAGGATCGATGTGGGATGGCTGGTGCTTCTGCCACGCTGCCCCCGGGGCCCTGTGACTTTACTCAGCCTTGCCAGCACTGGTACAACCCTGCTGCACCCCGGGCGTGGCTCCCGAACCGCTGCTCTTCTGTGCCTCCCTGATGAGAGGGAAAAAGCCCCGAGCGCAAGCGCTAGAACCCCCAAAAGCACACACCCTCTAAGGCAAGGCGCCGAGCTGGGGCGGGGCTGCCTTGCCCTTGTGGAGGGCAGCTGCTGCCATCCTGTGGCACAGCCAACAGAGCATTAGCTGTAAAGTATGCACAGATGCTGAAGCACGGAGCGATTTAGTCTTTAACTGGAAGAACAGAGTTAACACATCACCAGTGCCCTGCTGTCCCTACCGGCTTCGCCATCCACCACGAGTCCCTCGCCACGGACTGTTGTGTTGCTCAGGTGTGGCAATATGAGGAACTTAATGTGGTTTAGTGTCTGACATCCGAACTTTTCTTTTTAGCTGTGCACAGTGCAAACCCAAGTTCAGAGTTTTGGAAAGAAAAACTTGCTGCAGCGCAGCAGGACCCAGAGCCTGCCTTGCCCTAGTGCTGAAGAACGGTAGCACCCTGGCATTGAACAGGAATACGGTGAACATTTATTTAAGAACAGTTTTAATATCAGGGACTGAAATCACAACTTTAACTGCGTGGATGATCTCAGCTGGCTCTTCAGTGCTACAGAAGTGGCCCAGTGAAACTTAAACCCAGTTACAATGAAACCCATCTTCCAAGACAACTTTTTCAGAACCAGCACAAGACCTCTTTCAGTACAGCATCACAGGTCCCTAACAAGGAACGTTGTGGTTCAAGGGGTATTTCTGAGGAAATGTGTCAGTTTTTACCATCATTTACCATTTCTTGCCATACACTGCTCTAGAACAGGAAGTTGCTGTCAACACCTGTATGACACGGGAATTTAAAAAGCAGCACGTGAGGTTTACAAAGAGTAAATGAGAAAAGTACAGAGCCTGGGAAAGCTTAGTCTGCCTAAAAATTAACTGTGGGCTTTGCACAACTAAACCTATGTGTATGCAGAGATAAGAACTGGAAGCAGTGTACATTTAAGTGCTGCTATCATGCTAAAGAATCGGGGTAACATTCATTTCAACAGCATTTTTGTTTCATCAGTCAGGATTTGCTTACTTCTGTCTAGGAAATATTAGGTCAGAGCAAGCCATATCTAGAGCAGCAGCAGTGCATGCAGAGCAATGACTTTTTCCAGGTAAATATGTTCCAGGGAAACAGCTGAGTTAGAAATGGGTGTGGTATTTGACCAAAACACCTCTCAGGGTTCCGTGGAGCCTGTTTTGGGGGTAGGGGAGTGTCCTGTCCCCTCAGTCACCAGCACAACAAGTCACTTGTCACAAGTGCATGGATCTGGTTTATCATTAAGCAGAGTCTGGTACAGGAGCAAGCAAATGACAACTGAAGTCCTTAGTCCAGTTTTTCCCTCACGTAAACCTTCCGTTCACAGGTGTTATCCTTGAGTAAGTTGCCTTCAGCACAGAGGAGACCAAACGTGGTGTCAAAGAGCACAGCACCGCTCCCTCCTGGCTCCCAGCCTCTGACAGTCCCCCCAGCTGGCCTTGGGGCCAAGCCCGTGCTGGGCATCCCAGGATTCCAGCACCACCCCAAAGGTGTTTAATCACAGGGCTCCAGCTGGGATCCTCATTTTACATCCTGACACCCAACACTGGTGTTTTACACCAGTGCACAACCAGTGCCCACCAGAGGCTCCGCACTGGGACTGAGGCCCGACCCTCCCAACCCCGTGCTGCAGCAAAGACAGCACTGGAACCCTTCCAGTCCTTGAATCCCTACAGATCTTTTCATTCCACCTGATTTACAGAGCAGAGAACTTTGCTCAAGGGTGAGGCTCTCACATCTACCCAACAAGAGGTGTGCTGCTAACCTCCCACAAAAGCTTCTACTAATTCCATGAGTAGTCTGGAGAACTGAGGAAGGAATCAAGTCTTTTTGACTTCAGTTCTTTTTTCATTACACCTAATTCCCTGTCTCTTAAGTCTCCTCTGTGCCTGAAGTCAATTTTTTTCTGGGTAAAACCAAAGTCTTTTATTACAGGAGAAGCCACTCCTGAGGAGAGGGTAAAGCTTGGTTTGTAACTAACTTATGCCTAATTCAAAATTACTACAGGAACCTTCTTAGCCACAAGCTTCGAGGCAAACAGACCATCCCCACGCCAGTTCACACACCTGCGACTTCAGCAGAACCAAAGTGATGCCAGGAAGGAACTTGGACCACGAGTTTATAAAACTATTCTTTTACACAGTTGATTCCAGAAGCTTCACCAGCTGGAATGGGGACAGTGTGATGTAAAACCTGATGATCCCATCCAACTGTAGTGAGCAAGGCATCATCTGAAGGAGACCAGGACAAGCCTTTTACAAAGTCTCGATGAGAACGGTCTCTGAACCTGGAAAACATCAACACTCCATCAAGCACTGAGAGTATGTGGGCTTGTGCAGTCCCTAACTGCTGGTTTGTTAGGATGGTGCTCCTCTACTTAGGAATATTTTCACCTCCAGGCTGCCCAGAGCAGCTGTGGCTGCCCCACCCTTGGAAGTGTCCAAGGCCAGGCTGGACGGGGCTTGGAGCACCCTGGGACAGTGGGAGGTGTCCCTGCCATGGCAGGGGGTGGAATGAATGATCTTTAAGGTCCCTTCCACCCCAAACCAGTCTGTGTTTCTGTGGATTAATAATCAACTCGAGAAGACAACAGCAGTGAGTACATTCTGTCAGTACTTACACCTCTGAGAGGTCTGAGTCAAGAACAGCAACTGAACAGTCTTCACTGATTGTAGCCAGTAAGGGTGAACTAGAGAGAGATGAGAGCACAGTTAGAACAATCAAATACAAGCATTTTTAGGGATGAACTTGAGAAAAGCAGGAATCGTAGTGATCCTGACCCAGGTTAAGCGAATTAACTCACAGAAAATCTTACAAAAATGTTTTCATCTGCATTTGGCAGGGTGCCAGTGCACTGAGTGGGAATATTCTATTAGAGTCTGAAAGCAAGCGAACCTTCTTTAATCAGAGGTGATTGTAATTCGAAAAATCTCCACAGTGTGTGGGTCAGTAATTCTGGAACTGCAGAATTCTTGTCATGGACATTCACAAGTGTCAGAAGTGAGGCGTTGCTTGGTTTGCTCTATTCTTTGCTACAATCTCCTTGATTAAGACGACCAAAACTGGCACTCTCATAGGTTTTACTCAAGAATAACGAAGGCTGTTAGGGGACGCAGTCCCACGTTCTGTGCCAGTGCCCCTCAGTACCTGTGTGCAGAGAAAGCAAAGCCCGTGATGCCTCGGGCGTGCACGGCGGCGCTGAGGGCAGAGTCAGGATTCTTTGTGTCCACCAGGGCAACTGTTCCACTTTCATCACCTGGGAGAGAGGGGAAATGAAGTTACCAGCAAAAACTGTCCTGTGGAAATAATGACCTTGATTTGCCTGCTGAGAGTCCAGAGTCTTACCCAAGACAAAGATGTCACTTTTCTGTGGATGCCACATGACTGAGGTAGGGAGGTAATTACAGGCACTGCAAACTGTGGGGGAAGAAACTGGGGTGAGCGTGGAAGGAGACAGTACAGAGATATTCCTGCTCTAGCTCATTTAGCACTGTTACTGCATCAAGACAAGTGTTTTAAGCTTATTATCCGTGACAGTGTTAGACCTCCTTAGGTTTTAACAGGCACATTGCTAGATTTGGAGTTAGACTTAGAAGTCAGACATAAAATGATTTATTTCTTCCAACACAAAGTCATGCAGAAGCAGTGACTGCACACAGAGACATACCAATTCGGGTAGCTGGTTTGGGGCATCTGGTGTCCCAGAGTAAAGTTCTGTTGTCCTATAAATCCAAAAGGAATGAGAAGAATTTTACAATTTCTTTGTGGCATAAATTCAGATTCACTGCTGACTCACATGCAAAATGACCCTGCCTCTTCCTCTGGGTTACAATGGTGCTGTCATTAAGTGCAGCCTTCAGTCATCCCCAGGACAGAACTAGGAGCTCCCAAAATTTGATACAAACCTGTAGGAATCAGCTTGGTAAACTGATTATAAATTTATCAGACTGGAACACTGCAGTAACACAGGTAGGCAGGTTGCAACACGAAAGGTGGTTTCTAAGTGCATTGAACTGTAAATACCTAAAGTTAAATCTCATTTTTATGGGGTAGATTTAGACAATAGAGCGAGCTTTACCTCAGCACAGGACAGGAACACAGTGTCCTTACCAGGACAGGAAGCCACACATGTCACTGCAGCGGAGTGAGCTACCAAAAGCACAAAAGGATAAAGAGCCTCAAAGATTGTACCCAGCTTGCCCGCACACCCCCGAGGACCTCCAGAGGCACCGCAGTTTAACAGAGAACAGTTTAAGCCCAGGCACAGGATAACTTCTGCTCAGCAGCCGCCAGCTGCTTCCTGCCAAAGTGATGAGCTGCCCACGAGTCCTTGTGCCACCCCTGAGCTGGAGGGAGCCAGGCAAGGGGTCGGGGGGAAAGGATCAAGGTGGGATATAAAGCAGCCCATAAAGAGGAGAGAGAGGGATGGGTTGGAACTCACCTCGGTAGGAGTGCAGCACCGTCTGCTCCGGGATGTCCCAGACCTTCACGCTGTGGGCAAGAGCGAGCAGTGAGCTCCCAGCACGGCCCGGGCACACGGCTGCCAGGCTGGGGACACTCACCAGAAATCCATGCCCCCGCTGACAGCCTGGCTGCTGCCGGCCAGCACAGACACTGATGTCACGATGTCATCGTGCTCGTATTTACAGAACTTGTTCACGATGAGGCTCTCGTTCTCCTCCAGCTCCCACAGCTCCACAGCACCTGGGGGATGCAGGGGGACACCCACCCCAGTGAAAGGGACACCCACCGATGCGATGGGAGCGGGCCCCGCACCCCGGAGGAGGGGAACGGGGGACGCCCAGCTCAGCAGACGGGGTGCCGCTGCCACCCAGCTCAGCGCGAGCGGGGACAGGGGAGGATGCGGGAGCCCCCCATTGCTTACCGGAGTCGGAGGCCACCAGGATGCCCCTGTCAGCCACCCAGCACAGGTCGGCCACCCCCGCCTCGGTCTGCACGCCGGCGGTGCAGAAGCCCTCGCTGGGGGCGCGCCGGGGCTCCGCGAACACCCACAGCGAGCCGGTCCAGCAGCGCCCGTTCAGCCCGGAGGCGCCCAGCAGCAGG
>WEIT01010104.1:12626-46258 GCA_013389985.1 Dryoscopus gambensis | reverse complement strand
GGGGTGTCGCCGAGCTCGGGAGATAACCGGGATCGCTGTGCTGTTCGTGGGGTCAGGTGTGTGCGGGGCGTCCCGTGCTCGCTGCTCCCCGCCGTGGGAAGGGGCCCAGGGGCTTGTGCGGGGCCCGGGGAGCACCGGAGGTAGAGGGACAGCGAGGTTCGGGGTCACGGAGGGTGGGCTGGGACAGGGGGATGCAGGACGAGGGACAGGCTTCAGCGGCCACTCCGCTTCGCCCCCCCCGGAGGGGCGGCAGGAGGTTTGGGCAGGTGGGACAAGCCAAGGGGGAGCCCCTTGTGAGCCACGTGGAACAGCGGGCTGGCCCGTCCTCATCCCCTGGCCCGTCCTCATCCCCTGGTCCATCCTCATTCTCTGACCCATCCTCACCCTCCACTCCCAAGGACTGGTTGTCTCAGACCACCTCAGCTCTGAAAAGGTTTCCTGCACTTCCTTCAGTCTCTTTAAAGAGAAACTGTTCTCTGCGTAGGGAAACTGGTGTTTAGATACTTCTCGTTAATTGGTGTCTTTGCTTGCGATATTTGAGGTACAGAACGTTTGGGTTTGGTGCGGGGATTCCTGCCAAGCTTCCTCAGTGGGAGGGTTGGGGTTTGGACACAGCGAGTCAATTCCGACTGACACAGAGCTGGAATTGGGCTTTGCTTTGCTCACAGCTTGGAAAGAGCTGCAAACAGGAAGGGCAAACCATGAAAACTCTGGATTTTTTCAGTAGCTTTCAGTAGCTTAACAGGGGAGAAAATATTTCTTGAAATAGTTGTTTGACTTGAAAACGGCTGTCTGCCTTCAGAGTATTGTATCGGCACTCTGTAATTTCTGTTGCTGTTGTAATTCTCTCTGAGTAGTTGTGTTGCTCCACGTACAAGACACCAGACTATCTGAGGAGTTGAGGAAAGCGGCTGCTCAGCTGACAGTGCCTGTCTGCTGTGAAATGTCTCACTGCTGTGATTTGTGTCATTGCTTTTTTCATGCTGAAATGGTCTGTCAGTAATTCCCCGTGGTGTAGCAGGTCCTCGGATCTGGAAGGGTTTTAATGTGGGAATTTGTGGGACTTGCAGGAAGTAATGGCTGAAGCTTGGAGAAACAGAAAATGGTGCATTAGCAAAGCTCTGTGCCTTTAATGAGAAGTTATCCAAAACCAGGCAAGTTAAAGGGAAGTTCCAGATGGAGCTCTCTTGCTTTTGTGGTCTCTGCAAGTTTCTGAATTCACAGAAGCGATGTATTTCACAAGTATGAAATGCTGTCTGATTATTCTGACATCATTATCACGTTGCTATAGTGACTTCATTGCGCTAGGAATGCCATGTTCACATCCGGTTGCTATGGAAAAAAATCAGTGTCATAAATAAAAACATTTAATGTTCTGTTCATCCCTGTGGCAGGAAAAAAGGCATCGATTTATTGACGCGAGTGAAGACTGACAACATATTCCAACAGAAGTTCTTAGTGCCAAGTTATAAACTGGGAAATTGTCACTTGCCGTTCTCGGCAGATTGTCCCTTGGCTCCCTCTGTTGTGGCAGGTAGCAGAAGTTGTGAAATCCTGGTTCTGGAATGAAGGGTGACAAGAGCGTCTGTCGTTCTTCAAGGTGGAGTCGGCAGGAAGTGCTGTGCTCGCACCGCTTCTAAAAATAATCTCTTTTCATGCGCGGTGTTTGTGTTGCTCAGCTCTCCTCAGGGAGCGGAGTTCATCCCGGGAGGGGACCCTGCTCGCAGCCCGGGCGTGGGGTGCCCGGCGGGCTGTGGGCCCTGAGGTGCGGAGCAGAGCTGGGTGCCAGCCCGGCCCCGCGGTGGCACAGCCGCCCGTCACCCCCGGAGCTGAGCGCCGGCTGCCGTCACGTGTCCTGGCTCTGGCCTGGCTGCTTTCAGGGTAAGTAGCTTTGCTGAAGGTTTTGAGAGGATCTCCCTGCCAAACGGGCTGAATTACTCGCGCAGCATAAGTCCAGTGACAGGTTAATGCTTTTGTTTGGAGACTCGTGTTTACGCAGAGCATGGGAACAGTTTGTGTTTGAAGCCATAAGCTGCAAATATACAGACACAGGTTATTGGTGATACGTTTCGTGGCTGCTCAGCCAGTCTGAGGACTGTTCTTAAAAAAACTGAAAAGTAATTAAATAGCAGGAGTGTAACATGTGGATGTACTTGAACATAAAAGTTTTAATTGTATATTGAATCATCGTCCTGGGCATAAACAACTCCAAGCATTTGTTTGTACTTTATACTGCCGTGCTTTCTCTTGTGCCCTGCACGTGCACAGCGCACTCGGTGGCACTTTGAACTCGTGCTCAGTGTTTAGAGAACAGATTGCTTCTGTGCAAGTCTGCAGGCTTAAAAAAATCATCTTCAAGAGGAATCCTAATACTCTGACAACAGGAACATGTTATCTGTTTTCCTAGAGAAAACAAAATGAATCTTTTGGACATATATAAGTTCAAATCTTTAGGCTTTATACTCAAAATGTTTATTATGTGTAGCTGTTTGAAGTTCAGGATTATCCTTGATCCTGTGTTACTTTCAACTTTGCTAAAATCAGCTCAGCTGGCTCTGGCTGTGGATCCTGATCAGAACTTTTGGGGTTTAGGGCAGTATGGGAGACTTCCTATTTTATCACTGTCTTTTAATTTCTGATGAGCCACATTAATGTTGGACATCAATCACTTCTTATAACTTTGTATATTTAATTCTGCAGAAGCAGATTCAAGAGAGACACTGCTTTTAAAACTTGGTGAAGTCCTAGGGTTGTGTTTGGATTTTTTTGCCTTGATTTGGGGGGCATTGGGTTATTTTTTGAAAATGAGGTAGTGAGGATGGTGGTTAAGGTAAAGCCTCAATACATTTTATGTTGAGCTCTGAAGTAGTTATTGATTTGCTTTTACTCTTTTATTTAATAGTGTATTGGAAATTAAAGAGAATTTTAATGGAAGTGTCTTCTTAAAGGGGTGCCCCTAAATTCCAGGGTCAGATTCTCCTGTAGGCATTTGTGTTTGCACTTTAGGAAAGTTGCTGCTGCTGGAAACGTGACACCTAATGGCAGAGATAAGTAAGGATGTCCCAAAGTTTTCTGAAAGGACTGTCCATCTTGCTGAGCTCTCTTACTTGGTCCAGCCTGTCTTGTTCAGATGTTAAAACTTGTGTGAGATGTAAACAGTCCCTCTCCATCCTTCCCATTGGCTCCCTGCAGGTACTGGGAGTAGAATCGAGTTCAGAACGTTTCAGGTAATGGAAATGGTGAAATAGAGCATAAAGTTGTGGAGATGAGTTTCTGCCAGTCCTCCCTAGACGGGTGGTGGGTGGCAGTGGTTGGGCCAGGAGGAGAGGCCCAGTTTTTATTTCCCAGGGTGGTTGGCTCTGCAGTTGGAAGCGGTGGTGGGGTACTCACCCCTGCAGCTGCACTGCGAGGGGAGTGAGGCACGTCAGAGATGGAACTCCTCTGCTTTCCCATTGCTGAACTTTCACTGTTGAGCATTCAGGAACTCTTGGAAGCAAGAACCCAGCAGAGTCCAGCTGATGCAGTTTAGTGTCTCCAGCACGAATATTAGGGTGAAAAAACCATCTGTGTTGGTTAAGTGAAGAACTGTTGGACTGTTGCACCTGAGGGGAGAGGATTAAAGTAGGTGTGAGGAAGATGCTCTTTCATTGTGCAGTACCACTGCTGATGGACGGAGGGAGTTGAGAAGAGAACAAGAAGCTGCAGTTCCTGGCACATCTGACCTAGGGCAGCGTCCGTCAGCCTCGAGCTGCAGCGGGGGTGATGGGGTGACTCTGCTTTGCCTGTGACAACTGGGAAGAACGTGACCTGTGGCTTATTCTGGCTGCCACAACAATCCCAGATAGGTGACGTTTGGTCTCTGTCCTCAGAGGTACCAGGTTGTTATTTGCGAGAGCCAGCCTGCATTTATGGGAGTTCCATCGGGCTGCCTTTCTGTCCCAACAAATGGAGGGTCTCCCCTGGTTGTTTTTCAGCTGGCTGTGCTTGTTGGTGGAGTCTGCTGACATCCTCTGTGAGCTGGTTTGACACGTCTGACTGAAACCCTTTGGAGCTAAATGGCTCGTTATTAGAAGCTTCCTGTTGTTTCCTGTGATAGCATAGTTTTGTTAATTAATGCCTGTTTTCGGAGTTCCCCTCTGAAGAAAAGGGGACCCAGTGACAGCAGAGCATCAGCCAGGACACACCTGGGCCTGCTCAGCTCTCGGTACCTGGCTTTTACACTGAAGCACTTTGTGCTGCACCTCTGGTGCCATTTCACTCCCGGGTTTACTATGAAACAAGTTTTGATCTGCAAGGGGACAGGAACTGGTTACTGAGAGATCACTTCTTCCCTTGCAAATACTGCAATAATTAAGGTTGTCTAAAGTAATCCATTTAACGAAATTAAAATGAGGAGGCTGTGGGAAGAAGGGTGGTGCTCAAAGAGGAGCCACTGAGTGTTACATTCCTAATCAGAGATGCTGTGTTTAAACTTAAATTGCATTCATGTGCTGTGGGAAGATCCTTTGGGGTGTGTGTGGGAAGAAATGGGACACCAGAACCCATCCCTAATGTGGACCTCCAGTCATTTTGGGCTCTGTAACTTTGCTGTTGGCAGGCTGCACTCAGAGCCCTGTGGCAGGCAGCAGGCCTGGCTGAAGCTGAGCTCAGAAGCGCCTGTTTCTGCTTCTCCTGTGGCAGCAGTGCCCAGGGCAGGGCTGGGGCTCTTTCTCACCGTGTCAGCTGCTGGAGCAGGTCGGGTGGCTCTGCTGAACCCCGACGTGGCCACATAAAGACGGTGTTTTGATGTTCTGATGTGCGTTCTGCCCCGTGCTGCGAGTGCTCCGGCAGGTATGGGGTGCTGGGAGTTGGGAAATACCTGCTATACCTGAACAGGCACTTCCTCACTGCTGCTGCAGTGGCTTGACCTGAACCCGGGTAAAGGCACGGATTGGATTTTTTTTGGTTGAGAAATCCAGATGCTGACAAAAGCAGACCGGGTATGTTTTGAAAACTGCTGGTTGCTTTCTTTTGATGAACGAAATCATCTGTCGGAGGGGGAAGTCTGACCCTGCACGGGACGTCTGTACCAGGGAGGAGACAGGTAACAGGACAAACAGCCAAGGAGGAATCTGCAGGGCTGCCCACAGCCCGTGGCTGCAGGTGGTTGTCTTGGCTTTTTCACCTGTTTGACTCTGTTTCACCTAAAATGTGGGGAGCCGGGCAGTGGCAGTCCTGCTGAGCAGGTGGTTTGCTGAGGCATTGTGGTTTGTTAATTATTTTGAATATTGATAAGATGGATTTAAATATTTTCTATCTGGGGCGCTGAAGCGAGAGGTCTGGATGTGCCCACAGCAGTGGCTGTGTTAGGGCTGAAACAAATCTTTATTCATCACTTCAGTGAGGCAAAACACACTCAGAGGTATGCTCAATGTAACGAGCAGGATGAGCACTTCTGTAATGGGTGATTGTTGCTTTGTCAAAACCCCTGCTTTTTGGGAATGTACTGCAACTAGCAGCGTGTTTGTCAATGGGCTGTGTTGCATAACTGCTGCTTGCTGGAGCATTGCAGGAAAACAGACACTTGCATTTCACTTGTCAGTGGCTACAACTGCAGATTCAAGGCTGGCTGGAATGTTTCGGGGATTTTTTAGTTGAAATATTTGTTGGATTCAGTGATGTTGTGTTCTGCAGTGTTCTAATACCGAAAAAATGTGAACTTGTCATGTTTAAATCAGGGTATTGCGTGTGAACTCAGGGCAGTGCAGTCTGCTCGTGATGGGTCCGAGCATCTCTGGCTGCAGCTGGGGCCGTGGCTGCTCCCTGCCTCGGAAGGAGGGCTGCCGAAGGGTTCTGTCCAAGGGAAGAATCTGTGTGGAATCAGGCATTTCTCACATTTTTAGTTGGAAATAGACCCTTAATCTGGAAAGAACGGAGGAGGTGGGAGGAGCAGTTCAGCTGGATGTATTGCTTGCAGTGCCTTTTATGTTGTATTTTTATGTAATATTCTTTTCTCTCATGCAAATAAACTTGGAGTTGTAGGGAGGGGCAGCTGAGAAGGGGAAAACATTCATTACAGACAGCTGACATGCAGAATAACATCTTTTTATATGCCACTCACCATGTGATAGTTAAAAGTAACTCATAGTTCACTGGGCAAGGCTATTTCTGGTGCAATTCTCCTTTTCTTGTGTAACAGTCTCATTCCAGCACATCTTGCTTTACCCTGAGATTTGATGTGTTTGTTAGTCCTGTGCTGAGTAACAGTTACTGGGTATCAGGCGTGAAGAACAGAAATCTTGATGGATTTATGAAGTAAATACGGGTGAAGATAAAATAAATTTAGCCAATTGTTGCTTTCTGCTTTAGATTATAACACTAATTGTAGCTGAAAATAACATTAAGATTAAAGATACAGACTGAAGTGGTTCCAGACAGCCTTTCTCATGAAATATTTATGCATTTAGGGCTTTTAACTCATCAGATCACTTATGAAGTTGTGGAGATTACAATATTATTATGGCTTTGCCTTGTTCTGTGAATACACTGCATTGGCATATTGATCACTAGAATGCAGTCAAAGCTTTTTCAGGAATCCCATTTGAAATGATCAAACAGTTGTTGTAGTGCTCCAGGGCGCGTTCCTCGGCGGTGTGATTCTGAGAAAGTGGGTCTTGTCCTTTATTCTGTAATTCCAGTATTTGCAGCCTCTGTTAAATGAGCTGTTTGCCCAAACCCTGGTCATAAACACAATAGCAAGTCCAAATCCATTTAGCACAGAAGCAAACTTGAGCTGGGTGCTGGGCTGGCTTAGCAGGTGTCAGAAGAATGAAGTTGTGTCTGCAGAGCTGGGATGCTGTAACTTCTTTTGTTGTCCTTTTCATGCCGAGCTCACATCCCCTGCATCTCTGTGGGCAGAAGTTGAAATACATTCAGGAACGTTTTTAAAACCGGTGATGGTAGTACTGCGCTGAGGGCATGGGTTTGGCTGATGCTGTATTGGCAGATTTACTCTAGAAAAAACAGATAACTGGGAGTTCTAACTTTGATGGGAACGTATCCTCACCACGGGGAAAGCAGAGAAAGTGTGGGAGATGGCAATTACCACTCCAGTGAAGCGTGGTGTGTTCTCAGGTCCTGCTCAGAGTGCAGAACCGGCTGTCCCCAGCCCATGTGTTTGACCAATTTACATACTCGTATGGGAGAGATGATTTTTTTCCTTTTGCCCTACGTCTTATCATTTCAAAGACACATTCTAAAAATAAGACTTTTTTTGTTCGTGTTTGAATAGTGTTGATGAGGTGGAGGGGAAGGACTGGCTGATGCCAGTGCTGCTCATGGGTAGGATGTGTCCTCCCTTCCGTGTGAGTCAAACGCTGCCCCTCTTCTGGGAGCAGGGCTGCAGCTGCCCCTGGGCCTGGGGGTTGTTGCTGTTTAAAGGCAGCTGTAAAATTGTCTATTTTAGTTGTAATCAAGCTTGACCTATAAATACTGAAATGGCTCATATAAAACTGATTAAACTATCAGAGCTATTTCCTTTAATGTCACCTTTTATTCACCATAAAGGAAATTCCAGGATGAATTGTCAAAGGAGTTTTGCCCTTTTAAGCAGGTTCAGGAGGATTAAAAAACTTCAGAGAAGCCCCAGTGCAGAGGGCAGGTCTGGCAGTGGTTTGGTTAAAACCCCCCTGGCTTCAAAGCTCTCACTCCAGCACTGAAGTGTTAATAACTATTTGAATATTCCTTCAGTTAAAACCTTCACACAGAAGAGAGTTTCATTTTCGCTGTAGAAGAAAATTCAGTTTCCACCCCCGCTCTGCCCCAAGGTTCCAGGAAGCAGCATTAAGGGGCTGTGCTAAATACTGAAGGATTAAGCACCACATTAAATAACTTAATTTCTTTACGAAACGCAACGAAACTGTTACTTTCCCCTCTGTTTGAAGTTAATTCTGTGCACTTACTGCTATTCAGGTCCCTATCAAGCCTTAAAATCTGCCATGAAAAGCATTCAAGAGGTGCAGTCCCACTTGGCAGTGCTAAAGCACATCCGTTGTTAGCTGTGCTTAGGTCCTCATTACACGGATACTCATTGCTGTGGGGGTTTTATTTAAACTGATAAACAAATGTAGTATTAATAAGTGGCCATATGTTCAGTGGGGCTTTTCATTCTGAAAATCGTTGTTAAAAGAGGCGTTTAATGAGCGGCAGTTGCGTGGGAATGGTGTGGGGGGGGGTTTGGTTGCTTGTGGCTGCCACACACCAGGCAAGTGAAAATCTCTGGGCTGCACATGCAGAGCTGACCTTTAGAACGGGCTGCATGGGCAGATGCAGTGTATAAACACACACACACTCCGATGATTGCAGCCGTGCCAGGGAGATTTAAAGAATCTCAGTCTTTTCTGGAATTTGGGAGTTAGCCCGGTCTCCTGAAGGGCTGGGAAGTGCCCCGTGTTTAGAGGCTTGGTATTAGTCTTAGGATTTATCACTGGTGAGTGTAAATCACAGAATCATGGAATGGTTTGGGTTGCAAGGGACCTTAAAGCTCATCCAGTGCCACCCGGTGCCATGGGCAGGGACACCTTCCACTGTCCCAGGCTGCTCCAACCTGGCCTTGGACACTTCCAGGGATGGGGCAGCCACAGCTTCTCTATGCCAGGGCCCCGCTACCCTTTGAGTAAAGGCTTTGCAGTTGGAACCTCTCCAGTTTGATTAAGAAGTTTCAAAGAACCCTTAGTGAGCTGGAGGCTTTGCCTCTCCGTTAAATTTTTTATGCTGGAGTCCAGATAAGGTCAAACTGGGCTTTATGACCAGTGTCTGGTCACTGCTACTGCAGAAATGAAATAATTAAAGTGCAAGCTGAAATTGCGGTGACAATCTATCTACCTCATGTCACTTATTTACTCTTAATTATATAAACCAGGAAGAATAGTGGCGAACGTTGCCAAGCTACTATCAGCACAACAAATTATTCCTACCAAGTAGAGTGGAGTTGGTCTTTTGCTACGACTGAGCCTCCTCAGGTCTGTCTGGAATTTAATCTGTTTTATAAAAGGTCAGGATATTTTTTCCACTAAAGGAAATGGAGAGGAATAAAAAACTTTATAGGGCTTAAAAATCAGTGGCCAGTTGTGGGTGTGGTAGACAGCAGGTGGAGGGGGTCCCCGAACGGCTGCTGTGTCTAATGGGGATGCCCTTTAACGTTTACACGTTTGGCTGATGAGGAAGGGGGAAAGGAAGTATTTGATTTTTTTCTTCCAAGAAAAGCTGTGGAAAACTCCTGTGAATGGTGTAAACCCCTCTGCTGAGCTACTCCAGTAGGGCTGGATGGGAAAAGGAGAAATGGCAAATGCGGCCTTGGTGCTGCTTGGGAGGACCTGTGACCTCACCATCCTTCCTATCAAACTGTTTCAGATATTTGTAATTGAGAAAAGTGTGTTTTGCCCTGGATGTGAGGTGGCTGTGTCCTGTGTGCAGCTCGGTGCTCGTTGGTATTAATTTGCAGAGTGCCGCAGTCCGTCCGGAGGGGAGGCTGCCAACTCCAGCCACTGACGTAGCGCTTTGTTCTAATTTGGGGATGCAGTGTGTGCTGGTCTTTGAGTTGTGCTGCTGGCTTCCTTTCCCCTGCCTTTGTCTGGCTGGCACACGTCCCTAGCAACTTTCTGCAAGTGCAGACCAGTAGGACAAAAAATAAATTAGCCGTTTCAGCATGGCAGGCTTTAGCTGCCCAGAGCCCTTGTTCCTTGCCTGGAGAGCTTCTATAGCAGAGCAATTTCCAATGAATAATTAGGCAGCCACTTCCATAGAAGTTAACATTATGTTATTTGAAATTGCAGGTTCAGCGTGAAGCTGATTGCACAAAAGATTACAGGCTGAGGAGGATCAATCCCAGAGTGTTTGTGCACAAAATGACTATTTCCAATGACAGAATTATTGCTGTTTTCCAAGAAGTTTGTTTCTCTGCCTTGTTTGTGTGGGCTGCAGTTAATTTGCTCAAAGCTCCAGCTCAGCACAACACTGGAGTCGGAAGGGCTCTGTTGCTAGAGGACTTTACTCTTCGCCCAGGCTTTTTACGGTCCTGCCCTGGCTCAGGAACCTCCCAGCGCACCGCGGAGGATGTGGAGTGATTGAGAAAGTGGCGAGTGGGCTGTGGCTCAGAGGAGCACACGGCTGGGCCTTGAGTTTTTGGGAATGGATGCAAGGTTTGCAGGCTGCTCTCTTGCCTTTTCTGATAGAAGTCTTCAGATAACACCTCTGGCCAGTGTCGTTGTTCTCCTGTGTCCTCAAATACCTGTTTGCTTATTTGGCTTGTCACCAGCTTTACTCTGCGTGTGCTTCTTGCTGTGTCTTTTTGGGGTTATTTGTTACCTGAAAAACAAAAGGAAAATACAGTTAGACTTAGTTACTGATGGCTTGGACAAGGGGCAGTGTGTATGTTCCAGCACCAGGGATGCACCACAGTGGGGTCATGGCTCACCCTACAACAGGCTTGTGCATAGCTAATTACACATTTGTTGCCTCGATGGGTATTTGATTTGATGCTGAAAGCAGTCAGTGGAAATGATAATGATTGTACTGTTAAAGTTACAAAACTGAGGCTGAGATTCCTGGCACAAATATAAAATGTTACCTCTTATGTAATGTTAATATATAAAACACACTTACTTTTGTGTCAGATACCGCAGTGATAACGAGTGAGAAAATAAATGCAGCGTCTGTGAACGGAAGTTTGTCAAACTGTACTTTTGAAGTCACATTGAAGTCCTGCTTTCTGCTTAGTCTGGTCTTTCAGTCTTTTGTTTTTCTCTTCCCTCTCATTTTTCTGGTGTTCTTGGCCTCAGGAAAGGTGGAGGAGATTTTCACTGTACCCTAAAGCCTGGGAGTTTGACTGCCCTTGGGTAGGGGCTTGGCAAATGAATCCATGGCAGTGATTTTTATTAATTAAATAAACTCCTTGCTAACTAACAGGGTGATCTGTGACAGTGTTTGTCGTGCTGCTGTTGAGGGGCGGTATCTGTGGGATTTCCAGACAAACCCCCTTTCATTTGGGATGCACATCCCTGTTCCCGGCACGGCTCGCGTGTAACCATTGCGTAATTGATGACAGCTTTGATGAGCATTAGGGAAGTATTTCATGTGCTTTCGACTTCATTGAGTAATTTAATATCTCAGAACATGGTGTAGAACAAATTAGGGAGCAGGTGCTGAGTGGAGCTGTCGCTGGGCAGGGCCGGGAACGGCGGCTGGGCCGGTTCAAGCCAAGGGGAGATCCTTGGCCTGGTGTTTCCAGCCTTCACTGCTGTATCATTCTCTCTGTTTGTTTGGATTTTTTTTTTTTACTGTGGAGGGAATCTGTCAGTTTAAGTGTGGTTTTGATCACTGTAAATCTTCCCCTTGCAGAAGTGCTGGGTTTGGGTTTGTTTTGCCAACACGGCCCTGAGTAATGAAGGGATTTTGGTAGAGCGTTGAGCAATGTTTAGTTGACACTTTTAAAAAAAGAAATTCCACCCCTTTCCATGGCCTAGTTTATAGTAACTGAAAAAAAACTGGCACGGAGAACATTTACAAGTTGGAAATTAAACAGGTTTGTTTATAGTAGCCACGATTCAGTATTTAACTGCCAGGATTAAAATAACCAGGACATGTGGCTGCAACATCCCAAGAATCTGCCTCTCATTTGGGAAATGGGAAGGGCATGGCCACAGGAGTGGCACAGCCAGCCTTGCGTGGAGGTGCTGGAGTTCACAGAGACATCTGTGCTCCTCTCCCAAATGGGCATGGTGCTGACGGCACCTTTCCCTTGGAAACGTCCAATATTCCGGTGTCCGCTGGTGAAAATCAGAGAAAGGGAGGTGTGAGTGATGAGCCAGCCAGGAGCTATTCTCCTTTTTCTTCCTTAAAGCCAGGTGAGTGGTCCTTGCTCCCTGCCTCTCTCTCCTCTCTGCCAGGGACATCTTTCTCTATCCCAGTGCATCTCTCTGGGGAAGAGCAGAGAGCAAACACCCCTCAGGCTCGCAGTGCACGTGGGTGTAGAAGCTGCACCTTGAGAGGCCGTCTCACATTGTCTCTAGGAACTAGTGCTGTGGTTTCTGTGCTGCTCCTTTCTGTGCCTCGCTTCTTTCTGTTCCTTTTCTCTCACCCTCATTTAAACTCGGGCTGTGCTTTGTGAGTGCAAGTGCAGCCGGTGCTGCCGAGCCGTCTGTCTGCAGGGCTGGAGCTGGGACTGGCCGTGCCTTCACAAAAAATCACAGAATCCCAGAATGGTTTGAGTTGGAAGGGACCTTAAAGCTCAACTTGTTTCACCCCCTGCCACGGCAGGGACATCTCCCACTGCCCCAGGCTGCTCCCAGCCCCGTCCAGCCTGGCCTGGGGCACTGCCAGGGATCCAGGGGCAGCCACAGCTGCTCTGGGCACCCAGTGCCAGGGCCTGCCCACCCTCCCAGGGAAGGATTTCTTCCCAATGTCCCATCTAACCCTGCCCTCTAGACTCACTTTCTCTTATATTTGGAGAAATAATTGACAAGGATTATAAGAGCTTCATTATCTGTTTCCAAGCAATTTTGATTTCTGTGACTCCAAGTTGAGTCCAGAGCTGCTAAAAAGAAATATTTTCAAAAGACCAGCTTACTAGGTTTTCATTTAAACTTCCTATGATTCCAGAGGAACAATTGATTCTTTTTTTATCCCTTGAAAATAAAGGATAAAGTGCTGAACCTATAAAAGACAGGACCCTTTGCCTGTCATAGCAGCAGGGTGTAGCCAGTGCTGTGATTACTGTCTGAAGTGTCAGTACTGCTGCTGTTCAGTGTTACTGAACAAAGGATGGGGATACTGGAAGTGTTAGAGCCTTCTAAAACTCTTGGACAAGGAGCCAGCAGGTTCCTGGGGCGAGGGATGATGCTGCTGGAATTGTTCTGCTCTCGAGGACTGTCACAGAATCCCAGAATGGTTTGGGTTGGAAGGGACCTTAAAGCTCATCTCATTCCACCCCCTGCCACAAACCTGATGGATTCCCTAAAATAATTGTGCTTTGGAGGTGCTGCATTGGATTTTACCATGGCAGTGCTGATTGGGAGCAAGTAAGTGATGGTTTTCCTCCTGTAACATCATCAGGACATGGGCCTGCTCTAAATCTTTCCCCTGTGTTTCTGGTAGTACTTTCTGTACTAAGTTTTCATCTTCTAAAATTAGTTGTGAACTTGATGCAACCTCAAACATGGTTAGTTTGACTTGAGTTTGCCTTTTGTAAGTGAAGTCTTCCTTGGAGTATTCCAGGGAGGAGAAGTGCACAGGAACAGGGTGGCTTGGGCACTACAGAGATGCTTTGCAAATGCTGACGCTTGAAAAATTATTAACTCTTTGTTTAATTCTTCTTTTTTTCAGTTCCTTGTGGGGAGCCTGGAAGAACCTTCAGTAGAGCTGCTAACACTGATGAGAGATCTTTTATGCCAAGGTAAGAGTTCTTCAGTGTTCTCATTATATTTTAAATGAAATTTCTGTGAGCATAGGAGTGAATAATTGATAAGTGAGGTTCTCACACTCACTCTCTTTCAGTGCTGTGTTTGCTTATCTTGGTTTATGCTTCTTTCTCCCCACTGCCCAAATCACAAACTTCTTGATGAGCTGCTGAAACTTTTGTAACAGAAGCAGCTCGTTTTTGCGTCAGGTTTCTGTCCTGAAGGGCCTCAGCCCTTGTCCCCACCACCTCCCCCAGCCTCTGCCCCGCTCCTTCCGCTGCTTGGGAAATACCCTGCAAGTTTTGCTTCTTCCTGCCCTGATTCAGCCCCTGGCTTGCAGGAGGTGAAGGATGATTTGTGCAGTTTGGGGAGTGCACGAGGGCTTGGCTGGGCAGAGGTGCAGGTGAGTGGGAGCCACATTTCAGGTCAGAGCTTCAGCTGTGTTTGCGTCCCCCCGGTCCCTCACAGGGGTCCTCTGCCCGCACTGCCTTTGGCTTGGATGCTGACACAAGTATCCTGCAGCTTTTTTCACCTCTCCATCTGCTCCCAGGGCAGAGCCCTTCACTTTTCTGTCAGGAAGGAGCTGAGCAGCTTGGGGCTGATGCTGTGAATAGAGGAATGCCCATTTCTGTCTCTTCCTGGGCAGTGTTGGTGACAGCAGCAGCAGAGAAGAGATGCTCCCGTTAAAGATACAGAACAGAGATGAATTCTGATGTAGCAGGTGTTTGATGGTGTAGAAGCAAAATCTTTTCATGATTATAGATGAAAGAACCCTATGATTTATTACTCTGTGGGTGATGGAGGTGGTTTGGAGAGTGATGAAATGGGCAGTGGTGGGGGTGTGACACGTGCTCTGTGCCCCGGGCGTGTCCTGCTGGAGCTCCATGGCCGTGCCTGGGAAAAGGGAGCCAGGAGCAAGGAGACACACTCAGCTTCTCCTTTATTTTTGCACCACAGCATTCAGAACTAATGAGACCAGTTTCACAACATTTGCAGTTAATTTTTTTTACGCTCCTTAGTGATCGTACTCTTCTCTTGACTCTAAAGGAACACTTAACAGCCACAATTTAATTCCATTTTGAAATGGAGCCGTTGCTTCACAGCATGTGACTCTACTACAGAGAGCTCCGGATGGAAATGAATGCTGCTGTGTCTGACTGTATTTAGGTGGGCTTCAACAGTTGCCAAATGAAAAGTTGGCTGGGATGCAGCATAGTAATTTCTTGAGCACTCTATTCATGTTGTATAAACAGATAACATTAACATACTTGTGAAAGAGCTACAAGATAATTAAGGCATGCGGGGTGTACAGTAATAAGGCTCGTGCCTTTCAGGATCTTGGTTTCCTGTTGCACCTGAAAAAAAAAATCAGCAAATACTGTACAGAAGAAATGAGAAGTTAGTTTTGTACTGCTCCCAGCTAAAACTTTCCCACAAGTATTTTCTACTATAAATAAGAAGTGAAATAGTTCACAGCTAAATTTAACCCTTAGCTTGATGGCTTTCCGGGTTTTCTACAGTGGAACTGACTGTGGAATTGGAGGAAAATGAAGACAAACTGGATCAATAGGTTGCATTTATGCTTTATAAAAAATGCATCACCTTTTCATTTCTAGGAATTATCAAGGGGAAAAGAATTGTCAATTGGAATTCCCCTCTCCTTCCCATTCAAAATCATGATTTTTGAAAGAAAGGAAGTGAATGTTACTTCACAGGGAAATGCTCAAGCAGAAGATCTTACAGTTCCCAGAATTTAGCCAAAACTGTTGTCAGTGTCCTGGAGTGCACAGACATTGCCTGCTCTGCTTTGAGACAGTTTCTGGAAAACCCCGTTCAGTTTGACTCGATTTCACAGTTTGCAGTTAGGCAACTGCAGCTCACATGGGCTTCAAGAGTTGAAGAAAAAAGCCTTCCAGGTTCGTAAAATGATGGGCTGTGCTGACAGCTTGAGCCTTACTCCCTCTCCAAGGCTTGGATGAGGGAAAGGCAGCTTGGCTGTGTGACTGCAGAGAGCCTCAGCACAGGCAAGTCCTTTATTTCTGTTATTCTGGCTTCAAAATGAGCTTAAAGTCGTGCTGCACCCAACACAGAAATTCGTGTGTCTCTCTCCAGCTGCACGTGGGGTTTTAAAATTTTTGTTTAAACCTGTACTTGTGTGACCTTCAGCCCACAAAACAGGCTGTGGCTGAGGGTGAGGGCTAAGCTGGGATGTTTGGGGAGGGTCTCCAGCTCCCTGGTGAGCAGCGGGACCTGATGCAGCTCTGGCTGGTGATGGGTGAGCAGCAGCACACGGGGTTCCTCTTGCCTCTGTTTTACATCTTCCCCTTGGGAGTTGAAATGACAGAACAGAACCTGTCCCGATTTAATGATTACATAAACTTGAGACACAGATTGTCAGGGAATTGTCCACATTGCAAAGCTAAAAATATAACCCCTGTTCTTCACAGGCTCGTTCACGGCAGTCGACAAGGTGATACATTTCTCTATCAAACTCCTCGGAAGATGTTTTGCTTTTTACAGGCTGTAGCCGGTGAAGCCATAAATCCTGTGCACGTTAGTTTGAAATGCCCTAAGGAGGGGAGCCTGCCCGGGCTCCCAGCCCTGGAGTGTGTGCAGCCTTACTTGGGAAGGCAGCGCTGCCCCTGCGGAAGGGGGGATTCGTGCTGAGCTCATTGTTTGCCGCAGCTCCGGCAGCGGGACAGCCCAGCCTGGCTTCTCTTGTAAACAGAGAGTAAAGTGTTTATCACCAGCTTTGTCATTTGCCTTATTTGTCAGGGAATCTCGAGGAGAACGAGAAGTTTTCTGGTGCTGCGTAGTGACTTGAGGGAGTTGCAAGATTTCCATAAAAAGGCAGAGTCTGTGCTGGTGAGCAGAGCGCTCTGCCTTGGCAGCCGTGCGCCGGGCCTGACCTTTTCCAGAGAGAAAACACTGACCTGAATCCCTCCCGCTGGGGGTGGAGGGGAGAAGGAAACCTCTCCACTTGCATCTTTCTGATCTAATTTTCTTGTCCCATACTCTGGTTTGTGCCGTGAAATGCTGAGGAAGGAGAGGGCAGGCAGTGACAGCTCGTGGTGCCCGGCACCGCTGGGACAGGCTCTGTTTGTCCCATGGTGTGTCCATCCTCTTCCTGTCCGAGCCCTGCCAGGCTGAGGGATCCAGCTTTTGCAAACTCCTCTGACCTGGGGCTGTCAGAGTGGCCTTCCCCAGCTGAGTGTCCGTGTGGAAAAACGAAACCCAGAGCTGTTAATAAAGACATTCTGGTTCTCAGGAGGGTTGGGTGAAGGGAGAGCGTTGCTGCTCTCAGGACACGTTGTCACAGCTCTGTGTTTTAACTGCTGCCTTCTCTCCTGCCTTGCAGGTCGCTCTCTGAACAGACCACACCATGCGTGAGTACAAGCTGGTGGTCCTTGGTTCAGGAGGTGTGGGCAAGTCCGCTCTGGTGAGTTTGGGGAAGCAGCTCTGAAGCCCATGCACAGCCCCCAGCTGCCCGTCCCACTGCAGGGCGGGTTACCGATGCTCTGGGGAATTTGTATGACTTTTAATATGTGCCAGGACTTCCATGTAGCCACTGTGACACTGCTGAGAGAGCTGTGGAGGGCTGTCATGGTTTTGGAGAGGTGATTAATTGCTGATAGTTAGCATTTCATGTTTGCTTCCTGCATGGGTGTTGCCCTGTACATAGCCGAGTATCTCTGTGTGGGTATATATACCGCAAGAGAAGTCTGGCTGGATCAGTCACAGAATTAGGGGGTTCAGCCTTGCAGGCCTCGAAGGCTGCACGTGTCCCATCCCCTGTGAGCACCTGGGCTCAGAGCACCGGCACTGAGACTCCATCTGCAGCCTGAGCAGAGCGAGGGAGGAGCAGGCTGATGACACTTTGCACTCCTTAAGTGCCTGCCTTGTTCCCAAGGAGAGGTTTATGTAGCAGGGTTGATAGCAAAGCCCTGAGAGAGAGACTTGTGCCACCCATTTATCACTCACCAGTCAAGCAGCTCTCTCCAACAGAAAGGCAAAGAAGTGGTCAAGTGTGAAGTTATCTGCGACAAGGAACTGCAGTGTTCCTTGTGACAGACATGATAATGGCTGCACGGCATTTCATGTCCTGCCCCCTTGTTCGTTCTGCTGCCACAACCAGGTAATAGTCCTGGTAAATCCCCTGCAGGACCCGGGTGAACAGGAGGAGAGATTATTCAATTACATATCGAATTTGATGCACTCTTTCAGCAATCCCATCATAATCTTTACAAGATGTTTACAAGGTGTAATTTTTTTACAAGCTTTGTTCTTGCACAGCAATTCAAGCAATCTGTATTACTTTTTCCACCAGCACCTCCTCAATTATCTTAATTTTCTTATGTAACACTGAGAGACTCACTAGGTGAAATGGGGCACTTAGTAGTATGCTGTAAATAAAAATTACTCAGCATCTGACATACTTGAATTTCCTTCTCCGTGATGTGAAGTCTGAGTCAGCACCATCACTGACCTTTTTAACAGCTGAAATGCAGATACTCAAATAGTCTGGTAAACAAAAGTTAAATTCTTTTTGACAGGCTGGGTGCTAAGTCAGCGTATTTGGTAATTCGTATGCAGCATAGATCCATTGTGTTTATAGGAGCACACAGTAAGTGCCAACCAGCAGCTAAGAGTGGATAATATTTAGCTCTCAAAGAGTCTGTGTACTTATTTACAAGCATTAGCAGGGAGAGGTTACAAGGTGAGATTTAAAATGATGTGGGGATCACTTTAAATTTCATTCTTCCTACTGTATAAACCGACCTGTGCAACAAAGAGCCTGGTGTTCGTTTCCAGCTCTGTTTCCATTCGAGTGCAGATGACAATCTGGGGTTGTTTCACTGCAGATCCTCCTTGTTGTTTTAACTCTTCTGTGCCAGTACAGCGCTGGTGGTGCTTCTGGTAATGGTGAGGAAGCAGCACAAAACCTTCACAGTTATAAAGCCACAGTTGTTTAGCAACTTTTGTTTCCTGTACAGCAGTTTTATTCCATTTCTGAGGCTAAAAATCTTCTGGAGTGGCAGTGGGTGACACTATTTACAAGGGTGTCCAGTCTTAGAACTGGAAACTAAAGTTGGGCTGCACAACTCAAACTAAGGGAAAGTTCTAAAAGTTTTGGGTCTGCATAACCCAAAACCACCCCCGGATTTGTAGCTTCTCCCGTGGCCTTTCTTTTCACCTATAATAAGTAAAAATAAAATGCATTGGAGATCAAGAGTATTTCGTGTCAGGAGTGGCTTGTCAGAGTCTCACACTCAGGGCTGGTTCTCAGAGTTCCCAGATGGAGTGGGACAGATGTGACAGTGCTCGTGTGAGAGCCTCTGGCAAAGAGCTGCCTTCTCTGGCCCTCTTTGGGGAGCAGCTGTGCTAACCTGACCGTGCTGAAATACACAGAAACAGGCCCAAAACACAATCTGTACCTACAGCTCTGGCTGCTGGGTTTGTGGTTGATGGAACACTGTGATCCACGTTCACAGGGGGCTCTTACTGTGAGGATTTTGCTGAGATCTGTTACCTTGGGCAGGCTGGGACAACTGTTTAGTGTGACAAGAAAATACTGGAGAAGCAGAGACTTTGTTCATTGGAGTGTAAAATACTAAATATAGAATGATTTTGAAATGAGGTGGTTGTGGCTTCTCAGACTTTCTTCACAAACTCGCAGTATTTGTGGATAAAACTTGTGAAAGGTTCAGTTGGCAAAAGATATTTGGTGTGTTTGTTGATTTTCAAGAGACAAAATTAGGTGCTGGGATCTCAGCTCTCAGTTTCACAAACAAACAGCACCTGGCTCTACAAATATCACCCAAATGTTCAGGCACTCCTGTGCTGTTTTACTGCAAGTTATTGTGGGTGAAAAGGAAAAAAGGAGCTTTGCCTCGCAGAGAAGGAAAACCCTGTCCTGGCAGAAGCCAAGGCACGGAGCTGGGCTGTCCGGGCATGGGCACATCCCTGGGACAGCCCGGTGGGAAATGCTGAGTGGATTTGCTCTGAATAATTAGAGGGAAGGAAGGAGTTCCCCTGTGAATGGAGCGAGGGCTCCTCCTTCAGCGGTTTGTGCGCAGGGAGTGGCTGGAGGCTCTGCCTGTCCCTGCCTGTGCAGTCCAGGGCAGCTCCGCCGTGACTCTGGCCTGATGTGGACTGAAATGTGGATTTTCCACAGTGCACAGGTGCTTCTGCTGAAATTTCAAGTCTTCCACATTTGGTGATTTTTATCCTTCTAAAGTCACAGGCAGTGGAGTAAAGGCATTTTTGAGGATATCGTCTTTTCTGAGAAAAGCAAGCAACAGTTGACGTGCAAAAAAGTTTTCAGAACGTGCTTGAATAAAGCAATTTTAACAGAAAATACACTAATTTTATTTTCAAAATGGTAATTTTATGTCTTTTTCTCTGGTCCTCACTATTGACTTTTAACAGCAGAGCAGTTTTACTGTTGTTACTTTTTCCTAAAGTGCTTCTTGGTGAATGTTTCTGGTTATGTTCACCTCACTCAGGTTTTCTTCTTCTTTCCTTCCTCCCCAGACTGTACAGTTTGTTCAGGGAATTTTTGTTGAAAAATATGACCCAACAATAGAAGATTCATACAGAAAGGTAAAATACCATCGTTTTTACTTCTTTCAGATCTCACAGAGAATATGAAATTCTTCGGGGCTGTTTTGGATGCAGGGCTGGAATTGCTGAGCAGAAGTCCTTGTAGGATCCCTGAGCTGTTACGTAATTGCAGCCACAGAGCTGCTTTCTTCCCTGGATGGATGTCAAGTGACCCATTGTTTCACGGATTAGCATAAATGTCACCAGCATTAAAGGCACCAAAACATACACTAAAAACTTGTGACATTTGTGCCTGTGATAATTAAATGTAAATTGTGGTATGAGTTCTGCTGTTAAATTTACTTGACTTTCCTGGAATTACCTTTGTTGGATCTGAGACATTTCTCAGGGAGTGAAAGATTTGCAAAGTCTTACTGTGAGGACCCTGAAATATTTTGCATTTTCGTCTCTTCCTTATTCCCTTCTCCCCCAGCAGCAAAGAAAAATTAAAGTTTTAAGGTGCTTTGATTTGTAAGAGTGGATTAAGTCGAGATATTTACAATCTCACTTAAGTTGAGATGTTTACAGTGAGCTGCTCATTTAAGCCTTGCTAATGAAGGGAGTCCTGGAGCATGTGAGCTGACCCAAATGCCTGGCTTGGGGCGTAATTAATCCTCTAACAGCAGTGCTGCTCAGCCCTGGGGAAGTGCAGGTGCCTGCTTTGCTAAGAGCCCTTTTTGGCAGAAGTACAAATTGAGCCGAGATCCCTCTCGCCTGTCCCGTTTCAGACAATTTTTGAACTGTTTGTTCCCTTTTTTCCCCAGCAAGTGGAAGTAGACTGTCAACAGTGTATGCTGGAGATCCTCGACACAGCAGGGACAGTAAGTGGCATTTCTTTGTCTCATTGCTGTGGAGTTTCTTTGTTAAGAATGATAATCCTGCCCAAGCAAAACCAATAAATCAGCTGCAGTAATTTAAATGGAAGGATTTTGTTAAATAACCCAAACCCAGTGTGGTGAGCGCCAGTGGCCCGGTGAGCTCTGTCCCCAGCTGTGCCCCAGTGCTGGGACACAAAGGCTGGTGCCTCCTGTGCCCCTCACCTTCCCTGTGCCATCCCCCGTATCAACACTGTGCTCCAGGAGGATTTTAAACATTAATTTTTGCAAGTGTCCAGAATACAAGGACACAGCCTGCGGCCAGTGCCAGGCTCAGGGGCTGCTTCCCAGCAAGTGACATCAGCTTGTGTGGGGAGATTGCCTCAGCAAACCTTGCACCTGCCCAGGAACCCTCCCTCACGTGGTGGCACCTCCCTGGCACTGCCCCTTTGTGTCCCTCACTGCTGCAGTGTCACCTGCAGCTGGCAGAGCCTGTCCCTGAGCAAACCAACCCTGCGGGGCTGGCAGCACACCCCGGGCGGGTGGTGCTCCCTGGCAGCTGATTTGGGAGAGCGTTGACATTCTCAGCAGCAGGAGCAGAAGTGGCTGTGTGGGTCGGGTGAAAGCCCTTTCCCTGTGGGACAGAGGCAGCTCCGAGCTGGCGTTGGCCAGCCTGCTCTGGCACTTCAGTCTGTCTGCAGAGATGTTTTTATTGCTGCTCTTCATCTTTTTTCAAGAAGCCCTTTTCTCTATTAAGGAAAAAAAAAAAACCAAAGGGAAAGAGAATGTTAATGCTTTTATTCAATTTCCATGCTTCAGTGGGTTTCTGTGAGGGGTAAATATGTAAATCCGTGCTGTGTGGCACTGTATTCTTGTCACCGGTGCAATAAAAGTATTCCTTTGTAACTATTCATTAGCTGCATTCACCAGCTAATTACCTTAAAAAATATTTGATTGCAGGAGCAATTCACAGCCATGAGGGATCTCTACATGAAGAACGGGCAGGGGTTTGCACTAGTATATTCTATAACAGCACAGTCCACGTTTAACGACCTACAGGACCTGCGGGAACAGATTTTACGGGTTAAGGACACTGAAGATGTGAGTAGAATATGTTTGGTTTTATTTCTGCAAATGGTTAGAAAGTGTTTGCTCTCAAATTCATATATGTTTACATACCAAGTTTCTTTCAAAGAATATTCTTGGTTAGTGTTGAGTAAGTTTCCAGAGCCTTGTAGTTTTCCATGTTGTTGTTTGAGGCCCAGCACCTGCTAAGGGGCATCATAAAACCAGATTTTCCCATGTCCTGGAAGCCACAGTGCTTTGAAATGGTGGGAGCTGATTGAAAACAACATCACTTATTTTTTGTCCCTTAAACTCCTTTCCAGGATTTGCATTTTCTTCTTCCTCTGTGCTTTGGCTGTGCTTTATTTCCCTCAAAGTTAAGGAAAGATAATAGCTGAACTCAACACTAATGATGTTCTCGGTAGCTCTGCAGCTGTCTTGCACTGGAGACTGACAGGGTTTATTCCAGATGTGTGAAGGAGAAGTTGAAGTTCAAAGCTGTGACGTTTCCCAGGGATCAGCTGGGAATTCTCTGGAGCCCTGGAGCAGCTTCTCAACTCCCGGTCCCTTGGCAAAATCTGTCACCCAAGGAGGCCACGCAGTTGCATGAACTAAACCATTAAGGGTCTGACAGAGTCTTGTGTTGTCGTTTTGGTTGTTTAAAACTCTTTTTAAAATAAGGAAGGATCAGCTGTGAGGTGTTTGCTGTTGGACAGAAGGCGGGGCAGGCTCGGGCCGAGGGCGGCTGCTCCCCGTGTGCTGCTCACCTGGCTCTGGGCCCCTCCTTGCTTTAACCAGCTGAGCTTCTATTTATGCAAAACTGCTTTTCCTTGAGGCAGGGATTATGCCAGGGTAAATCCCTGCTGGCAGGGCCCTGTGCTGGCCGCGCTCACAGGGGGAGTTTGCACCCTAAGCTGGGCAGGTTCATCCCACAGCAGACGCTGCTGCTTCCCTTCGGACTGCAGGGGTCTGACTGCATCGTTAGAATGCATTTTTTTGCTGTGTGTGTTACTTGCTGAGTCCAAGCTTGAGAAGCTTTTGAACGTTTAAGCTGCGTTTTGCTGAGTTGGGAAATGTCTCCCTCCTGTTTGTCGTACCAGAATATGTCTGAAAGTCCCAGTACATAAATCATTAAATTATATATGTCTGGAAGAGTTTAAATTCCAATCTTTTCACCTAACAGGAAATGATCAAAGGTGGTTGTTCACCAAACTCCATTTTTGGATAAACTATTAATACCTTTTGGAATAACCTTACACACAGTTTCGTGTCTTTCAAACCTGTACTGCTTACTCATCTCAGTATCACTTTTTGCCCTATTATTTCACGTCTTTAGTTTTTTGCTGAACATGTTCAAAACACATTTTCATGTTTCAGTATGACAAAATTTCTCTTAACTGTCTAGAAAACTCTGAAGAACAGGATATTTACAGCTCTATCTAAGCTGATAGAGTTGTAAATATCTTGAGATCTGTGATTTCAAATGAGCTTTTTTTGCATTTGCTTCATCTGTACTGTGACTTCAGATTCCTGATGTAATAAGTAAAATTTATGTCTCAAAAATTAAAATATGATCACTTTCTAATGGGTATGGTTGGGAGCTTTAAAGACAGAAATTAATCTTGAGTGTAGTTGCGTCAGGAAAAGACTACAAATATTAACACCGAAGTAGATTAAAAACACACAGTGTGTTGTAAATTACCAAAGGAAGCAGATAGTGATTTATTTTCCAGCTGGAAAAGGACTCGTTTTCTGCTCAAAGAATGAAATGTTTGAGGAAATGGAGCGGGTGCACACCCTTATCAGCAGCTGTTTAGGGTTTTTTCTGCTTCTCAGCGTGAGGGAAACAGGAAATGGTGCTGGGCTGCGGCTCCGGGCTGCTCTGCTCTCAGCCCGAGTCATCCCCGGGCCGCAGCGAGCTGGGGCCAGCAGAGCGTGCAGGGCCCCGGAGTGCAGGGCCCGGGTGTGCAGGGCCCGGGTGTGCAGGGCCCGGGTGTGCAGGGCCCCGGAGTGCAGGGCCCGGGTGTGCAGGGCCCGGGTGTGCAGGGCCCGGGTGTGCAGGGCCCCGGAGTGCAGGGCCCGGGTGTGCAGGGCCCGGGTGTGCAGGGCCCGGGTGTGCAGGGCCCCGGAGTGCAGGGCCCGGGTGTGCAGGGCCCGGGTGTGCAGGGCCCGGGTGTGCAGGGCCCCGGAGTGCAGGGCCCGGGTGTGCAGGGCCCGGGTGTGCAGGGCCCGGGTGTGCAGGGCCCCGGAGTGCAGGGCCCGGGTGTGCAGGGCCCGGGTGTGCAGGGCCCGGGTGTGCAGGGCCCCGGAGTGCAGGGCCCGGGTGTGCAGGGCCCGGGTGTGCAGGGCCCGGGTGTGCAGGGCCCCGGAGTGCAGGGCCCGGGTGTGCAGGGCCCGGGTGTGCAGGGCCCGGGTGTGCAGGGCCCCGGAGTGCAGGGCCCGGGTGTGCAGGGCCCGGGTGTGCAGGGCCCGGGTGTGCAGGGCCCCGGAGTGCAGGGCCCGGGTGTGCAGGGCCCGGGTGTGCAGGGCCCGGGTGTGCAGGGCCCCGGAGTGCAGGGCCCGGGTGTGCAGGGCCCGGGTGTGCAGGGCCCGGGTGTGCANCCGGTGTGCAGGGCCCGAGTGTGCAGGGCCCCGGTGTGCAGGGCCCGAGTGTGCAGGGCCCGGGCTCTGCGGCTGCCTCGGGCTGGGGCCGCTCCTGAGGCCGTGCAGGTGTGCAAACGGCACCTGGGAGCGTGAGCTGGGCTCCCCAGGGAGAGGCTTTGGGGTGGCTTTTGTCCCCTCGTTTGAGGTGTTACAGAATCCCAGAGTGGTTTGGGTTGGAAGGGTCCTTAAAGCTCATCTGTGGGCAGGGACACCTTCCACTATCCCAGGGTGCTCCAAGCCCTGTCCAGCCTGGCCTTGGACACCTCCTTTTGTGCCTGTTTGTGACATCTTGGAGGGCCACAGCGGTGACCCAGACTGGAGAGGGGCAGATGCCACCTCATCCTTGTCTTGACCAAGTGATTTGCATGCATGTGCATCACGAGTGTAGAATGGGTCTTTTGAACACAAATCCAATGTTTGTGTTGATGTTGCATGGGATGATTTTGGGGAGGTGATGTGCTTGCAGGAGCTGAGCTGCTGGGCCGGCACTCGTTGGACATTTGAATTGTTCTGAGCTAATAAATGCTGGTCGGTGTTTGTGCCTGTCGTGGTGAGCGTCCCTTTTCTGCGTGTGCAGGACATGACAGGGGGAGATTGTGTTGGGGTGGGACTCGGGGAGCACTTGGCTGCACAGGGCTGCTCCTTTTCACTCCACGTCAGGGCAGTGCTTTTCAAAGGTGCTTCCGTTTATTGTTATGTGGCTTGGCAGGTTGGCAGGGCAGGTCAGAGGGGCTGAAACACGGAGTACACGTCTGAAAACGTGTGTGTGTGTGTGTGTGTGTGTGTTGGACAGACAGGAGAGCTCTGAGCTGGGCTCTTGGCAGCAGCTCAGCCTCTGTCACAGGAAAGGCCTGAAATGCATTCCAGGAGTAAATCAGGTTTTGGACTAGAAAGGTGTAGAGACCAGGAAATAAAACTTTACTGACTTAAAATTCTGCTGAAATACTATCATTGGGTTTTGTATGTGTTTAATTTAGTGCACCAGGGTGTCTGTGGTGTGAACTTTGCTCAACCCTTTCCCAGCAGGCATCTAAATTCCAGCCTGGTCTGTCATCTCTGCTGAACTCCTGATTTTTATTGGTTTTCATACTTCATACTGTATTTTCCATACGTATTTTTCATAGTGCATCTGCCCCTCCTCAGTTGGAGAGCCACAGCAGCGCAGAGCTCACTGTACATGGACTTGCTGATGGATCTGTCCTCCTGCTTGCTCCTCTGCAGGTTCCCATGATTCTGGTTGGCAATAAATGTGACCTGGAGGAAGAACGAGTCGTGGGCAAAGAGCAGGGGCAGAACTTAGCACGACAGTGGTGTAACTGTGCCTTTCTAGAATCGTCTGCAAAGTCGAAAATCAACGTAAATGAGGTAAGTGCCACCTGTTTCCTTGTCTTCCTAGCATGAACGTGACATTAAACCAGAACACGTGTCTGAACTGGGGAGATTCAGGCTGGTTCTGGATTCTCAGCCTAGCAAAGGGTTGCCACGCAGGGTATTTAGGTACTTTTGTCTGTTTTAGGGAGATTTGCTCCCTAAACTCTGCAAAGGGGGGTGACTTCCCAGGTGAGTATTTCCTGGCCTCTGTCAGGGGCTGTGAACAGCAGAGGGTCCCGAGCAAGCCTGGTTGGCTGCATGGCTGAGCTTAGATAAACTTTATCTGGAAAGAGTATTTTGCCAAGATAACTGCTGCTATTCCGAACGTGGATTATGCCCTGTTGTACTCCGTGTCTTGTTGTGTGGTGCCTGTTGGTTTGAAGCATTTGCATTTCTGGCTGCACACACCTCGTCCCAGGCCTCTGTAAGCCCCCACCTTGCCAAAACTGTGCCCAAACTCAGACCTGAGCAGTTCCCCAGTTTGACTGAGACCCCCTTTGCTCTGGGGTGCCTTCTCCTGCTGCCTGGGGCCGTGGGGTTGTGCTGAGGGAGCTCTGCTCCACATCAGGCACCAAGTTTTTATTCTGTGCTGGGAATTATCTGCCTGTGACAGAGGCCAGGTTTCCAGGCGCAGAGCTGAGGTGACCCCGCGCGGCGCCGCTGGGCCGCTGCCAGCAGATAAGTGGGACCGTTTAGGGGGGCTGTGATAAGCAGGAGCAGCAGGATCTTGGACTGGGCCCAGGGCTGATCTGGCAGCCAGCAGCATGTGCTGCACGGGGCTGGTGCACAGGGAGGGGAGCTGCAGGCTGCATGAATTGCAGCTCCTGTGGCGGGATTCGCCGGCCGCAGCGCTCGGGGCTCCAGCGCAGCTGAGCCACGCTGCTGCCGCGGGGATTTGTTTGTGTGGCTGAGCTGGAGTAAAACCGGGACTGGTAATGAAGCAACGAGCAGCTCAGCCATCAAACACACCCCCAGGGGCTGTGGCAAATCCGGGGCTGTTCGCATGTCCACGTTTGGGGGCTGCAGACTGACCCTCCTCAGGCAGAGGTGCCTCACCCCGTGGGAAGGGGGGGCTGGCCCGGGGTGGGTGCACAGCCTGGTTTGACTCCCCCTCATCCCTGATGTGGGAATCCTGGGTCTCCCTCTTCCCCTGCCGGGTCTGCAGCCTCCAGTGAGGTCACAACAGAGAGAACGTGATTGTCTGGAAGATGAGTTTCTGGTTACATTGTGATCTTTCATTTTCTGATTTCTTGCCAGTTGATATTTTCTAGTTATGGAAAGTACAAAAGCTGAGGCAATCAAAGAGAGAAACTTTCTGAATGTGAATGAAGCAGCTCTGTGCGCACTGGGAGTTTGTCCTGCTGGTTCCTGGGCTGGGGAAGCATTTGCATTATTTTGGGGTTTATTCTTGCTGTGTCACTACTTTTGGAGTTTCTAAATTTGTTAAAATCTAGGTAAAGAGTGATAAATTCCTGCATGAATTTGCTGAATGTGAATCAAACCTTTCAGATAATAAGCTTTTAATCCAGAGTGAATCAAGTGTCCTTCTGGTGACCTCTGAGATGCTTTTGCAGCACACTGACTTTTTTAGGGATGGTGGCATTCCTGAAACCTTGTTGCAGACTTCTGTACTCACAGTCAGTACTAGCACCTAAATAATCTAACTTATGAGAAAGGAAAATCTTAAATTTCAGTTGTTACAGTATGTTATAAACTGTTCCTTTGTCTTCTGAATTTCTTTGGAATCAACAAGAATTTGTGAGCTGTCAGCTACTCCAGGAAGGGAAAAAAATAAACAAGGACAAGGGCGGAGCCCTCTGAAGGTTGAAATATTTCTCCTCAATGCTGTGACCCAGCTCCAAGCATTTTTGCAAAGCTCATTTTGCTATAAATGGGTTGAGTCTTGCTGGGAAAACGGCTCACAGCAGCAGCAGCGTTCACAGAACCTCTGCAGCCGGAGGAGGTGCCTGCAATGTCCCGGGTGGAAGTGTCGGGGCTGAGGGCAGGTGCTGGGGGCACAGCCCGGGGCAGGGGCTGCAGACACCCCCAGCCCGGGGGCACCCCTGAGATGATCCTGGAGGAAGTTATTACGCCTGTCTTAAAAAACCTTCATTATTCCCGAGTTTTCTCCCACTTTTCCAAAGCAAGGCAATTGTTGCCATTTCATTGCTGTGCTCCTCTGAAGGCTTTGGTGGTGCTCAGCTGAGTTTCCAGCTCCTTTTTGTTCTGCACGCTGATGGGAGCTCTGTGTTTCTTCTTCCATAAGCATCTGCTTGAGAAACATGTTATAAATTCAAGCAGTTTAATTCAGTTTACACAACTACAGCCACCAGGAAAGAGTTGTCAGCTCCCCAGCCTGCCTCAGTTTGGACAGCTTGTGTTTTATTGCTTGGATTTTTCAGCTTGTGTTTTTCGTTTGCAGATCTTTTATGACCTGGTCAGACAGATAAATAGAAAAACACCAGTGGAAAAGAAGAAGCCTAAAAAGAAATCATGTCTGCTGCTTTAGACTCCCATCACGCAGCAGCTCTGAGCCAGGTAAGAGGTGTCTGAACCCTGCCTGGGGCAGGTGAGCAGAGCAGGAGCTGCTCCTCAGGGAGCTCCCCTTCCCTCTTCTCCTCTTCCTGGAGCGTGGCCGAGCAGGAACTTCCTTTTCACTCCTCTGGGTTCTCCCTCTGGCCTGGGACACTGAGCTCTGAGCCACCAGGGCTCACTTTCGCTTCCTTTGTGTCCTCTGATGAATTCTGGTGTTACTGCTGCCACTGCTGTCCCCGTGCTGGGAGCTCTGGGGACAATTACAAATTGCTTCGGGTGGGACATGGGTTTCAATGGCACAGAGGTAAAAAGCTGCCCACCAAAAAAACACACCCAAACCAAAACAAACATAAACCCCCCCAAACCAAACCCAACCAAAAAACCACGCCAAGGCTGGACACAGCTATAAATAATCTTCCTGTGTATCTTGGCAGGGAACTCTGTGTGCTCACAGCTGTTCTGTCGTGCTCCTGGAAGGAAACAGCAGCTCTGTAGCTCCAGGTTCGGGACAGAAGTGTCCCTGTTGGGAGGCAGAGGAGGGCACTGGGCGATGGCCCAGCTCTGCCACCTGCCTTTGTCACCGTGGGCTGCACGGGCTGTCACCCTCAGAGGGTTCCTGGGACCCACCGGGGCCTCTGGTCTGTCCTGTTCTGATGAAGCAGAGCAGCTCAGCTGCCCCGTCCTGCAGCATTCGAGACAAACTCAGAAGGCTTTCAGGGATGAATTCCTGAGAGCAGGGGCCTCTGCCGGGCCTCCAGTCCTGCTGTCCATGGCCCTTTGGGCAGCCCGGGGGTGGCTGAGGGGGATCGGGGCAGCTCTGCAGCAGGGGGCTGTTCATGGGCTGCCCTGATGGATCAGGCTCTCAGCCCAGCCTCGGGTGCCAGAAGTAACAGCTCAGGGCTGTGGGGAAACAATGGCTTCAGGAAAAGAAACTGAGGAGCCTGAAGTGGCTTTTCCTCTTGCTCAGGTGATCCCTCCTGCTCAGCCAGGATGGAATTGGGCTTCCCCAGCCCGGGAGGAAGCGATCTCTGCCCTCTCCCTCCCTCCCAGGATCCCGTGTGCAGCAGCTCTGAAATGCTGGGAGCTGCTGAAGGAGTTCCTGTGTTCAGTCACCTGGAATCACAGAACCGTGGAATGGTTTGGGTTGGCAGGGTCCTTGAGGCCCATCTCCTTCCCCCCTCCACCGCTCTGCCTAAATCTCCTCCCGATTCACTGCCTGGGTCCAGGCTCGGGAGGTCTCTGACTCACCAGGCTTTGAGAGCATCTCAAAATACAAAAGACAAAATCCCTCTCCCTGTGTTGCTCCTCCGGGGGTGAATTCCAGACCCTTGGAGGCCTCGGCCGGGCGCTGCTGAGCCGGGCCCGGCGGTATCGGGCAGGGACAGGCGGGTGGCAGTTGTCTGTCACTGCTTTGTGGCTGTGATAAAACAACGTCTTGGACAGTTACACTTCCCACAATCTCCTGCCTTCTGTACCTAGAAACAGACCTGAATTCTGGGAAAAATGAGCTCTGCTGCCTGTGGGCACGGGCCGTTGGCTTTCAGGCCTTTGAGATCATTGATCTCATCAGCAGAATAAGAAATGTCCCTCCATCATCCTCTACTTTTGTTTTGTTTTACTCTCGCCAGATTGCAGGAATGAAGAACTGTTGCCTAAGTGGAAAGTGCCAGCATTCCCAACTTCAAAACCTTATGGAAATGAGTAACATATCGGAAGAAGCTTCTCCTGTTTTTTATATACTACGAGAAGAATTTAGATCTTAAAAGTGGTTTGCACACAGTCCCTGGAAAAAGCAGTTGCTCTGTGTATATCTCTTGGAAATTTAAGCCAATATTCCTCCTCCTTTGCAATAGCAATTAACAGATGTGAAAATAAATATAATTGACTCTAGCATATGATTATCCCAAGGAGCATGGATGCATTTCAAATGTTAGAGATTGCTACTATAATTAAAATTCATATTGACCATTTTATCATCATTTCTCCCCATCAAGCACTAAAAATGTTCCACTGTTATATTTTATATCTATAACTATAGATATATATTATCCAAAATTTCCCTTTGAACTCACTGCAACAAATAACTTTTTGAGTCATTGACTTCATTTTATATTTAAAAGTTACGGAATATCATTATTTTCATTCTGCCATTATATTCTAATTAAAAATGTTTGTGCATAATGCTTTGGAAAAATGGGTCTTTTATAGGAAAAAAAAACTGGGTTAACTGATTTCTATGGCTTTAAAAGCAAAAATATATAATATACTAAACCAATTCTAATATTGCTTCTTGTGTTTTACTGTCACAGATTAAATTACAGCTTTTATGAATGATTAAATTTTAGTACATTTTCATTTTTGTTTCTGTGTTTTTGTTACCGTTTCCAGACTTGGGGTGTGCTCCATGTTTTGAGAGTTCCTCTCCCATCCTGGTGCATCAGGGATGTTTTTGAGGTGCCCCCACCCCGTTCTGCCAAGGCGGCGTCTCCGCTGCCCCCGTGTTGTATTTCATGTACCCCTCCCAGAGGACAGCAGGCAACTCTTGTGTTTTCTTTTGTCTGTTTAAAGGTTGTATTGCTGCAAATACTTCCTCTGTACCACAGCTTTGATATGAACAAGTTTGGTTTCACTCCAGGTCTGACTCGGAGGATGATCCTCAGATTCAAACCCGGTTTTGGCTGGTGGTCCCTGATCAGCTGAAGGGGTTTTTTGTTTCATTTTGGGTTTGTTCCTTGTATTTTTTTAATTCCTGTTGGTTTCATAAAGCTTCAAAGAGCAGGATATGAAGAGGCCCATGGGTGCTCCGTCCTGCTGTCTGTGCGCAGTCAGAGCCGCCGGTGGGATCCCAGCCCCGTCCTCGGGGCTGCTGCTGGAACCCCCCCAGGGCTGGAGGACTTGCTCCTGCTTCGCTTCTGAGTGAGTGAGAAATGGATCTTCACAGTGGAGAGCACTCAGCGCAGGCCTCGTCCTGCTGGTTAAAGGGGAAATTAAAGTGTGGCAGATGTTCTGGACCCGCTGTATAGTTTATCAGAAACCAGGGGGAGAAGTTTCTGTAAATAGATTTTTCTGAAACTGTGTTCCTGATGCAGCTGTTGAATTCTAGAGATCCCAGTTTCTAAATGCAGCCCAAACGAGACTGGATGAAAACATCTGGATCATGTGACAACATCTGCCTGCTTCCAAGCGCCGGGACAAGCGCAGTCACTTCAGTTGGTTGTCTTCAACCCCCCCTGCGCCTCCTTTTTCAGGAGGAGCAGGAGCACGGTCTTTGCAGGTCGGTTCTCTTTGCTAAATGTAAAAATATTTTAGTAATAAAGTAATTTCAATGAACTTGGTGTTCGCTAGGCGTCTCCTGCGTGCAGCGGGGCGCAGCGAGCGGGGCCGGGGCTGGCGGGGAGCGCTCCGGGCTCGCCGCTAGATGGGAGTGTGGGAGAGGCGCGGGCACCGCGGAGCGCTCCGCCCGCATCGCTCCGGGCCCGGCTTGTTTGCGGGGTGAAGCCCCGGTTCCCACCCCGCTCCTCTGCCCTCTGCCTCCCACGGTGCGCCCTGGATAAAAACCCAGCTCTTCTTTCATGGGTTGTAGCACAATAGCCCCGGTCCTGCCCTGGGACACGCTGGAGCCGCTGCGCGGTTTCGTGTCAAACAGAAATGTCCTGAAGCGCTCGGTGGTTAATGTCTCACTGGGTTCAAAATGACTTCACTGCAGCGTGTCCTAAAGGAAGGGGAAAAGAAAAACCTCCCAGAAGTCCCAGGCTACTGCCTTTGACCAGAACCCAGCCGAGCACAGTCGGATTTTGCTGTGGGCAAAGGGGCACATTTAAAATTTCACTGGAGCCCCTGGGGCCATCGAGCTCCTCTCTGAGCTGTGCACAAATTCCACCAGAGAGATTCCCGGCCATGTCTGCAAACGCACTGCTCTCAAACCCCCCCAGCCTGTATTTACCTGTCTTTTTCCAGTGTTTTCTAAAGGTTATTTTAAGTCATGTTTTCCCATCCAGAGTGGGTTGGATCAGATGATCCCACGTGTCCTGCCTCACTGGGAAGTTTTAATTGCAGGTTGTGATGTTGACCCAAACAAGGGACAGGGGCACCTTCCCAGGCTCTGAGCTGCATTCCTGCCAGTGCAGTGGCTGATGTGGGAGGTCTTGCATCCAGCAGCCACCAGGGAAACTGGAAAATTCATGTTGAATTCACCATTAACCTTTGCAAAATCACTGAAACTAATGAATGTTTTATTTATTTTGCCAGGACCAGGCACTGAGGAATGAAATTGGATTTTCCAGAGGCCCAGGTGCCATTTGGTGAATATCCAGCACGTGCCAGCGATCCTGGCTGGGGCTGAACATCCCTCCTGGCTGGGGCTGGGGTCTGGCACTGCTTTCCCTGCAGCAGCTGGTCAGTGCTCTGGCTTTCAGCCACAGCACTGTCTTTCCTCCTGGAAAGAAACTCCTGAAATTGGGAGACAAACCCTGTGCGGGAGGAGGGGGAGGAGCAGGAGTGGGGGTTCTGGGCTCAGTAGCCCCAGGCCAGGGCCGATGAGCCGAGCTGCAGCCTCCCAGCAGCCCGGGCACGGCTCTGCCCCTGCGGCCGCTCCTGCCTGGGGCTGAGCTCTGCAGCTCAGTTACTGCCCAGCTCCAGGGAAATGGGGAAACACTGTTTGCATTATCCCGGGACTGAAAGCGGCCTTTTCGCCTCCCTTTGCAGGAAGCTGCACACAAGGAAACTCTGCTCGTTCCTCCTGGGGTGAGTGAGTGACACCCCATTGTCCACGTTGTCCTGGATCCTCTGTCCCTCGTCTCCAGCAGGATGCTCCTCAGAGGGAGCAGCACAGAGGAAGGTGGAATCATTTGCCAGACATCTTGGACAAGTCGGGAGCAGAGCTGGGAGTGCAGCCCCGTGCTGGAGTCGGAGATGCCCGTCCTGGCTCGGCCCTGCCGGCTCTGGACTCGGCCCCGGTTGCCCCACGGCCCTTGGGGACTCGGCGATTGCTCAGATGAGCCCATTTCCCGCAGCGCTGGCCCTGGCAGACGCCTGAGGTCAAACATCCCAGGCATTTTCCTCCAGGCTGCAGCTCCAAGTCCGCGCTGGCGCGGCCGGCGGGCTCCGGGCACAAGGAGCCCCTTGTGCAGGGCGGGGAGGACGCTCCGAGCCCCACGAGGGGCCAGCC
>WEIT01010104.1:0-12548 GCA_013389985.1 Dryoscopus gambensis | reverse complement strand
CTGGGATTGCCCATCTGTGTCCCCCTGTGCCCACCGGGATCGCCTCTCTGTGCCCCTCTGTGCCCACCGGGACCGCCCCTCTGTGCCCCTCTGTGCCCATCGGGATTGCCCATCTGTGCCCCTCTGTGCCCACCGGGACCTCCCCTCTTTGCCCACCGGGACCGCCTCTCTGTGCCCCCCTGTGCCCACCGGGACCGCCTCGGCCCGGGGCTGCTGCCGGGGGCTCCCAGGGCTGATGGCCACGGGGCGCCGTTTCCAGCCAGAAACCCGAGGAGCCCCAGGGTCTCCTCCACAACGGCCCCAAGCAGAGCAGGAGCCCCCCCGGCCGAGCCCTCTGCGACACGGGAGTCACCCCGAACACTGCCTCCTTCCCTGCGGGTGTTTTGCATGGAAATCCAGTTTCTCGCAAGCCGTTTTGGGTGAGTGATGGGGGACGGAGTGAAAGGGAGCAGCGCTGCAGCTCTGCTGCCCGTTCCCACCCGGGCTGACACAAACCCTTGGATGAAGTGACTCCAGCCCCGCTGCACCCTGACTCCCCCAGCCCTGGTTGCAGCGGGGGTGTAACGTCGTGAGGCCCTCAGACATCCAGCATCCTACACACATTTTTCATTTAGCTTTGGAAATAAGAAGTGTCAAGCTGCTGCATCAGTTTGGCTTAAATTCACAGGAGAAATCATTTGATTTGAAGCAGTTTATGTTATTAAATATGACTGCACAGGAGCCCCTGCAGGATAATCCGTTCTGATGAATGATGTTTGAGATGAGGGAGACCCGACACCGGCCAGCTCCGGCTCCAGTCTCGGATTAATCTGCAGGAACAGGAAAGGCCCAGCAGAGCCGAGGGCAGGGCTGGAGGTGGGCAGAGCAGCAGCTCCAGCTGCAGCACCACTGGAGCATCCTCTGTGGCACCCTGGGGGCGTTCCAAAGCCCTGGGCACGTGGCACCTGGGGACGTGGGGCAGAGGGGGCCTTGGCAGTGCTGGGGGACAGCTGGACTTGATCTCAGAGGGCTTTTCCAACTGCAGTGACTCTGTGATGAACCACCACTACCACACCTGAGGGTTTCTGTGCTGCCCCATGCACCTTGGGCAGCTCACTCTCCGTATTGCCCAGTGCAGAAGTGCCAAGATTTGGCAAGAAACTGAAATTTGGCAAACAGGAGCCAATTTTTTTCTGAACTCTTGTTGGAAATGTACAGGGATTTCAATGGAAACATGGAAAGCATCCACCTGCCCCTCTTCCTGAGATTTCAGAATTGCTGAGCATCCCCAGAAGATGGATTCAAGCTAAAGGAGTCCTTGGACAAGGGACTTGGCTCCCTCAAACCCCTCTGCCGGGGGGTGCTGGGTGAACCTGGCTGGATCCAGGCATCAGGAGCAGAACCCGAGGAAGCTGCTGTCCCTGGCTCTGTGCACTGAGCCAGGCTGTGATTTTGGTGTGTTAGAAATGACTGTCACAGCTGGGGGACATTCCCCACCAGCCTCAGCAGGAGCAGGACCTGGATGTGCTGCCCTGCCGAGCTCAGGGTGTTCCCTGTGTTCAGAGCACCATGCAGAGGCTGATCAGCAGCCAACAGGCAGCTTTCGGCCCTTTCCTTCTGAAACAATCAGCGTTTAGGGCTTGACTGAGAAGGATTTGGTGTGAGATAAGCTTCCCAGAGCGGGGCCAGGGCTGAAGTAATAATTGAATAAGTGTGAGGTGGTGAATGAGACACGTCAGGATGAGTCAGAGCAAAAGCCGCCCTTGGGCAGGAGGGAGAAGGCTCCTGGGTGTCTCCCCTGCTGCCCGAGGTGGGACCGAGCCCCTCGAGCTGCCAGAAGCCAACTTTCGGGGGGAAAAGCCAGGGACGGAATTCTCTGGGGGCTGTGCTGGGGTGCAGAACTCCCCAAATCCTGCTGCTCTGGGTTCTTGGCTCAGGGCTGGGCTCCTGCTGCCCTGGAGCACCTCGGGCTTGGGATTCTGCCACATCTGTGCCAAGGCTGGAGCTGCCAGGCGGGAGCAGTGAGGGAGGGATGGATGGCACCCAGCACGCAGGGCTGCGGCCCAGCACCATCCCCTGCAAGACACGAAGTTATTTGCCATGGTCTGGTGTGAGTTGTACCTTCCTGACAGACTCGGGGCTGTGCTGTTGCCATCTCGCTTCCTTTCTGTTGGATTTCCCACTTCCTTTAATTTTTTACCAGTTTGTTTGGTTCTGCTCCCAGCAGAGGCAGCTCCATGGGAAGGAGAAGGAATCGAGTGTTTATTTTTAGAAAGCGCCAAAAGAGTTCAACCCAAGGCAAATACAATTACTTCGGGTTGTGCACAGGCTTCTGAGAAGCCACGGAGAAATCATTTCCAAATAGGAAATGCCCTAAAACGCAGCGCCACGAGGGCGCAGGGGGATGAGAGCATCCCTGAGCCGTTCGAGGAGCAGTTTCACCGCCGGGGAGCTGCCCCTGCCCGCGGCTCGGGCTGGAACGGGAGGCTCTGCAGGGTCCCTTCCAGCCCAGATCCCTCTGTGACTCCGTGGGTTCTGAGGGCTGGGAGTCATCTCCGGACACCCCATCCCAGCCCTGCCCTGGCGCGGGGGAGCCCAGCGGGCAAAGCCCCCCCGGCTCGCCCAGCCTGCCCCCATCCTCGGAGATGTTCTTCTGCTCCAAGGGGCCTCCCAGATGCTATTCCTGGCTCAGCTTTAGGGCATTCGCTGCCCGGAGCTTCCGCTGGGCTGTTCGTGGAGCCCTCGTGGCTGGGCCGGGCAGGGAGGCTCCTCGGCTGAAAGCTTTCACTGTAATTAAGCTGAACAAGAGACCGAGTTAAATCTCTGCTTCTCTCGCTCTGCCTGAGCGAACACAAAGAGGAGAAAAGGCCCGAACCAGACAATTAAAACAAGCAATAAAATTGCACGGAGAGATCTGTGGAAGGATTTTTCCTTGACACGCTCTCCCCCAACAAGTGCCACATGTCCTGTGTATAAATAGCAGCTGCCCAGACTTGCTTAATCATCCCATTGTTGCTTTATAATATTAATTAAACATTCCTCTGGGATTGTTTGCATCCTAATTAAGCGGGGAACTTACAAAAGACAGCGAAGAAACCAAACGAGTGAGTGCTGGGGGTGCAGTTTTGCTAAATCGTGTGCAACTGGCTTTAAAAAAAAAAGTTAAAATTGCAGGACTGTGGTTAAAAGCTTTTTTAAGAGTCACCAGTGATGGAGACTGATTGATGAACGGTCCTGGGGGATCAGGAGCGGCTCCTCGCTCCGGGATGTCTGGCTGAGGGGAGCCAGGGCGGCTCTGGAGGGATGAGCATCCCCCCGTCAGTGCCACAGGAGCGAATCGTCCCTGGCAGGACCCCGCCGGTATCAAAGGGACAATTAATCCGCAGCTGCTCCGCACGGGGGTGGGGGCACAGGGACCTGCTTGGGTCCCTGCGGGCGGCAGCTGGGGCCGGGCATCGCTGCTCCCGAGCCAGGGACCCCCAAAGCCCCCGGGCTCGCGGCTGTGCTGGCCAGGGACAGACCCGCGGCCGCCCCTCGGGTGACAAATGTTTCATTGCGGGGGATCCCGGCTCCCGATGCCGGAGGAACCTTCCCCAAGGGCCACATCCCCAGGGCCCCCCGGCCTGCGGGGCTGCGGCTTGTCCTCCGCTGGCCTCCTCTCTCGCAGCCGGGAAGACTCGAGCACATTGTTCCGACTCAGCCTCGTGCACCCTGCAGGGATGCGCTGTGAATTACTTCCCAAATTATGTGAGTAATTAAAATCAATGAGAGGGTATCCTGTTAAATAACGTAATTAGATGAGCACAGCGAGCGAGATGAGTGCAACGGTGTTTTTGTTCTCCTGCCTGGAGACAGCTTTTAACCCTTTCCCTCTTGTCTCTTCCCTGGGAAGGGCAGGCTGGGCTCCCCTGGGTCAGGCCTGCTCCAGCCAACGCTGAGGTTTTATCAGGAAAAAGCCTCTCCCTGCTTCCTTCAGAGCTGCTCCCAGAGCAGGATTGTCTTTCCGCACAGTCCCCATCCCTGGGTTATGGGGGGGACACTGGCAGTGGCACCACGTGAAGGCTACGAACATCCCAAACTCTGAGAACGTGGAACTGCCTTTAAATCCAGGCTAATCGGAGAAAAACACGTCCCTCCTGCACCTGAGCTGCGAGCGGAGGCCCCACGGAATGGGAATTAGCTCTCTGTGCAGAATGAACTGCCTGAGCCCCCCCAGGGCCCCGGGGCAGGCTCCCAGCCCGGGCGGTTTCCCTCGCGCAGCCCCGGTCCCCACGGACACGCCACACGCGCCTCTCCCGCGGCACACAGGGCCCGCGGGCTGCCCTCATTCCAGAGGAACAGAGTGCCTGAGGAACCCAAGTGCTGAGAGTCATTTCGGTTCTATTTCTGCCTCTTCCAGGGCAGCGGGAGCCTCAGCCCCTTCAGATACACGTGGAGAGCTCTCTCCTCCAGCGTGGAGTGCTGAGAGCTCCTGGGGGCTCTGGAAAGGGTGAAGGCATCTGGCCAGATGGCTCTCATTGCAGGGCTGGAATCTAAATAATTAATTTATAGTATCGTGTTCAGGACTTTGCTGTCTCCCAAAGGAAACGCTGCGAAGTCCGTAACTTGGTGCTTATTTTTTCCAGCTGCGATACACGGGGGGCGAGGGGCTCTGCATCCTGCTGGATGTTCAGCGCATTTGTGATTCTGCAAGGCAGGGAATTGTTGCAAAGATGTGTCACAGCTAATTACGCTTGTCACCTTAAATCATATCATGGCAAAGGCCCTGAGCCCTGCTGGGAACAATCCCCTCGGGTGGGGACACCGGGAAACCTCCCTGGGACGTGCAGCAGGAGCGCCAGGCTGTTCCAGGGAGCTGGAAACACACACAGAGAGCTCCCTGATGGAGCCCGGCGCTCCTGCCCGCCTGCGGTGGCTCCGGTGCGGTGCTGGAGCCATCGCAGCCACCAGGGCCATCCTGTCACCCAGAGCCACCAGTGCCATCCTGTCACCTGGAGCCACCAGTGCCACGCTGTCACCCAGAGCCACCAGTGCCATCCTGTCACCTGGAGCCATCAGGGCCACGCTGTCACCCGGAGCCACCAGGGCCACGCTGTCACCTGGAGCCACCAGTGCCATCCTGTCACCCAGAGCCACTGGTGCCATCCTGTCACCTGGAGCCACCAGGGCCACGCTGTCACCCGGAGCCACCAGGACCACGCTGTCACCCAGAGCCACCAGTGCCACGCTGTCACCCTGCCGTGCCCCGGGCCAGGCTCCCGGGGGTGATCCAGCCCCGACACGCCGCAGGAAGGGCTGCACCCACCCCTGCTCCCGAGCTGAGGAAGAGGAGTGGGAGGAATTGCCTGCAGGGTGCTGGGAAGAAACCGCAGCTCTGGCTGTTTAAGGGTGTCTTATCCTGTCCATCTCCCAGTGATTTAGAGCTGCCATAAAACCTCTGCGAAGGAGGACTTTTGCTCGACTTTCCTGGCAATGCGTCTTATCTCCAGAGAATTTCCCAATACTCCGTAGCTGCAAATTTCTCCCATTCCTCTGAGGAATAAATAAGAATTCCTCTTAGAAATATACCTGTTATTTGCCTCTTTAAGGCATATTCTGTGCAAAGCTCTGATCATCCTGCCAACAGCGTTTCATCAGTGACACGTCTGACAACCAGGTAAGCAGCACACAGAAAGTTCCCCTCTTGAATTATTTCAAATCCAGAGGACCCAATCTCTCCTTTTTCCAAGCAGAGCTCAGTTCAGGGCACAGGAAACTCAGCACAAAGCCGACCATGAATCGTTTCCACACCATTAGCATGAGCACATGCAGATCAGGCAGCTGCAGCATAAACGCCTGGCTGGCTGCCTTTGGGTGCGAGCTCCCGGTAATTGGTCTGGAACAGAAAGAACGGAGGAGGAGGGGGAAGCTCTGGGCAGGTAGCTCGGGAGAGCTGCAGCTGAGCCATCCCAGCATGGGCCGACCGGGAGCAGCACCCCCAGACTGAGCCGGGAGCGCAGCCCCGGGGACGGGAACGCCCTGGGCTCCACAAGTGGCTCCAGGAACCCAAGCTCTGCTCTTGGCTGCACACGGCAGAGGGACAGACCAGGTCCCCCAGGTCCCCAGGACGCTTTTCCTGCTGCCCTGGCCATCTGTGCTGTCTGGCAGCAGAGCGTGGGGCTGGACGCGGTCAGCAGAGGGGCTGGACACACGGATGTGCTCGGAGAGTTTGCTCCTCGCCACGTTTCCCCACTGCCTGCCACGGCCCCTGCCGAGGTGCCAGCTCAAACTGGGATCCCCTTCCCTGCTGCCCTTCGGACGGAACTGCTCCAATGCCCTTGGTCTGGGCCAGAGCTGAACAATCCTCTGCAATGTTCCTGCACTCTGCAATCTCCCAGCCAGCCCCCGGAGGGAATTTTCCACCCCCAGAAGGCTGTCACAGACAAAACAGCGAGTACAGAAAATAAGAGAGTACAGAAAATACAGTGTGGGGGCCTGGAGTGACCCTTCAGTTATCCCAAGCAGGCAGAGGAGGCTGCTGTTAGCACAGACATTTAAGAATAAAGCAATTGCTTCATCAGGCAACTGCTTTTCTCAGCCCCAGAGCCTCCCCCGCTGCTCCCCGCGGCTCTTGGAGCCTTTGGAGGTGACAGTCCCCTGTCCCTGCCCGCCCTGGCCAGGCTGTGCCTCCACAGCGGCTGTCTCCGGCAGAGCACAGGGACTAATTAACCCTGACACGACGTCACGTTCGTTATCTGCGGGTCCAAAATGTCGTGTGGCCAGTTCCAGCCCGACGTGGGAACGCGGCACAGCCTCAGGGAAGGTCCAGCCTGGACTGCTGGCGTGGGCTGGTGATGAGGAGTGGACAATGCCCCCGTGTTCCAGAGCTGTGGGAGCCCCACGGGCAAAGCCGCCTCTGTGCCAGCTCTGTGCCACCTCTGTGCCAGGGCATGGGGCTGCTCCCTGCCAGGGCTGCTCGTCTGCCTGCCCGGGGACCCCTGGGGAGGTGGCAGCCAGAGCAGGGGCAGCACGAGGCCGCTGTCCCTCTGCCCCTCCAGGGTGAGGCCACATCCAGCCCCTTCCCCGGGTGGGCTCCGGTGCTGAGGGCAGAGGGGGCTGAGCTGGGACCCTGCAGCCTCCCCTCGGGATCCCAGAGCTCGTGTCCTTCCAGCCCCGCTGGGATTTCAGGGTGCATTTACAGCACGTGGGAAGTGCTCTCCGAATTAACCTCCAGCCTGGCCAAGGTGAGGGCTGACACAGAACCAGGCGGTTCTTTCTGGGATATTGATATTTCCCCCTTTGCTTTCCTGTCCAGAGAAAACCGGGAAATCTGAGCCAGCCCAGAGGCTTTGCTCGGTACCGTTATTGCAGGAAATGCTCCCAAAAAACCACGGATGAGGTAGTTGCTGGTCCCGGCCAGGAATGACCCCTGCAGCTGCAGGATGGCCACGAGGAGCCTGGAGAGATCAGCCCAGTCGGGCTGGGCAGAGCCAGACCAGGGGGTGCCGGGGGTCCCCAGAGCTGCCACAGCTCAGCCGTGCTGAGGCAAACTGTTGCAGTAAACTCCTTTCTATTTCTGCTCTAACAGAGCGCAGGAGATCGCCTGCCAGCTGGAAGGGGTGCGCGTCCTTGATTAGAAATGCCACGTGGATACAAATGAACTTGAACAAAAGGGAAGAGAAATAAACCCCAGCCTCCTCCTGCAGAGACGTGCGAGCTGGGTGTGGAAACGCTGCTTGGAGAAGGGATTCTGATGATGATGAGTATTATGATGAAGGTGATGGGGAACATGCTGGAGGGAATAAACCAGTGCTGGACTATGACTCAAATGGAGCTGAGTTCAGCCAGGACGTGGCGATTGGTTCCTTTCCTGCTGGACTCCGTACGAGGGGAATTGAGGGGATTGTGTTTGCTCAGCCTGCAGTCAGAAAGCCCTTCAGGTCAGCCGGGCACTCAGCAGGGAGGGTTCAAGGGCTGGGGCTGAGCAGGCTCAGGGACCAGGAGCAGTGGGGGGCTTCAGCAGCCGTGCAGGCCTGCAGGGCACAGGGACCCCCAGTTCCAGTCTGTAAATCACGGAAGGGCTGGGCTGGCAGGGACCTCAAAGATCATCTAATTCCAACGCCTGCCATGGGCAGGGACACCTTCCACTATCCCAGGGCGCTCCAGCCTGGCCTTGGGCACCGCCAGGGCTGGGGCAGCCACAGCTGCTCTGGGCACCCCGTGCCAGGGCCTCCCCACCCTCACAGGGAACAATTTCATCCCAATATCACATCCAATGCTGCTCTCTGCCAGTTTACAGCCACTGCCCCTTGTCCTGCCACTCCACAAACAGTAAATAGAGGCCGTGTCAGTGGCAAAGGGAAACACCCCGAGGGCAGCCAGCCGTGTTTGCCTTCCCTCTTGCCCCGCAGTAGCCTAAGAAGCCCCATCTCATTGTCAGAAGAATAAGCTGTGAAATGGTTTTGAAAATAAAGGCTTTTTAATTACAGGCACATTTGGGAGCCTTCTGGAGGCCATCTGGCCGGAGAGCAGGGTGTGGGCACCGGGAAGGGAAAGCCCAAGGCCGAGCAGGAGCAGCTCCTGGAAAAGCACTCGATTAATGTTAAGAGCTAAATCCTCTCTCCCCATTAAGCCATGTGGGCCAGGCGCAGCACTCGCCCGTCCCAGCGATGTGGAGCTGCAGTGCTGGGGGCCTGGGCTTTGGAAGCTCCGGGATGTGCTGCTCATCCAGCCCTCGGGTGAGCCTCAACAGAGATTTCCAACAGACCCGAGTGCCCCGGCTGCCTCTGCCACCGCTGCCTTCCCGGGCAAGCTCATGGGGAACCCGCTCCCGTAATTACTGTCCCGTGCTTGGGATTAGCCACTCCTATCAGCCATGCAGAACGCAGCCAGGGCCTCATTAGACACTGTCATTGTGCTAATTAGGTGGGTTCCATACTTAATAATGGAGAACAATTTCGTGGCAGTTTCATGAAAAAAAAGAGGAGCAAAAGCCATTATAATTTGAGGAAAAGTCCCTGGAGAAGTGAAATGGTAATTCACAAATCCAACTCTGATCTATTAGCAGATCCTGCTCTGGAGACTAAATTAGGGAGGATGTCTGGCTTGGGTGATATTCTTTCTTATTTGAATGTCTATAAAGAATATTTATTAAATATTTTTTCTCTTAAGAACTTTGAGACGAAGCTACATTTACTCATTATTTCCAAGTGTTTGAAGCCTAGACCACACTGGATTTGTCACTGCAAACACCCTGGAAAATCCTATTTTAATGCAAAACATCCTTTGAAGATACACTTAACAGGCAGAGAGAACACGACACATTTGAAACCACGTTGGGCATTTGGTCAGCTGTCCGTGCAAAGCGCCCCGGTGGGGATCTGATCCTTCGGAAAAGGGACACATCAAGGAACCCCCACGCCCTCTGTGCCCAGGTGTTCCTCCTGTGCCCGCAGAGCCGAGGGGAGGGAGGAGCAGCGGCTGGGGGTGCCAGCAGCCCCCCGGCTCCGTCCTGGCTGCAGCAGGAGCATTTCGGGTGGGAAAAGAGCACGTGGGAGGCAGCTGGGGCCAGGAACTGCCCTTCCCACGTGCGGGTAGGAACAATGGCCTCTGGCTGGAGCAGGGCCGGAGAGGCCGGGCCCGGCAGCTGATCCGAGCCGCTCCTGGCCCAGCTCCCGGCGCTGCTCCAGGGGCAGCTGTCGGGAGCACGTGGGGCCACAAGTGCTGCTCCTCCAGAGAAACTTCCCGTGGCTCCTGACGGCCCCAGCGACGGGGNCTGGGCCAGCAGGACCCAGGGCAGGCCGACCCCGAGAACCGCTTTTCCCACCGAGCAGCTCCCCGCGCACGTTCCGGGCCGCGCGTTGCCCCGTCCTGCACACACGCCTCCTGTGTCCTGCTAACACAAGGCCTTGCCGAGGCGGCCACCTGAGGAAACGCGTCCCAAATGTCACCGTGGCCGTGCCACGCTCAGCCCGGCCTCGCTGCTGCCCATCGCGCCCGAGGGCAGCGCCAGGGACGAGCTCACGGAGGCCCAGGCGGGAGCGCTCGGCTCTGCTGAGTAAATCCCCACCCAGCACGGTGCTCCTCCCGCCGTGGGACCCAGCCTGCGGTGCCAGTGGGGCACACCTGGGGTGTGCCTGGGGTGCCCGGGGCTCGGGCTGGGACCCCCAGGTTGTGCCCGCACTCTCTGGGGACTGAGACCGGTGCAGGAGAAGCTGTTCCTCTCTCTGGAAAGCTCCTCTTTGCTGACCCTCTGCAAAGGAGCACGGAGGTCACAGACAGGATGAACTACTGATAAAAGAGGAGGAAAACAAAAACGCTTTACAAACAGCCTTCCAGCGTTCAGAGAAATTAGGAAGGGGGAACAACCGGCCCTAAAGCCCACGAGGAAGAAAGACAAAAGCTTGCTCAGGTTCCTGCAGAAGTGCTGAGCGCAGCGCCCGGGCGCTGCCCCGCTCCTCTCCTTGTATGGGCACAAACAGGGCCTGCCTTGTGCCTATATTTAATTTGCAAAGGAGAAAAAGAATTCTCCCTCCATGCCTCTGCCCCACTGGCCTCTCTGCCTTGGGAAGTTACAACAGGAACAGAGTTGTGTGTTTAAAACAAATAATCCCCCTGCTCGCACATAAACCCTTCCTAAACTCAGAGTGAGTGGAACAGGTTTTTGGAACACAGCCCTGCTGCACACACAGAGCATCTGCTGGGGCTCCTGGCTGATGGGGACGCGGGCTGCAGTGCCAGCACCAGGCTCTGTGCTGCCTGTGGCAGGACCCCTATCCCTGTCCCCCTCCTTGAGCCAGGGACTGAGTGGCTCTGAGGCTCTTCCCTGGCAGCAGTTTCTGCAATGGAAACTCTCCTGGCTGCTCCCCAAACTCCCCGATCCCAGCTGGGAACAGCCAGGGAAAACCCCGGAGTGAGAGAAGAGACAGAGGATGTCCCACAGCGGAGACGAGACCGATTCCACTTTATTGGAAACTCTTGGAGAGTCGGACACCGAAGAACTTGGTTCTGTCAAGATGAGGTTTGTACACAACAGCAACGGGGAGCACAACAACAAACGGGGGATGGAACTTTGTACCCGGGTGAAAACCCAACAATAAACTTCTGCAGTGTTTTATCTGGAGCAATCTGTAGGGACAAGGGGAGGGGAGAGACCCACCGAGACCCCCAGGTCACAAACGCCCTGCAGGGAGCCTTGTGCCCCACTGGTTTAACTGGCAGGGGAGGGAGAGCTGCTGGGAGGGCACCAGCGATGCAGTTTAGGGGGAAACACCCCCAAAGTTGGGGTTTTGCCCCCCACTCAGAAATTGTTCAAGTCTTATAAATTCAAACTTATTTCTTTCAATTTAAATAACTAGTGCTTCAGGTACAAGGCTTGGGATGCCTGGTTTATAACCCAGTTTCAAGTGCACACAAGCAGGAATAGATTTTTTTTTAGAAAAACTATATATATATACATATTTGCACACTCATACACACACATGCACACTGTGGGTTTTGTGCTGCAGCCATTGAACTGGAGGTGATGGAATGGGCCTGGCACCAGGAGCTGCTCCTGTGGCATCCCCCACCCTAAAGCTGCTAAAAGATTCGGATTATTTTTGCAAATATCGCTCCCCAAAGGTCTCCCCACGTGGGGCTGTGTCAGCTGCTGCTCAGGCAGTCCCTGAAGCTGTAGTTCTCCAGAAAATTCCATGTGCAGGAGCATGAAGCCCGCAGCGTGTTGTGCAGGACTCCTCTCTTGTCCCTGTGCAGAGCTCAGGAGTCTCCTGACAAGGTGAGTGTGGCCCCCAGCTGCTGGCGGGGGTGGAAACGCTGGGCAGAGCCGAGGCCGGGCTCAGACCCACACGGCCGTGTTGATGTCAAACCCCGCCTGGCTGTAGTCTCTGGAATCGTGGACTTTCTTGGTGCCGATTTTGGGGTGCTCGCTGCGGCCTTCTGCCCTTGGGCACCTCTCTGCTTTGCTGTGATGGCTCCCGTGAAGGGGGAAGTAAAATGTCCCCTTGAGTTTGTTGATCTTTTTGGACCTCTTGGAGATCTCGGGCTGTTTGTCCTCAGGAGGAAGCCAGCAAGGTTTCTCCTTGAGCAGCCTGTCTCGGTCCGGCCGGACGCTCCTCAGGAACTTCTTGAAGATGTTGGCTGTGAGGGAGAACTTCCTGCAGAGCTCCTGGGATCTGCTCATGGACAGGGACGCCTCGTTCTTCTCCCCCTTCTTATCCAGCTCGGGCAGGTCCAGCCAGTTCCCCACCAAGTCTGCAAAGATGTTGTCCCCCAGGACCAGCGGCTGCCGGTTCCTGCTCTGGGACATCAGGGACGATGTCCAGTCGTGGCCATCGTCACACCCCGGGCACTCCTGGCACAGCGGCCACCCCGCAGCTGTGCCCTGGCTGCCGGACTCGAATGTCCGGGGCCGGACGTGCTCCGCTCTGCTGGACATGGAGGAAGGTCCTTTTGGGGGATAAATGTCCTCCCTGCAGAGGCTCCGGGAGGAGGAGGGGGCGTCTCGAGGGTGGTCACTCTCTGGGAATGCAGTGGGATGGGACAGATCCGCTGGCCATGGCACGGGACACGCCGGGGCCGGGGGGCAGCGT
>WEIT01010101.1:224360-243150 GCA_013389985.1 Dryoscopus gambensis | reverse complement strand
ACATCCCAGTTTCCCTTACTGTCCATCTGTCTTTCTCTGTGTAGGTGGGTTTCCAGCTTCAGAGAAGTATGAACTTTTTTTTCTCCCTTGACTTTGGGCTCTGGTCTTCCCTGTTTCTTCTCTTGTTGCTTGGTGACTTCAGCAATAGCATGGCCAGGAGGATAAGGGCGGTGATTGTCCCCCTGTACTCGGCACACCTCAACTTCTTTGTCCGGTTCTGGACGCCTTAATTCAGTAGGGACACTTGAGGTGCTGGAGCGTTTCCAGAGAAGGGCAACAGAGCTGGAGAAGGGTCTGGAACATAAATCCTATGAGGAGCAGCTGAGGGAGCTGGGGGTGTTTACCCTGGAGAAAAAGAGGCTCAGGAGTGACTTGATGACTCTACAACTCCCTGACTGGAGAATGTAGCCAGATGGGGATGGGGCTCTTCTCCAAGGGAACAAGAGACAGGACAAGGGGAAATGGCCTCAAGCTGTGCCACGGGAGGTTCAGGTTGGACATCAGGAAGAATTTTTTGTTGAAAAGGTGGTTAAGCACTGTAATGGGCTGCCCAGGGAGGTGGTGGAGTCACTGTCCATGGAAGTGTTAGGAAACAACTGCATGTGGCACTTAGCCCTGTGTTTTTGGTGATGTTTGATTAAAGGTTGGACTTGATGATTATAGAAGTCTTTTCCAACCTAAATGGATCTGTGATTCTGGAATATTTCTGCTTTTGCTAATTTTTCTTTACTAATGTTTCCTTTTCCTCTCAATTTTACTGTGAACCTGAGCTTGAGTCTCCATTGCCCTCTTCTCAGAGTCACCTTCCCCTCTGATTTGATTCCCTATCAAAGCCTTAAGGAGCCTCCTTTTTTTCAGCAAATGGGTTTGTAAAAAGTAGCTGCTATGATGGCTGAACTGAAGCAGCTGGCGGCCTGCTACAGCGTGTAACACCTGGTTTGTTAAGGTGAACGAAACCTGGTGCTAATTTACCTTGAAACTTCTCTTTGCCTAAAGCAAGTTATTGTCCATGCAGCAGGGAGAACTTGCAGCTGAAGATGATGATTTAGCCAGTTCTCTAATGTAAGTAGATCTTGGGAGCCAGAGCTTCAAGGACTTGCTATCTCTGACTCAAGCTTTTCCTACAATGCGAGTATTCTATACAAGAGTAATTTTTCCTTTTGGGCCACTTATTTAAAGAGCTGAGTTTGTGTTGCAGCTGAAAGAAGCAGCTTTATTTTACAAATGTGTAGGCGCGCATTATTTACAAGGTTTCTTTACTTGCATATTATGTGATTAAAAGGGACAAGTGAGAGAAGAAAGAGGTATAGTTATACTTAAAATGTGATCAAAGAAGCCATTTTCTTGGCACAATGTACTAAAATGTTTTGGTCTTCCATTTGTTTTCTTGATTACGAATTCATCATTCAGTTAATTCTCATCTAGTACATCTGTTGTCTGCTCAGAAAGGGTTTGCCATCATCTAATGCACTAGTCCTTCAAGATTTATATTCTGTTGCCCCTGGTTTTTTTGCATTTCAAATCTTGGATTTTTTTCTCACTCTGACATAGGATTGATCTTGAAGATAAATGTTTGAGAAGACTTTGGTGGTTGTAAAGTGCAATGACAGGCAATTTATAAGCTTTCTTTGCTAGTGCAAGGGCGTCTTTATAGGCCCTTCTTTGTTTCCTGACTGTTTAAATGAAACCAAATCATGTCTCAACCAGCTTTTAAAATCCTGCTCTGACTCCTTAAGCTCCTCAGGACCTCAAACACTTCTGAAAAATTCGATTTAATTAAGTCATGTATGGGTTTTGCAGTGCTAAACAAAACAACTTCTACACACTATTGAAAATCTCAGATGCTGTGTTTTCAGAGAAGTTGCAGAAGAAATTTATCAAAGCCAGATCATTTTTCTGAGCAGGAATCTTATGGTAATCCACCTCAGCAGTGGCAGTAAGCAGAGTCCTTGGCAGAGGAGTCACACTGGTGCCAGAACAAAAGCTGGTCCAAGGGAGCTTCCTGTTCTGGAAAGATTTGGGATTCCTCCTGTCACTAACCTTTCTCAGTGTTCTAATGAAGACCTTGCATGAATGCATGCTTCATTTCTCTTCGCCCCAGTGACACTGGTGTTGGCTGTGGGCCAGGGCCTGGGAACGCTCGGTGCCTCTCAGGTGATGTGGGAGCCGGTCTCCATCTGGGCAGGCCCTGAGCTTCCTATCCAGGGCAGACCTGAGCATCCTCCCCTGGAGCCTGCTCTCCCAGTGGTCCCACTCTGTGCACCAAGGAGACCTCTGAGGCTGGGGATTTTTCTCTTGAGCACAGCAGAGGAGGTGGGGGAGCTGTGCAGTGAGAACCTGGCTTCTGCCCACCAGTGAATGCACTGCAGATGTGTCTGGGGCTGCTCCTGTGCCTGCGTGGGAGGGGAGCAGCTGCTGCTCACGGAGGTCCTGGTCAGCCCGGAAAACGCCACGTCACACAGTGAGCCTTCCTTGAAACCAGGGAGTGCATGTGACCTTCCTCAAGCTGGAGTATGTACAAATAAAACAGGCCTGAAATAAAATGCAGTTATAAACACATCCTAACAGCTGGAGTCTGTTTGTTGGATGCGTTGCAAACAGGAAATGGAGCTAAATTCATTGCATTAGTAGATGCCTTGCTGCAAGGATGTTACCTGATGTTAGGCTCCAGCTGTTGAGAACTTCCTTCTGAGATCCAGCTGAAGCTTTGCCCACATTTTAATGTACCCAAATCTGAGATGCTCAGCCAAAAACGTCAGAAGGTACGAGCAGTACTGATAGGCAGAGAAATTTGCGCACAGCATTTATAGACATTTGAACCAGCTTCTAACATTATCTTTTAAGAGGCAACAAAGTTGTCTTTTGTTTGTACTGAAGTATCCTTTTCTTTAGTTTTAAGTTCTTTCTTCTGGATGGAATGGACAGGACCTGCTGCCAAGATCACATATGGCTTACACCATAAGGGTTAAGGATTTGTGAGCCACAAACAGCAGAAATGTCTGGCACATATTCAATTTCTCTGCACAGTGATAGAGAAAAGCAGCAGCCTTAATTGAAGTATATCTTTTGAAGGTAATTGCTTCAGAGATAACTAGAGGTAAAAGCAGTTTGGTGACTATCCTGCTCTTAGTGTGTCTTGCAGGCTCTGTTCATCAGCAGCTCAGAAAGGAGTTCAGAAACCCTGTGGGGCTGCAGTAATGAATGAGGTTTGGTTCTGCTCGGTCCTCAGCTCTTTGCTTATACAGTCAAATGAGTCCCAGCTCTCCCACATCAATGTCTCTGAGCTGCCCAGGGCTCTGCAGATTTGCCACTTGGCCTGTTTCAGATCTGCAGCCAACTGTTAAGGCTGCCATGGGAGCTGCTCTGCTCCCAGGCTCTTCCTGTCTCCAAGGCTGGGAGTCTCATGTCCCTGGGCTTCTCTTTCTCAGCCCTGGGGATCTATCAGGTTCACAAGGCAGTGTCACGTGTGGTGGTCCCAGATGAGGCAGCCCATAGTGAGCACTGTGGGTCGAAAGTGAGGAGACAAGCAAATGCCATGAGAGATGAAGAAATGCTGATGTATACTCTTCTCTGCATGCTCCAGAGCTCAGAGTGTGCCCCAACAGCTTGGGATGGCAGGGCAGCCAGCACCAGGGACTGCTCAGGGAGGTTAAATGTGCAGATCCATACAGCTGGATAGGATTCACCCCAAGGAGCTGGGAGTGATGGACAGATTCAGCTAGGAATAACCATGGTGACTCACATAAGGCCTTGGGGACTGGGCCAGTGCTGTGCCTGTCTTTGAGGTGGAGAACAGGGTACAGTTAGCCTTGCCTCGAATTCTGCAGAGGTGCGGGAAGTGCAGCCTCTTTAAGTCCACTCCAAACATGTAACAGGGCAGGAAGGCACTAGGGAATGGTCATAGATTCATGAAGTCCAGCTTGGCCTGACTGATGAAATTGCCTTCTGTACTGAAATGCCTGGTGGTGGGGGCTGAGGGTGGGGGAGTAACAGTGGATACTTGGCTTCAGGGAGGCTTTCAACACCATCTCATCATTTTTAAGAAAGAAAGTGTGGAAGAGCTTATCAACATTAGCAATACCATGTGAGGAGTGGTTTGAGGTTCCCTGGTTCAGAAAGAATGCTGAGGAAATAAGGTCCAGCAAAGGGCAGTCAGGATGATCCTGGGCCTGGGGAACATGGTTACAAGGAGAGGTAGAAATAGGTGGGATATTTTAATCTCGGGAACAGAAGGGTTGGGGGTCCACAACTACTTGGTGGGGCAGTCACAAAACTAGCAGGGATCAGCTCATCTCAGTAGCAGCAGAAAATACGCCAGTTGGTGATAACATCAAACTGCCCTTTTGGAATTTCAAACTGAACTTCATGAAAATTTCTTCTTTAGGAGTGTGCCACAGCCCTGGAACAGACTAACCAGAGATGCTGTGGTAGCTCCTTCCTTGGAGGTCTTGTGCACTGGTCTAGACAAAGCCACAGCTGACCGTATCCAGTCTTGGCAAAAACCCTGCTCCAAGTGGGAGGTGGAGCTGGATGACCTCCAAAGGTCCTTCTCAGCTAGTATTTCAGTAATCCTGTGATCAGCTTCATTGCTTTGACTGCAATGTGGCTGCTAAGCTGGATACTCCAACAAGCTTCCTGCTCAAAAGGTTGGTCAAATAGCAGGGAAATAGAGGGTGGTCTGCTCATGTTTTCTTTGAGCAGCAGAAATGAAGTCCTCACAATATGATTCAGCTTTGTCCTGGATGCCCCAAAATTTCACATATGCCAGAAAGTTTGCTCGGTTCTTTCATGGGACTGGATTTAGAGGCAGATTTTCAATGTCTGATTTGACAGATAAACTGGAATTATTGCCAGCGAAACTGCCAGAATCAGTATATCTTTTGCAAGATGGTGACAACATCAGACAGATAATGCACTCAGAGGTCTCATCCAGTCAGCAAACCCCAAGGAGGGCACCAGACCTGCCCGTAGCATAGCATGAGGGATGTGGGAAGAGACAGAAACTGCACCTGTATCCACTACAGTCCAAACAGCACAAACTGAGAAGTTTTTTTAGCTTTCCCAATGACCTGCAAGTCCATGGATGTTATTTATAGTTATTTTCACTTCTTCAAGTGTTAAGAAGATCCTTATTGTGGATACTTCTGTTAATCAAAAGGAAGTGAGAAACTACGTTGCAAAACATGAATGGGATATTTTCAGCAAATACATAAACCTGTCGCTTTCTTCAAAGAAAAGGTAACATATCTGCACTGATGAAATACTTGCCTTTCCTAATTAATGCACATTCCCTCCTGTGAATGAATATCAAGGAATTCAGTGGTGTAGCATGAGCTTGTATTCCCTGCAGAGATCTCTCCTGCTGTGCTGCTCTGCCCAGTAAGAGACTCATTTACAGCATAGTGGTCAGCACAGGTTCTTGTAATCTCCTGTTTTTCACTTCAGCATCACTTAAGTCCAATAAACAAATAGCCAGCTCTGTCCAACCTGCCTCAGGAAGAGAAAAAGGCTAATGCTACTCCAGGAAATTAACAGCCAGAGCACCTACCCTAACAAACTCTTACTATTTCATAAGGAGAAACATCAGCCAGGATCGCTTACACAGATTCAACAACAACAACAAAAAAGAAGAGTCAAAAAGCAAACTCAGCTACAATTCTGGTTTGCTAAAGGGTTTTACTCGTATCATAAATTGTGGTAATTGTTTTTTAATTAAATTAAGTGTGCACATACCTATATAATTAAAAAGCACGTAGGCGTTCCAGATTTCTTTAGAGACTACCCACTGCTTTCAGTCTTGCTGTCTGCGTTAAGACACGGCGCATGTGAACCAGCCTTTCTGAATCTTTGGGAAAAGGAAGGGGAAGTTTTAAAACAGGTGCTCCATGTTACCAGAAGGAACGATTTACAGCAGCCACTGCAAACTGGATCTCTGGGTACACAGTGGGATGCGCCAGAGACAGGATGGAACAGAAAGGAAGGGGTAGAGCTTTGAATTGAACTTGCTGAAAGCACAGATTGACCCCAGTGCCCAGGGAAATCAGTGGCTCTGAAAGCATTTGTTGCCTTTGGAAGACAGTTTGTTCTGTGTGATTGTAAAAACGTAACATCATGACAATTCTTGTTCTTGGTGCCTTTGCTTATAAATGATTGTAAGAATGTTGTATGGGTTCGATTCTTGTCCTTGTTGCCTCTGTTTATGTGGATGTGAGGTCTCCAGCTTTTATCACAGGACAGACCATGTGTGTGTTTCAATAAACACCTAACATTTAATTTGCGGAGTTCTCTAATGCATGAGCTGGACTTCTCAAGTTTTTCATAAAACGCACCTTACTTAGGTGCCTCTTACTTCTAGGACTGAAGGGACAATCTTAGTCTCCCCTCTGTGTTTTCTCTAAGTGAGTCACTTTGCTTTCTTGTTAGCTTTCCTTCATGACCTGATATATTGCATGGTTCCAAAGAAACCCAAACCAAACTAAAATGCACAGTATTCCACACAAGTCAAGTATTTCTACATATCTACATCATCACTTGGCTTGCTCTGAGATGCATAAGCTTCTCCTTGAAGCTGCAGGAGCTTGTGCTGTGGCTGTTAGAAAAGGTGACTTTGAAGCTGAGGAGAGACTGTCAGTAGATCTAGTCCCATCTCCTGGCCACACCCTCTATCTGTTTCCCACTGTGTATCATGGGTTTTGGCCAAATCAGATTTTCTGGTAAGACATCCTGCCATGATGTAAGGAGATGTCAGGAGACTGAGAGCCTTATGCTTCTTTTTCGTGCTTCACTAACTACATTTGGACGAGGTGGTGCTGGTACTGTGCAAGGGCTTTACATTTCCAAGGCAAGTACCCTGACTGTAACTTCCAGCCATAATATTGAGATATTTTCCCTCTGAAGATGCATTGACATTGTAATTAAGTCAATTCACAACTTCTTCAAAGACAGACTGAGCTGCTTAAACTCCTTAAGAACATGGCAATAGGAAGAGCACACACGATCTCCTGGCACAATTATACCAGTAAAACAAAGTGTTAGGAACCAAGAGAGCTCCCCACAAGGGCACTGTTGTTTTGGGGTAGAAATAGGCTTTCTTTTCCGTTTCTTTTAAACTCCTTCCAAAGGAATCTTGGAAGCTCTCCCAGTGCTCTCTCCTGCCTGGGGGAGGATGTGGAGGTAGGTGAGGAGCACCTGAGCATTTGCAGTAGCTTCACCCCAAATGCCACATGTAAATCTGGAGATGCCCTGGGTCCATGACCCTCTTGGATGTGGAACATGAGTTTTTACAAGGGATAACAGAAGCTCATGACAGTCCCTGCCACTAGTTATCCTTCTAGAAAAGACCAGCACCCCCAAGACCTGCTGAGACTGCACTTGGCCCCCACAGCCCATGAGACACACAAGTTGAACTGATAGAACACTTTTACAATCACTTATAGAGAAGAGCCTCTGATTTAAACCTCAAGGATAGTTGCCTCAGAGGTTGGTTTAGGTTGGGATTTTTTTGTAAGTTAAGAGCAACAGGAATACAAAGGCATGAAAGTTCACTGGAGCCTGTTTCAGCCTGTAAGTGGGTCACAAGACACTGAAGTGCTGAGTGAAATAACACCCACACAAATCAAATAAAAGTGTAGCTAACCTGTATTTAAAAAGAATAATCTTTCTGGATGCCTTAGTCATAGATGTCTTAGCCATGAAAAATTCAACACACCAAGCACTTAGTGGAGAGCTGGGCTCAGAATATGCCTCCAAACCCAGGTACAAAATTATCAGGCTGATATTAGTAGTTAAATCACCTCCTCTCAATGCTCTGGGGACCTGAGATGCATGCAGTTTCCATCAGAAATAATGAAATTCATGAGTGTGAACCTTGGAAGTGGTGTCTAGTGAGAGCTTTACCTAAGTATCTCATATGGAAGTTGGCCTCAAAAAAAAAAAAAAAATTTCAACAAACAAACAAAAAACCTGAGGAATGAGGGAGCAGGTAGCGCTGCATGAAACCCTACACGGACACCAGCTGACACTGCCGAAAGACGGATGCTGCTGCAGAGAGCACTGAGCTGAGCGGGGTTATCATCTAAATAGCTTTGAGAGCCTGCATGGAGGTTTTATCTTTGCTGCTGGCAATTACAGCACAGGCTCAACCAGCACCACAGTTTGCCTGTAATTACCATGGGAGTTTTACGCGTTCTGGTGGCTGTGTCTGACTGCTGGGAGGCTGCAGGCAGACAGAGCCGCGGGTGTGCGGGGCTGGGCAGCGCTGCGGGGACGAGGTTTGCCTCTGGGGCACGCCTGCCTGCAGGAGCAGGGCACGAGTGGGGAGGCTGCCTGGGAAGGGACACACGGGAGCGCCGTCCCAAATGCCTGGAGGGGTTGGCTAATAAGACAACAGACCCTTCAGCCTTCTCCTTGCTGGGGGTGGCAGCTGGGAAACTCTAGCGTGTGTGGCCCAGCCTTTCGCCCTGCGCTGGCGCTGTCCCTCCCGCGGGTGTGCCTGCAGATGCCCGCGGTCTCCCCCCGGTGTTTTCCCCAGCCCGTGGCGAGGGGGCTGGCTGCCTCCAGCTGTTCCGTGTCCGCACAGCCGCTGCGCTGGGGCTTCCCTGGGTTTCTGCTCTGAGTTCTGACCAGCAGAGACCAGGCTGTGCCACAGTCTCTGCCTGCCTCACCAGCCTGGAGTGAGCTCCCCTGCCTGAGCAGTCTGGGTTTCGCTGGGCAGATCTGCCGAGCCCTTCTTTGCCCGTGCGGCAGCGGGATGAAGGGCAGCGCCAGCGCGGTGTGGATCAGAGCTATGAGTCACTCGGTTTTAACTTACCTCTGCTTCTCTGCTGGGAAGCAGAGATAACTGCAGATAATGCAGTTACTCTCCAGCTCTGGGCTCGCCCTCTGCTTTCATGCTGAAAGGGAAGAGAGAGGGCATCTCTCCTCCTGCACAGTTACATGGTACCTGGACACGTCTACAGACTTCTGGGTGTTCTGTCCTCGCATCAGCAATACCTCTGATTTATTTTTGGTTTTTAATTGACACTAAGTACCAGAATGGAATAATTTCACAGTGACGATGGTAACAGCTCACATATAAGACAGCAGGAATGTAAGGCTGTTTGCACCTATCGTAATGTTCTGCATGCAGTGTCCTGGCTGCCGAAGTGGACTTTCCCCAGAGAGGTGGTTTCCCACTACCTATTTGAGCCCGAGTTTCAATGTGCCCTGGTGCAGCAGCCCATGAGCAAATCGAGGACAAGAGCCTCTGTCCCTGCAGCATCTAATCCAAACCCCCCACTCTGATGGTATAAATGACCAGGGTACTGACTGGCTAAGGAGAAGGATGCTTTGTAACCAAATTCTGGGGCACCAGAAAGAAATCCAACAGCACATCACAGAAATGCTTACTGTATTTGTCAAAATAGCCTCATAGCTGTCATCAGCTTACAGTCAATGCTTTCATGGTCCCACAGTTCACAAAGGATGGGTGGCAGTGGAAGTGCAATTAGTGGGGCTTTTCTCATCAAGCTGTGGTTCAGCTGGTTTTGGATGATGATGAGAACACAAAATACTTTCATTGCCCGTAAATACAGGCCCTGAAATCTGTTGGAAGTTCCCTTTACCAGTTGAAAACCCACTTTAGGAAGAAAACTAAAACTCTTGACCTTGAAATGGCTTCTAGATTCTAAAAGCAGCACATCTAGCTGCCTGTTACAGACATTAATCACTGCCATATTTTTCACAGCATGTAAAATTTAAGTAATAGAATCACTGTCCCCATTGCCATTCTTGCAACTAAAAGCTGATAAATAGAAGCACTGACCTCAGCTGGTTGATTTAACCCGATGAGTCATGGTCTTGGGGCCACATATGCTTCCTCTGCTAATATTCTTGTTCCTATTTATTTTTTAAAGTGTGCTGGCATGCTGCGTACCATAGAATAGCTTCTCTAATGGGCAATTCCAGAAATAGAAATATCCCACTGGTTCCCTCTCCTTTGTCAGGGCTTCACAGTCCCCACTTAGTCTACACAGAGCTGCAGCAGCTCAAAGAGATGCCAGGCAAAACAGAGGATAGGCAGAGCTTGGCTGTCGAGCAGTGAATTCCTCTTGAAGTTCTCTGTCTAAGAAGCAACCCGGCATATTCTTCCTTTTTGAATTACAGGGAACTCAGCTGTAGAGAAAAGTGAAGCAGATGTGGGCTCCTCCACTTCAGCTGCTCTGGGTAGCCTTGTACCTGCCACAGCAGGGTTCTGCCCACAGCAATAGCTTTGGTGTTGCTCTCAATGAGATTTTTCTCTGCAAAAGTCTCACTTTTTCATCACAACTGAGCAAGAGTTCTGAATCACAGCTGGTTTGGCGTTTCAGTCAGGGTGGTGGTCCACAGCAGGCTCCTTGCCTTGGACTGGGGTCGTCCAGGCCTGGGCACCATGCACAAACACAGAGTGGAAAAACCCTTCTTAAAATCTCCTAGACAGATGTGGTTTGCAACTCAGTAACTTCGGAAGTTTACATTCACAGGTATGATACGTGTAATATGTATTCACAGGTATAAAAATGACTGGACGTGGCACTTGGTGCTAGAGTTTAGTTGGCATGGTGGTATTTGTCAAAGGTTGGCTTTGATCATGTTGGAGGTCTTTTCCATTACTTTCCTCATGACTCTGTGATTCTGTGAATGAATCTGTGAGGGTACAGCTGCCCTGGCTGTACCTGTGTTTATCTAAGCTGGTGAATCATGGTCCTGGGGCCATGTGTGCTTTCTCCATCCAGATGGGTACAGACAGGAGTAGCTGTACAGTGAAGGGATGAGATGAGGCTGGGCAGAGATGTGTGCTCAGCACCCCCAGTCACACACGTGTCCCACAGCAGACAGGATGCCAGGCCAGGAGGGGGTGTAAAGGAGGACTATGGCACTTTGCAGCTTGAGCTGGAGAGAAATATCGAAGTAACTGATGGAAACTGTCAGAAATGCATCTACCAGTATGTAATCTGGCACCATCCACAGTGGCATTTGCTCAGTGATCTTCCACCAGCCCTGTAATTACAACCTTGAAAAGACTGCAATCAATATAATTTTCAAAAGTTGTATCTGCACCCAGACATGGCCCAAGGTCCCGTGGCCTCCGTGCAGGCAGGAATGTGTCTGGTACGCAAGATGAAGACTTGACAGAGCCCAGGCTGTCACGCAAGACCCCGGAGGCCATGGCTTTCACAGCCTATAGGTGCTCCCAAGCAGGACTGGCCCCCTTCAATAAAGACCTGAGGGGACTATTTCTCTGCTGGCCTCCAACTGGGAGACCAAGTGAGAGGCACGAGCCTCCTGTGCCTCTACCCCATTCCCAGCTTGCAAAGTGGGTACATGGGACATAACTCGTGAGTTACCAGTGCATTGCTGTGTTGCCTTTTCCTCTCCTGTGGGCAGATCTGTGGTGCTGCAGCTCCCTAAAGGAGTGGAGCAGGAGCAGCTGCTCGCTGAGCTGTGTTGTGCAGGTGGGGGTGATGGGTTTGCACCTGGGTGTCCCTGCATCCCTTTGGCACCAGGTACTTGTTCAGACTGACATTGGGAAGGAAGTCTTGAAAAAAAAAAAAAAGAAAGAAGCGGAATCAAAAGCCTTTGGCTGCCTGCATATCAGCCACTTGGATCACACAAGTGTCACTTAGACCCCTTTGATATTCATGGTGTTTATGGCACTTAGGCTCCTTTGCTCCAAGCAAATTAACTCAAAATCAGACTAGGCCTTCCATTAAACCTGACAGATTCATGATAAGGAGAAGGCTTGTTCATTTCCCACTCTCAGAAAGAAATAGGAGTATAAACAGCTTTTGTGCTGATTCACTTCCATGTGGGAATCCATCAGGCTGGAGAGCCTAATGGGCTGCTGATTCTGGCCCACAGCTGGACCCTTCTCTCTTCATGCATATCTTCACTCCTCCCTTCTCTGGGTGGTAATTCTCCATTCTCCACCTTCTTACTCTTTAATGCCACCGAAATGGGATTTGTATGGGTGATATTTAGCAATATTGCATTAGTATTTGACATTTCATATCCTGAAAGTTTTTTGATGATGTTATTTGCAAGGACATTTTTCATCACTGTAAATTGCAGTCCTTCAGGAGCAGGGTAGCAGTTTAATTTTCTAGGTCTGTCTCTTTGTTTCTTCCTCTCTATCAGGATTTCTGGTGATTTATTTGCTTCACGGGTCCTTTGGATTTCTTATGCTTGTTACAATGCACCTGTGTCTCAACGGCACAGAAAAACATTTATTTGAAGTAGCAGCTCTGGCTTGAAGTGCTTTGGATATGATATAAAAATAGAACTGGGTAGAAAACCTTTTTTATTAACTTTTTCATCATTCTAGACCCCAGGTAGTTCAAGCTGAATAACAACATGGTTTATCAAAAAAAGGAAATCAAATATTGGTTGCTAGAAATGACCACTGAGGGAAGATCTGGGAGCTCTTATGAGAGATTATTGCTGCTTCACAGGTCTCCATATTACATGCACTGAGGACTACAGAACTCAAGTGCCCAGTTTTTTCCATTAGCCAGTTAGTATTTTGCTAGCCTTGGATCTCTCTCTCTTTTCTTTACCTCCATGTGTATTTTAGGGGATTTTGTTTGTTTGTTTGTATTTAGCGATTAAGTAGAAGAAATACAAAAGGAAATGTTCCAGTGCAAATGCCTCAATGAAAAGATGTTCAGAAAGGCTGCTATGGCTGTGAAATGGGAGTGTCATAAATACTAACTGCAGCCCAGGTAGCTAGTGACATGTTTGTGCTTCTGGTTGGTTTTGTTTTTGTTTTTGTTTTTGTTTTTTCCACAGAGAAGTCTAAGGATGAAGGATTTCTAACTGTAACAAATGAAATTTGGAGAGAAACCTGTAGGAACAAAAGATAGTAATAAAAAAGGATGCTGCATATATTATACTGTTAAAAACTGACAGAGTAAACTAAAAAGCCTCTCCTGAATATTGAATGTCTTTATGCAGTATTACAGGGACCTTCATAATCCACTCAGACAATCTGACAGTGTGCCTAATTCCTGCCTTGCCCTCATTTAACAAGATGATTTTTCCTTTCTTCAGCACTTTACATCTGAGATTCCAAATGCCTTGGACAGGCACCTGCCATATGGACTCTGGATAGACGAAGATGTAGGGTTTTTGTCCTTAATTGACATGGTAGAATATGAAGACATGGAGTTATGGAGAACTCAAAAACCTGTTGAGTGAGAGCTGCTTTTGGAAATGGTACATCCCTTTCAGACCCACTTGAATTTCCAGAAAAATCAATGCTGTTCCGAGCAAAAGCTTTAAAATATCTCTTCCTTTCTTATTTTTTTCCAAGTTTAGAAAAATAGTTACTGGCAGATGGCCTGCAGTGCTCAGCACTCATTCAAACAGCACTGAAATATTAGAAATTTCTATCCATGTGTCCAGGCACAGAGATCCACATACACAAGAAGAGACAATTCTAGGCTGAGTTTTAACGTGATTTTTCAAATCAAAGCATACTTGGAGGCAGATGTCAGACCAGATTCAAGCTAAATTTGTCGGCTGAGCTCATCAGATGAATGGTACTATCTGACTGCAAAGGATTATAATGATGAACATGTGTGACAAGCATTTTATTGAACAACGAGTAGACTGTTTAAGGGATTTGTCTGCGGCAAGTGCTTCCTGCAAGGAAAGGACATCAGACTGCTTGTTTGTGTTATGAAATCAGGCTGATCCCTTTGGTTCTGGTGAACTGTAGCCCGTGTTGGATAAAGTAGAGGGAAAGCAGGAGCAGTGCCAGTACCCAGGGGCAGGGGAGTGCTGGCAGCTGGGTAGCCTTGGGGCAGTGCTCCTCCAGAACTCCCTAATCTCTTAAAACACTTTTCTTTGCACAGCCCTTGATTAATGTGATACTGACTAGGCACTTCCTCTGCTATTTGTGCATTAAGGCTGTGGACATTCCCTGCTGACAGATTGCTTTGGCAATGTTTAAGTAAGGCTTGGTATCTATTGCACAGTTATTTGATAAGTCCTTGGTGCCAGTTCTGTGCAGAAGGGGTACAATCAGTGCTTTTCTTATCATCCTGTCGAGACAGCACACACTCAACTATTGTAAATAAAACATTCTGGTTTCTCCTATAGGTATGAGCAGGTAAAGATCTTTGTGCAAAGATGAAGTTGAAGCTGAAGAAGGTGCTTTTGAAATGGTAAATGACTCTATATATGTGACCACATATTTAACAATGAAATCTAATGAATTCTAAGACACACAGAGGCACTGCTGTAGGCAAAGGGAGGAATTGATTATCTAATAATAGAAATCAAAGAAAAACAAACATAGCGTCAGAGCAGACTTGATAAACACTGCGCAATATAAAGAGGGGGATGACTAATTTGCTAAAGAAATTAGCAAAACATCTTACCTTGATGAGAAGCTCTAAGATCTCTAATGACTGATTTATTTTTAACCTTAGAATTTATACATCTATTTCTGTGGTCTCTTGTCTACAGTCAAGTTCATCCAGTGGGTGAATTTGTCCTCTGATATCTTATATCACTGAAATTGAAATAAGTGTTGATCTTGGAATTCTAAGGAAGAGGGTCTTTAGAGAGCTGTGTCTTACATATATACCAAAATAATCTAAGGCTTTTACCCTCAAGAGCTTGGAAAATTTGTATTTCTATGAAGAGTTGTAACTGAGTGTTTGAATTTGAGACTCTCTGGCTTGTAATATTGACTTTGGTCTCCTATAGTATTTAAATAGAGTACATATCGTAGACTTTTGCAGCAAATGAAAATTTAATGCTTGGTATCCACAAACAGTATAGAATTAATGTATCTAAGCACATATTTTCTCATTTTAAATTTTAGATCTGGTTGATAATGGCCCTTTTGCTTCCTGCCTTTACCTCTCCACCCCGTATGTTCGAGGCAGTTATGCTTCTGTTTCATGCTAATTCAAACTAAATACTTCTTAAGGGTTGACCACTTTTGTGCTCTGGGAGAAACTCATTGCATCTGGGGAATGTTACATCCTAGTTAGGCTTGTGGTTACAAGAGAGAGACAGGACAGACATAAATGGAGAGAAATCCCTGCTGATGGAGTCACAGCTCTAAGCTTGTTTTTCCCCCTTGTTGTAAAGATGTAGTAGGGTTTCAGAAAGGAGTGAAAAAATACTGGATCTGAATCATTATTTTTTTCATTATTGCTGCTCCCGTTTGTGGCTGATGATCCAAATTAAAGCTGGAACAAAGTGGAGTGTCACTGTTACAAATGACACAAGGCTGTGCAGAGCCAAACTGTGACTGTGGCTCCGAGCCTGGCGTGACTGTTCACTTTCTGTGCGAGGCTCTATCCAACTTGCAAGATTTCTCTTTCTCAGCCCTTTCAGTCTCATATTTACTGCAGCACATTATGGAGGAGACATATGTAATGTGTTCCCTCTCTTGGGCTTTGCTTATGCAAAGAAAATCACTGTCACGGCTGCTGCAGTGGAAGCAGCATGGATACACTCCTTCAAAGTAAGACAGCGTCCTGGAAAAATTGCTCTGCTTTTGAAGTAATTATTTCCAAATAAAATTGGAACAGTGTGCCCACCTGAGGACCATGATAACTCTAGGTTATTACTGCAATCATGCTGGTTAATTTTTCCATGTAGAATAGTTCATTTTAGCCTCCTTGTGAATGGAATTTATAATAGCACAGCCAGTGGTGGCTTGTCCTTGGTCTATTTTATACCAGCTATGTCCATGGGGGAGTCTGAGTAAAGGGCAGATATAAGATGAGGGAGAAGATTATTATATCATAATAAAGATGAAGGGTATCAGTTTTGTTCCATAAACACAGCAAAGCACAAGTCTTGCTAGTGCAGCTCACAATGCGTCAGGACTCACACTGTGGTTTTTAAATCACAGCCTGAAATTTGGAAGCTGCTGGGGGAAAGTCATAATTCAGGTTAATCAGTCCCAGATATTTATTGTCCCACTTTTTGCTGTCAGTGGTGGCAGCATTATGTGCACCCTACCTGGGTATGACGATGTTGTGCTTTTTCATTTACACTTTATTCTGTACCTACTGCTAGACAGTCTGTCCCCAAGCTACTAAAAAAGACCCATCCAATCAACTGCCGGAAAACTTCAGAATAGTGTAAACCCCCATATCTGGGGATGTCAGGGAGAGCTGAGGGCAGGTCACAGCTCAGCAGATCTGAATTGCTGGATGCTGTCCAGCCATCCCCAGAGCTCAGGAGAAGATGGACACAGCCAGAGTGGCATGGGTCAGGGCAGAAAATCCTGCTTGCTCTTGGAAAATGTGACAAAATTACAGATTGCTGAAGATGGCATTGGGATAAAATGTTGTTAGGATGACAAAATTCTGCTGTGTAGCCACTCTGAAAGTACTCCATGTTTCTGAAAATATGCTACTGAAGTTCAGTCCCTCTGATACTGCCACACAAGGTTATATGATCTCAGGAGCATTTGGATCTCAAAAGATGAATATAATTCCATTGGCCTAATCTGATTTTTCTCTCTGCTTTTTGGTTTCTCTCTTTTTCCCTGGGCTCCAGAACCTCTTCGAGGTTCCTCTGGGGTCCAGATAACTGTTTTAGTTTCACCATTCTTTCCTTATCTAAAGCAATATAAAATGAGACTTTGGGCACTCTCTGGGAGGTGAAGTATGAAAGACACTGAGGGATATATTTAATCTCTACTCAGATGGTGTCTGAGAAAAACACAGAATGCTACTATACTATCAACATCTGACCAGGCTGCAAAATACAAGTACTACAATTCCTATATATAAATGTCAGGAGATCCACACTCGCAAACCCCCATTTAATTAGGATTTTGATGCTCATATTGCCTAAGAGGTGCATAACGTTCAGGAAGAGCACATGGAAAAGTAGTGTTTCTGAGATGAGCAGCAGGAGAATGTAAAATATTGCTGTCAGCCTCCAGAATGACTGATTCTGGTCAGATAAAGCTGACCTTTCCACTGAGATCTGCAGAATAAACCCAACACATATAGCACAGTATCTTTCCCATCTTTTGGCCTGAAATCAGAAGATATAGGCTGTGATGGATTTACATCACAAAACTGAATGCCAACAGCTGCCTATGAAAGCTTAGTAAAAGACATTGTTTATGAGCATCAGCTTTGACTCCAGCGTGTAATCCTGCCAGAGGCCAAATGCTCTGCAGTAGGAGCACCCAGCCTTCAGTGCTTTATATTGTTATCTTGCAACCGATGCAGAGAACAGGGAAAACGGACATGACTGACTTTAGGGAGATTTGAGTGATGCTGTTACATGGGATGAAAGAAAGATAAAGCAGTCCCTCTCCATGCTGCTTCTATGTTGGTGTAACACCTGAAATGAACAGAACTGCTCTGATTTGAATAAGTGATTCAGGCATAATCTGCTCTCTTGCCTTAACAGTAAGCTGTACAAATAGGTTGGACTTGTGGACCTTTAAAAGATTAGGATAATGGGTAATCGAAGTTAGTGCATGTATATTTTGGTGATTCTGATCCATTCAGCAGCTGCTGCTGCTGAAGTTAATCATAGTATTTGCATGGCTATTGGATATGATTTCCCAGCAGAACTGATCACAAGGGAGAATTGTGCCCTGAAATAAGGGCTCAGCACTCTGGGTGCCATGGGCCCTCTGCAAATTCTTCATGTCCCACTGGGACATAATCACGATTTTGAACTGGGGAGTCAAAGGATTTAATTCTCAGAGTTAAACTGCTTCACCCCATCATCCATTTTGCTGTTGTGAACCAGCACCATTTCCAGCAAGCTACCTGGCAGCACAGAGGAGTCATTTGCAAGCATGTCTGTTCTCATGGGGATAAATAATGAACTGAGCATCATTCAAAGGCAGGTTCCTAGAAACAGGGGGGGGGAAGTCACGAATGGGGGCTGAACTAGTTTGAGATTGCAGTGCTTTTAGAGAGGCCCTGGTACCCTGTGACTTTGCACAGGCAGGGGCACAGGGCAGCATTAGCCAAATGGTGTCTCGATTGGTGACAGCCCCAGATCTGTTGTCACTAACATTTCATTGAGTTGTGTGCTGGGTTAACCCCGGCCCTGCAGGGAACCACCTAACAGGCTCACACTTCAGGGTGAAGACGCAGGGGAAAACTGAAGTGGGACGAGGTCTTCCTGAGCACTGTGGGTTAATGGGGTCTGGCGAGGTGTCAGCGTGTTTGCCGGCAGTGCTGGCGGAAAAAACTCCACTCGCTGGGAGCTGCTCTCTTACCAGTCCCAGCAGGTATGGCTTGCTCCATGTGCCTGGGATTCCCTCACGGAAACAAGGTCACCAACAGGAATCACACACCTGGTTTTTTGCACCTCTTCCTGGAGTTCATCACTGTGAAAGGGATTCTTTCTTTTCTCCTTGCATGGCCTGGCCGACACCAGGCAAACCTCTCGGCTCTGCACAGAGGGTGGTCGGGGGTGTGCTCTGCAGTTCTATTCTGTTTGCATGGAAGAATTATGCATTCACAGAACAATCCCAGCTCAGCTCACAGCATCCCTCCCATGCTGAAGAGTCCTAAGGCACTGCCTGGTACCTCGTGCCGAGCCTGTCACTGCAACAAGTGCCTCTTGATAACCTTCTGCTCTAAACGCTGAGCTTGATTTAGTTACCAGCCCAGACACTCCGATCACGAGCAATCATCTTCAAAGAAGTGATAGGCAGAGCATCTGGGCCAAATTGTAACATGATTACCTGACAGAGTCTTTAATAAAGACAATACTTTAGAGACGCTTTGGTTGAACTGAATTTTCTTGCTCTCTCTCTCTCTCT
>WEIT01010101.1:136708-223621 GCA_013389985.1 Dryoscopus gambensis | reverse complement strand
CGGGGGCTTCGTGCCCCGGAGGGCGGTGAGGTGCAGCCCCCTCGCTGTTGCCGTTCGGGCTGCATCTGCCGGGGGTCGTGGGTGCCTCCCCCAGTTCCCTGGGGGCTCTGTCTCCTGCGGGAAGGCAGGGTGCATCTCCCCACCTTGGGCTGAGGCTCTTCCTCTTACCCAGAGTTGTTTGTGCGGGGCAACAGCCTCCCTTCTATATATCAGTGGGATGCCTCCCACTGATCCCTGGGTCTTCATCCTCAGGGGGTCTGAGGGTCGCATCTCCTCTGGAGGGGCTCAGGGGGATGCGTACCCCATCGGCTTGGGGGCTCCATCCCCAGGAGGCTGGTGGGTCCACGTCCACGGGCCAGTGGGGTCCATCGCTCTGTACGTCAATGGGGCAGGTGTTGATAGGGTCCGTCCTGCCACGGTTGCTGGGGTTTCATTCCTCTGGGGATCAGTGGGCCGCATCCCCTGATATGGGGGTGTTTGTAGGGTCTCTGACCACCCCTCTCTCTGCTGTTCCCGGCGTGCCTGCCTGGGGAGCGGGGGGCAGCTCCATCGCCTGCTGTGACACTTCGTCCTATCTCCCCGCGCCGTGGATTAGGTCATGTTCTGACAGTGCCTGTTACTGTCTTGCAGTGCAGCAGGACCCGGGGATGTGAGGAAGAGGGGCTGCTGTTGCAGAAAAAACAGCAACCACCCCCCTTCTCTGTACGCAGCAGTTTAATAAAATCAGACAGCATGAAGCATGTGGCCGATCCCCCCCTCTCCCCCAATCATCAGAAGGTAGTTCTCTGTGTCATTAAATACTCCTGTTCGCACAAAGCAGGCTGTGATATATGCAGTGTTGTAAGCCCGGGAGCAGTTGTGGATGAGACATATAAGAGGAAAACATCGAGAGCTGACCTCAAACTCTGAAGTTAACTGTGCTGCCTCTCCTTCTGGTGGCCTGGGGTAGTCTCTTAAACTTGTCTCAGTTTGTAACTATCTGACCATGCTCCGTGGCTGTAAAAAGCTCTGGTGCCCCTTTGAAGGTGTCATAAAGCTGTAAATGGGCTTAATATAGCCCATCCCGTTAACCTCAGTGCTTTCCCTCGGTATCGTTTTAATGAACGGCAACGCTCGTGAATTTCTCTCAACGGGCTGTCAAATCTTCTCTGCCTCTGGCTGGGAAAGAGCGCGGTGAAGCCTTGGGAGAGGAATCGTCCCTGAGCTGCCTTCACTCCCTCCTCCCTGGGGGCTGTAGGAGTTTGTGGGGGATTGACACAAGATGCTGGTGCCCTCTGGCCAGGGCAGCAGCAGCTGGTTCAAGCACTGGCCCTTGCATCAGGCTCTTGTTTTTAGTGGAGACATCAGGGCTTGGGCTTTGTTCTATCCCTGGCAGAGGGGCAGCTGGAGTGGCTGTGAGCAGGTGTTATCAGAGTGCTCAACTGCCTGGGTGGAAGTACCTCTGCCTTCATTTTAAGGCAAACTGCAATGCCTGAACGCCCTCTGCAACTCTCACTTTCATGTGCAGGATGCATGTCCTTGCAAATACTGTGCTAATCCCTTGGGATGACTCACAAACTTTTGTAGAGTGCCTTCTCCCTCTCTTGCACGGTCTTTGCACTCAACGAATTATCTTCTGGGTAGCCAAAGCTCATGGCGCGTGGAAGAGTAGCCCGCAAAACTACTGAGTTAATAATTTTCTGAAAAACAAAATGCCTGAATGCAAATAGAATGGAAAAATGTGTCTTTGAAGTCTTTTTTTCTTTAAAATTATTCAGTGCCTAGCCTGGAGGAAACCTATTTTTTTAAACTTTTATAAAACTCATGAACATTTCACGGAAGCGGGAAGGATTTATTTTTCTTTTTTTTTTTTTTGTTTAAGTATTTTGGTTTTCATGACATGAGGTCTTTTCTGTGTTCCCTTTGAAATGTTGACAGGGGAATACTAGTCTAAAAAACTTGATGAGTGAGTAGATGTTTAGTCTGGTTTACCAGCTCCTGAGCTGGCAAAGGCAGCTGCCAGCAGCTCTGCCAGGGGCACAGCAGGGCTGGGTCCAGCCAAGGATGCCCAGGGTTCCCAGGGCAGAAATTAAGCCACTGACTGTCTCAAATGAGTTGAAGTAGGGAGAGAAGGTCAGAGTCCAAGTGGCATTGCAAAGGATTTCCTAAGAATGCAGAGAGCTGCAGCTATCTCGTGTGGCAGGTATCTACTGCAGGGGTTATTTGGCAATGCTGGTGACATCAAACCTTGATGTTGTAAGGGTCAAATTTAAAAGCTATTGCATATCTTCACGATCTTGCCATGGGTGCTTTGCTCGCTTTTCAGTAGCTTTGTGAAATAGGGAACATCTCTGGGCAGGATTTCGGCTGGGTGCAAGAGTGCACGCTTGTGTTGGGAGGTGGGGAAGGCTTTTAATATAAGGTCCATCTGCCTAGCTCATCTGCCACAAGCATTAGGAAATGCGTCCTGCCTTTAAAATACAAGTCATGACATCTGTGGAAAAACCCCCTTTTTAAAAAAAATTATAGTTCTTGTACACAGCACACTTTGTGTCCTGAAAGGACAGCTGACTTGCCCCAAATGAAAAGCTCTGGGTTTTGCCAGAGTTGTATGTGAAAAGTTCTTATAATGCAGGCACATTTCTATTTCTAAACTGTTCTGAATGTTGTTACTTAAGGTAGCTTTTTTACTATATTTGTACACATTTCTATACTAGCTGCTATTTCTGAATGTTATTATTGTCTCTGGTGTAGAACTTGTTCTCTTGCTGGGTTTCTTGCAGGTGTTTGTGAGTGCTTTATGTAGCATTCTTACCTGAAATGGGTTCAAACCACTAATAAAGTCCATTAGACAAATGCAGAATTTAAAAAAAAAAAGTAGTTTTAACTGGGCAATGTTAAGTCAGGAAATACAGAGGCTGAGGCTCCAACAGCAATATTAACTTGGCTGCAGTATGCATCCTGTAAGCTCTTTTATGACATACACCTCATAATGTAAACAGGAATAAGCATGTAGATTAACGTATGAAGAGAAAGAGTAGAAAAGAGTGTTCTTCTGGATTTGCCCCCCCTGTCCCTGTGACAGCTGAGTCTTGCACAGAGCCTGGGAAAGCCTGGCACTGCCTTACACCGCGCTGGGCAGTGCGTCCAGCGCCGACTCAGGCGTACCCGACGGCTGATGGAGTGAAAATAGCAGCAGCAAATGAGTAATTTGGGTTTTGTTTCTGTCAAAACAATAGCAGGGTAATGAACTGCGTTTTGTTCCTTAAGGTCTGTGAGTTGTAGCATGTATGGTCCTTGAGCGTTCCCTCTTGTGCTGCTCCCCGCTGGCGTGTCTGGCCCTGCTGAGGCTGCTGTGGTTGTAATGAAGTGCAGTGGCTTCGCTTTGGTGAGTCTCAGCTTTCTGCTTCTATTACCCACGTGCTACAGTAGCAGCTCTCCCGGCTAATTTTAACTAGATCATGTACAAAAGTGATTAAATGAATATTGTATTTTAATGCAGACCTGCAATGGACCAAGCAGTATTGCTCTTTCTATTATGCTGTCTTAATTAAAAAATGTGTTATTAATATGTTTCACTGAATTGATAAATTTAGCCTGAAGGTCAAATAATCTAATCTGACCTTCGCCATGTCACAAGACATTATATCTTGTGCAGCTACCACTGCTCTGAGCTGGAGATTTGCATGCGATGTGGTGTCATCTAGGGCAGAGTCTGTGGTCCTTCAGCAGCAGCTTCCAGCAATGACAAAGGTGGTCTGGGTGAATAAAATTAATTTATGGGTACTCTCCAGGAGAAAATAATTATCCTTTTCTGTCTAAAAAGGGCTCCTAATCTAGTATCAGCACACTGATATTGCTGCCTTGCTGCGACATTGTGAAGCTCTGCAAGGGTGGTGGGAGCAGATGTAATACTGCAATCTAATACTTCTCCTGTTATACCTGCCTAATGGCACCTCCTCTTCAGTGCAGCCTCCCAAGGATGCTGCTAGAACACTGTTGTAAGCCATGCTGTTGTGCTTTAATTTCATTATTGTTCGATTTGGCCGGCATTTTATTCACTTTCTCTGCAGTGTTAGACAGTTTGCAAAGGGGGTTAGTAGCTGGGTGGGTTACAGCACTTACTGTATGCACTTAATATAAATTTCTCTCCAAATGGAATTGTATTAAAATGATTTAGTAAAACTTTGAAATTACAGTAAGGCTGCTTTTGATAATTGACTTTTTCCCAATAACTGTGTTTATTAAAATTATCATGACTCACACAGAGTGGTTCAAATCAAACAGAGTGTCTGGATCCCACTGGGTTTTGGTTGTGGCCATTTTTGCTGTGTGAGAAGAGAAGGTAGGCACTGCTCTGGGGTCTCCCCTTGGTGAAGGGCCAGTTGTCTCCTGTCAGCTCTCCCAAGTGGAACAGTACCTGTCAGGATTTGTGCTGGGGGACTTGTCAGACAGAACAGCATTGAAAAATGAGAAAACCATGGAAAATGGTCTCTTAACTACATTAAAGACTTGTGAAACTTCTGTCATTCTGCAAAAAAACCCTGTAATTTTTACACAGTGGAGCCGTCCTCCCTGACTCAGACTTGGAAAAAGACCTATTCAATGTTACATTTTAATCATATACAACACAAAGACTTTTGCTGTGCTGTTTAAAATCCAGCTTTCTTTCAGGCTGTGTTCTGCCAGGATGTTTTCATCCAAAATGGACTGCTGAGGCTGACAGGAACAGTCTGAAAAAGCAGCTCTAACCTTCCTTCCTGACACTTCAATAGTGACACCCATTGTGGGAAACTAGGGCATAAATGCATTAACACTTGTCACCAGGAAGAAAATCCTCTGCATGATGGGGACCAGAAGAGAATGATTCCTAGATTCACGATACAAATTGGTTCATTATTTATTTCAATCAGAGTCTGTAGGTGCTGCTACAATGAAAAATTAAAGTGCACTTTACAGAATACACGTGAGCTGACACCCTGCCAAACCCAAAGCCTTCCTGACCTGCAAAACGAAGGAGAGCTTTGATGCTTGCTCCACTCTTTGCAAAGTCTCAGACAAACAGGCTTTGTCCAGAATTTTGACAAAGGTAGGTCGTCATGAAACAGAGGCCAAGCCCACTGTGTTCACTGTTGCCTTCCAGGGAAAACATCCTGCTTTTGCCTCCTGGTATTACAGATCTGCATGAGAGCAGCCCAGCTGCTTGGTCTTCCATAAATACTTTGGTCTTCACTGGGTATCCTCTCACCCATGCCACCATCCTGTTGCATGCTGTCTGTAAAGTTTAGCAATGCTCTCATCTTCCCAGATGGGTAAAAGACAGCTTGCTTCCTGCCGGAGCAGGGTTTTTCCACTCCTCCAGCTGTATGCAAATACCACACTTGTATAAATCAGTAATTGTGATCTTACTGAAGAAACACACTCCTGCTTTTCTCTCTGCTTCCAGCGCAAAAACAGTTGCCCGGTAGTGTGGGGAAAGTCTGCCTTTAATACTGAGCTGTGTATTTTACTGAATGTGCTGGTCTTAGTATCATAGAACAGCCAGGACTGGAAGGGACCCTAAAGGTCATGTAGTTCCAACCCACCTGCCGTGGACAGGGACATCTTTCACTAGATCAGGTTGCTCCCAGCTCCATCCAACCCTGCCTTCAACACAGCTTCTCTGGGCAACCCGTTCTAGAGCCTTGCCAACCTCACAGTAAAGAATTTTTTTCTAATATTAATCTGAGCCTGCACTCTTTCAGTTTGAAGCCATTCCCCCTTGTTCTGTCACTACAGGCTCTTGTGAGATGTCTGCCTCCATCTTTCTTGCAGGCTGCCTTCAGATACTTTAAGGCCACGATTAGGTCACTCCAAAGCCTTCTCTTTCCCAGGCTGAGCAATTCCAACTCAGTCTTTCCCCACAGGAGAGGTCCTCCAGCCCTCTGATCATCTTTGTGGCCTTCCCTGTACTGGCTCCAGCAGGTCCCTGTCCTTCCTGTGCTGGGACCCCAGAGCTGGATGCAGGACTCCAGGTGGATCTCACCAGAGTGGAGCAGAGGGGCAGAATCCCCTCCCTCCCCTGCTGCCCACGGGGCTCTGGATGCAGCCCAGGACACGTTTGGCTCTCTGGGCTGTGAGTGCCATGGCTGGGGCATGTCCAGCCTCTCACCCACAGCACCCCCAAGTCCTTCTGGGCAGGGCTGCTCTCGGTCTGTTCATGCCCAGCCAGGGCTGATACCGGGGGTTGTCCCAACCCAGGTAAGCACCAGCACTTGGCCTTGTTCCCATGGCCCTGCTTCTTGAGCTTGTCCAGGTCCCTCTGGATGGCATCCTGTCCTTCACGTGTGTCAACAGACTCACTCAGCTTGGTGCAAACTTGGTGAGGGTGCACTTGATCCTTTGTGTCATTAATGAAGATAATAAATCACACTGGTCCCTGTATTGGCCCCTGAAGTACTCCACTTGTCAGTGAGTCTGAGACACTGCTCTCTGGACGGGACCTTCTAATCAGTTTCTTAACAGTCCACTCATCAAATCCATCTCCCTCCAATTTAAAGAGAAGGAAGTTGTCACGGAAAACATGTCAAAGGCTTTACAAAAGTCCAGATAAATGATATCTGTAGCCCTTTCCTTGTCCACTGATGTGGTCACTCCATCATGGAAGGTCGCTAATTTGGTCAGGCAAGACTTACCCTTAGTGAAGCTGCGCTGCTTGTCCCAAATCACCTCCCTGTCCTCCATGTGCCTTAGCAGAGCTTCTAAGAGGCTCTGTTCCATGATCTTCCCAGGCACAGAGGTGAAGGTGACAGGTAANTCAAATCCATCTCCCTCCAATTTAAAGAGAAGGAAGTTGTCACGGAAAACATGTCAAAGGCTTTACAAAAGTCCAGATAAATGATATCTGTAGCCCTTTCCTTGTCCACTGATGTGGTCACTCCATCATGGAAGGTCGCTAATTTGGTCAGGCAAGACTTACCCTTAGTGAAGCTGCGCTGCTTGTCCCAAATCACCTCCCTGTCCTCCATGTGCCTTAGCAGAGCTTCTAAGAGGCTCTGTTCCATGATCTTCCCAGGTACAGAGGTGAAGGTGACAGGTAATTCCCAGGGTCCTCTTTTCTACCCTTTTTAAAGATGGGTACAATGTTTCCTCTTTTCCAGTCACCTGGGATTTCACCTGACTGCCATGACTTTTCAAATATCATGGAGAGAGTCTTTACATCAGCTAATTCCCTCAGGACTCTGGGATGTGTCTCACTGGGTCCCATGGACTTACAGACGTGGTGGTACATTATGTACGTTATGTATTCACGCGGTCATGGACCTGATCTCTACTTAGAGTGGGAGAGAATTTGGTCCCCCAAAATCTCCATCCTGCTGTCCATCCACTCGAGGGATGTGGGAAGAGAGATTGCCAGTGAAAACTGATGACCGAGATCTGTGGGGGTATTTATTCTCAAGACAAAGATCGAAAAGAGACTTCAGAATCCATGGGTTTTGAGAAAGCTTCTGTCCAAAGTCTGCAGCGAAACACAAACCCCAAAGGCTGTGCTTACTTGATGGCACCCTAACGCTCTGATGCACATGGCATGGCTCCTTTATGTCCCCTGCACTGGGGAGGAGGTGGATGGCACCCCTGGCAGCAACCTCTGCTCATTGTAGTGCCTGGCTGTCAGCCCATCAGCTGTAATCAGGGCTGGCAGGAGCTTCGGTGGCAACTGACCATGTGTTAAAGACTAAAGTCCCTGTCTCATCTGAACTCAGTTCCCTTTGTGAAGGATTTCAAATGACAAGTGGGACAGGTATTAAAATTTAAGCAGCTGTTCATCTTTAAAATATTAATCTTGTTCTTATGCTCTTACCTGTTTTCCCAGCATAACCCAGGTTTGAAGCACTCTCAAGAGTGATGACTACCTGTCTTGTGGTCATCCCAGATCTGCAGTGCCAGTTTCCAGTTTTCAAGCCCTTCTCATAGGTGTTTCTGCTGGGAACATGCTCGCCATATTTATCTGGGAATACAAATACACTGAATTCAGGCCAGCTTTCAGTTTTCCTCCTATGCTCTCAGCAGCATAGCTTATATTTCCCTTCTCTTAATCATCTTCCCCACCCTTTATTCTTCTGTACCACAGAGCAACCTTCCTCCATATGGGTTGTATTTGGATCCTCCCTCCACTTCTTGGGGTGAGGAGCTGAGCAGAGAAATGTCTTCATTGCTATGATGGGGCTTGGACTGTGAGATGACATGTGGCACATCCTGTTCCAGCAGGAATCGATCTCCCCCCTCTTACAGAGTGAAAGGCATCCTCCTCTTTATCTTCTGAATAAAGCTACAAGCATTTCTGTATGGGAAGTCTGTCCCATAGCTCAGCTGGAAATAAATAAATGCAGCAAATAAATGGGTGGCACTGTTCCAAAACGCACAGTTATTCTGGCTGGTGCACCGTGGCTGCTGAGAGGTGTGGGGCTCTGGGGAGCGGGGTGTGATGGGCTTGGCTTGGCCTGCAGCCTTGTCTTTCAGGCCACGTCCACATGCTCATCAAAGGGTTGAAACCTCTGCGCAGTGAGTAGTCTGAAGTGTGGTGAATCACAGCTTCTGGATGTGTACAGTGGAAAGGACCTGCTGAGTCACCTGTACTTTACTTTCAGGAGGATTCTTCCTAATTAAAGCATGACTCGTGATTGCAAGATGTCTTATTTGGGTGGTTGGATAAATTGCCGTCCTCTCTGTGAGATGTGAAAGTATATTTACTGATGTGCCTGTAAATGTCTCAGCTGCGAGGCTGTTATTTACTGCACTATTGTAATGCAAATGTTTGTGGTTATGTTTGCATTGATCACACAGACAGTGCACACAAAGTTTGTTTCTTGCGGTATTTAGGCTTGCTTTTTTTTTCCCTTCCTGCTGTATCTGTTCTGTTAGACACTATATAATAGAAATTCCTCAAAGTGTAATTGCCTGTCACTCAAGTGCCATTTTACAATATAGACCTGTATCAATTAAAAGATTCTTCCTCCTCCAATTAATTCTGATTCTTGGGGGTAGATAGCATTGTTTGTCTACAGAACATTCCACTAAATCATTTGGTACTTTGTACATTTATTTACTTTTAAATATAACCTATGTGAAAGGTAATGACCTGTAGTTACAGTTGCAGAAAAGAACATTCATTGTCAGAGCCTTCTGGCTAGCTGTGGTGCTCCTAGCATGAATGCAGCCTGACTGCTCCAGTGTGATAAATGTGCAATCACTGGTTGTACACAGCCAAAGAGGGAGCAGCTGCCCTCTTTCCATGTGCATCTTGGGTCGGGAGGTAGGGAAGGGTTTAGGTGTCACAGCTGCAAGTTCCCTAAATGAACTATTTTTTCAGGTTTGTCAGTCTGAAGACCACTGTGTCCTACGTGACTCTTGTGGATGCAGGCAAGTGTCAGAAATGGTAGCTCAGCTTGAGAAACACACAGAAACTGTTTAGAATTGGTATTTTGTGTTTGGAGTGGTTCTCCAATGGAGTCGCTTTTCAGTGCATGCAGACACTTTGGAAAAATGGAACCTGTGAGTAGAAAGGCTTGACTGGAGACAGCCTGTTTTGAGATTAACGATTTTATCTGTGGCCTTTTAATACTTCCTATAGATGGGATGACAGCTCAGGGGTAATCTCTCTGATAGGAGGCAGAAAGAACTGCTGTTTGGAAGGTATGATCTGATATGATATCTTTTAGTGTCTCTTCAGTGTTCATTGGGGATAATCCTACCTTGGGGTAAGGGATGGCCTTAAATTTGATGGAGATTGGATTAGGTGCCAACTGATTTAGATATCTAATCTACAAAGAGAAAAACTATTAGTTTGAGTCATGTAAGTACACAAGGAAATATATTTTGAACTTCACGTACTATTAGAAGTCAAGACAGTGGACATTACGTTGGCTACTGGCAATGATGGGCTCATATTTGTAGGGATCTCGGGATCCATTGTTTTTTGTTGTGGGTGGGAAGGAGGTGGCTGTTCCAAAAACTACTGTAAGCTGCTAAAACTGATTACATTATTATTTTTTTATTTGCAGCGAGCTGTTAGTCTGTCAAAACTGAACTTGAGGTTTTCTATGGAAGACCTAATACTTGCCTTAAAATCACCTGGTTTCATTTTGGTCTGTAATTGCCCGGAGTTTGCCCAGCTGCACTGACTCCTGAAAATGGTTGGTATTTCAAGGCCATCGTGTGGGCTCTGAGTGTCAGTGTGTGTGTAGGTTGTGTTAAGGGTCAATATCCCTTATTTGGGGGAAAAATAAAGATCCATTGGGGCCCATTTCTGGTAAAGCCAGAGCAAACCTGGAGCAAAACTCCATGTCTTTTACAGTCATCATTTTCTTTCAGCTCCCACGTCCATTTATTTCATGATGCTGTTGGCACTGCAGGGACAGTTTGCTGTTCCTCTGCTGCACTCAGAAACTTTCTGTTTGCTGGGAAGTGCCTTTGGCAGTTTGCATTGAGGAGTAAACTGTAAAGAACACTGCTTCTCTTAAATAAGAACTTGTCTAAACAAAGTCCAGTTAAAAACCAACTAAGAGTCTTTATGGAAGAGCCTCCAGTTTAAACATGGCCTGGCAGGGATGTGCACAAGCTTGCCAGCATTTCAGAGAGGTGACCCTTTACAGCGGTGTCCCTGTCTCCTTGTCGAAGGTGCTCAGGAAAGAGCAGGTTCTCAGTTTCCCCTAAATCTGGCCAAATTTTGAAGGGATAGTGGGAAAAGTGGCCTATCTTGTGTTGATACAAAGTGAATGCAGGTTTTTTCAGAGACCTGCTTGTTTCAGTGAAGGGTGTGTAGGAATAATCATCTCTGGTCTGTTGGGAGAGACTAGCAAAGTCATTCAGGACACCAAGCAGCTGCTTATTCAGGGTGCTGGCATGCTTTCTTCTGGCTACCTGGTGGGTCAGGTATAAGCTGCTGCTCAGTCCAGTCTGAAGTGATGTCCCAGAGGAGTTGTGTATCCATGGGTGATGGGCACAAGCCTGGAAGAGTAAACCCTCTCCCTGTGCTAGCAGTGCTCTTGCTACTCATTGCTCTGCATTGTAGGAGTCCAAACTGATATCCAAAATATGAGTTCCACCTGCCTCTTAGTTTTCCTGATCACTTTGGTATTTGTAATCCCCACTTTACCCTCCTGTCACTATGAAGAAACGCAAAACAGGCAGGAGACCCTGATTAGGTGCTTGAGAAGCAATTAAATGGTGTTGGAAATGCTGCCAAAACATGAAAAGCAAAGGGAAGGGATGAATCTGGGAAAAAAAAAATTTTCTGTTTCTTACAATGTGTGTATTATTAATAGATGGAAAATTATTTCAGACAAAGCTGTGAATTTTGTTTGCCCTTCTAAAAACATTCTAATTTTTTTTAAAGCTTCCCTGTGAGTATTGTGGCCAACCTCATTTCACAGCTAGATGTATTCATCTCAGTGAAATGCAATGGACAAAAATCTACAAAACCCAACTGCTTAACATTATAAGCAGCTTGCATAAACATGAATTATTAAGGTCACAAAAGCTCCTAGAAACCAGCCGAAATGAGTGCACTGTTGCATTTCTTTTTTTCAAAACATGCATTAATTAATAAGGGGCTTAGCGCCCAGACTGTTTCTCCCCCCCACCTCCATCAGATTTTGCTTTCATCAAGTGGAGGGGAAAGTGTCACTTCTCTCTCTTCCTCCTCCCTTTTGTTTGGCTGGAGCACAGGAAGGTGCCAGACTTCATCCTTCACCAGCCGATCATTCACAGCTGTGATACCCTAAAATGCTCAGGCGGGTTGTGTTGGGGCTATTACAACAGAAACACCTCCTCCAGAACGGCCAGGGGTTTCATTTCACATCTTCTTGGACTGCCAGAATAGGAGCAGGAGCCTGAAGCCAGGCTGCCAGGAGCTAGAGAGTAGTCACATCCTTATGTTTGGGCAGTGCAGAGCGGGCAGGGTGCTCACAGGAGAAACGTGGAAGAGAAGACAATGAGGGGAGTGTGGTGGTAGTGAGAGGTCCCATCCTCTGTCTGGAAGCACCACATGCCCTGATTTGTGTAGGTTTGGGCATTGTGTCATATGCTGGTCCCCTCCACGTGTCATGTGCTGGTCCTCCTCCCATGCGGTGTGGGCACAGGCAGCACGTGGTGGCCATGGAGTTATCAGAGCTGTAGGAGCATTTGGTGGGAGCTCCTCTCCAGCCCTTTGCAGCACAGGAAATAATTTCAGTGGCTTGACTGAGGAAAGGGCTGCTGTGACTGAGGGGCCAAGCCCTCCTTGTCTGCAGAGTCAAAGCACGTGTTAAGTTCGACACTGGAAGATACTTGCGGCAAGGAGCTGAAGAAGAAAAGAAATAGTAATAGTGTGGTGTTAATTTTAAAAATTAATTAATTCAGTTATTTTTCTGGCTGTAGAGGAGGCAGGTCAGATTAACTGTGTGGAGGGAAGAGGCTACAGTGACCAAGTGGGAGTTGAGGAGAACTTCAGTGGTGGTTGCTGGTGGTGTGGGTGGTAGGGGAAGGCTGAATCTCGTTGAGCTTACAGGAAGAAGGAGCTCAGACGAGAGAGCTTAGTCATTAGACTCTATGTTTAGGAGAGGGGATGCCTTCAGAGACAGTCCTAAAGTGCCAAAAATCTTGCAAGTGGATATTGCAAGCGAACTTGTGTATAAGGTGGTTGAGCCTTGGTATCCTGGAGATACCTGGTTTGCACTGTAAGTAAACCCTCTAAGGCAGATGCCTCTCTGTGGCTGTCACTATGGAGAAGGTGGGGATGAAGGCTGATGGTTGACATCTCTGCTGCCTGTGGTCCTGGCATCTGCAGAAAAAACTCAGGTAGGCAGGATTTGGATTGTTGAACCCCAGAAAAACAAAATCTTTACTTCTGGCCCAGCTGTGACTCCATTTTGCTCGGTGCCCTAATGAAATACAACACAAGTGCCAAGACATCTCATGTGGTCTTCTAAAAATCTTCCCAGGTACCACACCTTCGCTTGATCTGTGAGGAATGTAATTTCTGCAGCCACTAGAGAAGTGTGTTCAAGGAGACTTGAAGCAACTGTTTTCAAGGAGACACAAATGTTAAAGCCATTGTTCAAAAGCTTCTGCTCTGGGCTGGGTACCTAGTTTTAACTTCCCAAATGGCAAAGAAGTTCTTCGGGATGAGTTTGGAGGGAGGACCTGCCTCCACCATGCTGCAAGATGGGACACAAAGGCCACAGTGCAAACACTGACACCAGAGATTAATGTTTATCAGGCCTGCCCTGTTAAAAATCAAGAAAAATATTTGTGCCATGCTTCATTTCAGCATGGTTTTTGAAAATTAGCCTCATCAGAGGCTGCTTTTGATATATAATAAAAAAACTCTAAGCAACAAAGGAGCTTTAAGAGAAGCAAAGACTTGACATATTTGTTAATACTCAGGGTAGCAATGCATTAATTTTAAGGCATGCTTTTTAGTTTTTTTTCTTAAATAAAATGAGGACACTAATTAAAATTAATCCATTTATAAATCTTTCCACATCCAATTTTAAAGCGTAAATAAAACATTTGCCTTGTCTGTCCCTTTTCTCATCCTAAGACAATATAGACGATGTAACTTTTAACTCTTTCAGGTAATGAGCAGATAAAGCTATCTTTAATTATTTGCTAAAAGATATAAAAATTGGTGGCGCAGCGGAGATAGCTTTTAAAGCGCAGGAAGGTTGGCAGGGGAAATAATTGGGAGTGCCTTAAAATGGGTTTTAATGATTGCCTTTGGGACCTGCAAACCTGAGCAGTTTCTCGTCCTGGCTGCCTCCCTGTCCTCCATTCCCATCCCTTTCACAAAAACGAGGTGTCTGTTGGCTGTCTTCCTTGATGTGCATTTTTCAGTGTGATAATTTGCATTATAAAATACACAGGGATGAATTTACTCCAGTTTTGCTCCCAAAGTCAGGCAGGATTTTAATGGGTGAGGCTGGAAAAAGAGGGGTGGGGGGCCAATCCACAAATATGCCATTTTTGATTAATCTATGTGATTTAAAAAAAAAAAGGGGGGGGCTTACGGCAAAGAAACTCTTTGAAATTTTAGTTCTGTGGCACGTGAGACTGCAGCACTGCGACTGCTGAAGGTGTTTTTTTCTGTGCCTTGTTTAGAAAGGAAGCTAAACATGACCTTGGGTCTGTGATTGTTGGTAGCTCCTCAATGTATGTTAATTAGTAAAGTCTTTGAGAAAAGTAGTACAGCTGCTGAGGGAACTATACATTCTAATTTTTTAATGTGTTCCAGATATTACCAATTGTGCCTACAGATCTTTGGTGCAGTTGTGGCTGTGTGAAGGATGCATGTGTCTACGTACTACATTTGCATATAGAGTGTTGGCAAAACTGCTACCCCCTCCCTCCCAAAAAAATCCCAAACAACCAAAAACCCGCTGTAGGTGATACCTGAAACTTTAACATGAGCTGTGTGTCTCTGCTTTATCTCAGGCCATGCCAAAGGGAAGAGATAGCAGGGAGCATGTGTGTTGTGTGTGAGGATGCTCCCCTCTGCTTTCATATGCAGATTTTTAATAAAAAAAGTACGCTTCTCTGCTTCTTATCATTCCTATCCCTGGGAAGTTTCACATCTCTTGCTATCTTATATCAGTTTTCTGCTCTTTGGTTTTGATGTCTGTTCTTTATAAATCTTCCAGCCTGAAATCTGCCCAAAACTGCCCCCACTCCTCCTTGGCAGGACTAAAGCTCAGCAGCTGCAGACATAGTGGAGGTAAGAGGAGGAAAACTGCAAATCCTCAGAGAAAAATGTGCAAACCAAAGTTATGCTGCCTTGGGAAGGAGCAGCTTGCTATGGCTCTCCTACAGACAAAAGTGGGCAAGGAGTAGCTGTTTGGTGGATTAGCAGATGGAGAGTTTAGATCATTGTTTCCAGCAGTGTTTGCACTCCAAATATTTATCCACAGTGCACAGGAGCATTGTTCCACCTTTCCCAGAGAAGTTGTGCCCAGGTAGGAGGTTTGAGCCCCGCTTCCTCCCAAGACTAATGGGATTTAGATTTGTGATAGTTTGTGGCTCTCAAAGTTGCTGAGACCTGCTGTTTTAAGCTGCGCTACTGGAAATCAGTCTCCTTTCGTGAAAGCATAAAGAGACAGATGTTGCAATTGCAGGAGTTAGGGCTCCACTGGGTGTTTGCTCGACGTGTTCTCTCTCCATGGGGAGGTGGGGGAGTTCAGGAGGACGCGGCTGGACACTCACTCTCCTTGTCTCCAGAAAATGAGAGGATTTCTCCTTGCAGAAAGCACCTTCTGCATGGGGTCGTGGTGGGCCTTTTGTCCTGTATGCTCAGTTTTCTGTTTTAAAGTGCTGTGCAAAATGACTTCTCTGCTTCCAGCTACAGATTCAGAACTGCTAACCACCCACCGTACAGCTGCTAATGCACAGATTATCTCCACAGCCAACAGCTTTAAGTAATCAAACAGAGATAATTTTACCTCTGTGATCCAACAAATCAACACCAGAATCAGGAAAAATCCTTTTGCCGACACAGTCCTACCCAGGCTTTCAAGGGCAGGGAGGAGTTTCATCAGAGCCTGCAGAGGTGTCAAGGTCACCAGGTTTGTCCCATCCTGGATCGATGGTGAGTTGGCTGTGCAGTGGTGTGGGGTGCTCTCAGGAGGTCACAATGCTCTGTAACCTGATGAGACCATCTCTTGCTGCTGCAAAAGACATTAAATGAGTAGAGCATACACTGGAAGTTGTGTTTGCAGCGCTGCTTTCACAGGAAAAATTGTGGCTTGGAATGGCTTTTGTTAATGACTTCAGCCTTTAACTTTCTGTTTTTTGGAAGAACAGCCGTTTCTCACAGCTATCAGGGGTTTAGCACCATTAAGAAAACACAACTGTTACATATTGTAACATTACATCTGTGGCTTCTTTCTCACTGACCCATCGCCGCCAGTGTTGAGAAAGAGAAGAATTGTAGCCCAGAAGTCATATCAGAAACATTTTTGCACTTTAAAAGTCTGTTTCTTTTTGCTTTTATTTCCCAGATCAGCTAATTGTGACCATTTTCTTAGAAATGTGTTTTTTGTGTTAGTAAATTCTAGTTGCTCCGAGCTTCTTTCATTTTCCCTGCCCTTTCCCCCTTTGTTCTAGTCAACTCATTTCCTTATTCCTGCTATTAAGGATACTTAGCGTGTTGTCATTGGGAAACAGCACTCATTTTTTCATGGAAAGAAGCTGCTTAATGTTTCATGTGTTACAGTGAATAATTAAATAAAGAAAAATATATAAGCCCACAAAACTTGCTGGCAGCTGAAAGGAAGAAAGCATTTGCAGTCTTCTGGGGAAAAGTGACACTCCTGGCCTGGTGTCTTTAAGCACAAGGGTAAGATTTAAAAATGAATAGGTCTGGCATGACATTAAAAAAAATCTGGATTTTTTGACTTTCCATGCATTTATAACATTAATCTTTAATTGTTGTATTCTTGAGCTACTGGCTGTGAGATCAGAGCTGGAATTGGTGGGGCTAAGGAAAACCAGGCTGGTAAGTGGAACGAAATGTCAGCAGGGACCACGACCTCGTGAACTGTCAGGGATGGAAAGGCTGACAGCACTCAAGCAGGCAGGGAGCCTGGCAGCCTGATAGTGTATGGCATGAGCAGTCTCCACATAAATAAGGGGTTTTATTGCCCTTCATAGTTCTTTTCACCCTTTCTGGGCTGTACAGTCATTGCCCCTTTTCTTTTGGTTTTGTAATGAATCTTGAAACACAACCGCTGGGCTCTGCGAAAGTGGGGTGAAAAACTGGGCAGATGGGACTTCCATGCTGGGAGCTGGGAGAGGGCTGCCTGCTCCCAAATGATCTAAATGGACCATGGAATTTTTTTCTTTTCAAATGAAACCAGAACTGAGCTGTAATTTTGCAGCGACCTTTGCAGTTTTACAGAATGCATTCAGACACTTGCCATCCTCATGGCAGAGGGAGCCTTGTTCTAACAGTAATTCAGGGCCCAGCTACAGATGGGGAACTGCACTGAGTGTCTTTTTCTTTACCTCCTCCCATCTAGTTTTTCCTCTCACTGCACGTATGATCTCAAATGGATAACATGCTTTAGTAGAATTTGCTGAGACCAGAGACAGATAGAGAGTTGTGCAGAGCAGGAGCTGCCTGTACCATTGCACATCACTTTGAATACGGTTAGTGTTGGTCTCATCAGCAAGGGTAGGAGCCTTTGTGTTCTCCTTTTTCTACCCCTGTGTGCTGAGATTTAGAGGCTGGATTACATAATTTGTATCTGCATCATCCGAATGCCTTTTGCATTTTCTTTTCTGTGTGTGATCTGCAGCTCTGGCTGCAGTGGGCACACAGTGAGGAGGACTGCAGTGGTGGCCTGTACCACCCTGAGAATTGTTGATGTGGATCTGGTGCGCTTGATACTCACCAGAGCAACTGCTCAGCAACCACAGAACATCTCGCGGCCCTCCAGCCTACACGTGCTCTGCTGCTCTGCCAGTGTGACGGGTCTGACCTCTGCTCAGAGTGAGAGATTGGGTCCAACTTAACTTGTAGCAAAGTGGGGAGAGGCCTAGGGAGCTGTTGCAGCAACCCGGAGATTATCCGAAATGAGGAGAAAGGGGACATTTCGTTTCCAAAAAGACTGTTAGAAATTCTTGTCCAGGGTTGGGCTGCACCAGTGCTGTTAACTCTTCTGCTTGCTTATCTATGTACTGCTGAAGTTGTGACCTTTTAGATCATGTCCACCGATTCTTCTCTTTAAATTGACAGACTCTGCTGAGTGGCTCATACTTGACGGATAAAGAAAAGATGAGAAAGACTTTGAGAGGACATCTAGTTTTAAATTACAACCTCTTGCACCTCATCTTTGGTAGCTCACCAGCGTGTGATGGGCTGTATGGCAGAAAGGACAGTGCCATTTTAAATGTGCTGCTTATTTCACTGGCTTAGACCGTTCCTGTAGACTTGATTCAGCAAGGTAAATAACCACACTTCTACTTTGAATTGCATGGATACTACTAGTGAAATTAGCGACACTCTTCCTGTGGTTCATTTAGGATGCATGGTTGCAGCTGACCCAATTCCTGCTGAAATAAGTGGAAGAATTTCCCAGGGTTCTATAAACCCAGGTCAGGTCCTAAATCCGTTTAACCCTTTGAGTGCCTGCACTGGTGTCTGCTTACCACAGTGTCATGGTTTGGGAGTGGTACAAATGCTGGCACACATAGCACTGACCCGGATTTTTTCTGTAAGGTGCAGCAAAAGAGGAGCTCTCCTCAGCCCCAAACACTCTGCAGTTCATCTTCTGATGCTGCTCTGTGCCACTATCTGATTCCTCCCCTGCCTTGACCACTCTTGATTTTATTCAACAGAATCTGCATTTTCCCTGTGAGTGGGTAACGAGTAAGAGGAGTCGCTGCACTTGAGAGTCAGTAGGAGAGCAACAGCAGCCAGACCTGGAAATCCAGTAACCCTGGTACCACTGACCTGAGGATTAAACCCTTCTTACTGAAACATGAGCCCAGGCTGCCAAATTGCCTGTGATAAGCTTTAAAGAACTGGGAATAAAACCATGCCTGCATCTATTTTCTTTGCAGCAACTTTTTAGCTGGAGGCTCATAACCGGCTGCAGCAATGTGAATAGAGAGCCCCCGCAAGAGACCTGGCAGCACTCAGCTGTGCTCCAGGATCCCATTCTTGGGGTTTTGTTTGTTTGTCGTCTGGATTAAGGGGATTAAAGACTTAACCTTTGTACAGCCTTTCAAATAATAACATGTTTGTGCTCGTACTGCATGTCAGGGAAGCATTCTCCCCCCTCTCCTGATTTCATGATAGGAGTGAAGATCTGAGAGTGGTCAGGCTCATTTGCAGTTGTGTCTTGTGCTGTAATTGTCCATAAATTCAGCTCAGTGCTCCTGTTCTCCTCTGTTTGGTGGTGTTGCTGGGACCAGGGCAGGGGCACCTGCTTCAGACCCCTATCCCAAAAACTGGGAGCTGTCCTGTTAGTGGGGAGTTTCAGTCTGAGCCACCAGATCCTCGTCCAGCTGCTGCGCCTCTGGGCTATGTTTTTTGTAATCAGAAATAAAATCCACGTTTCCAGATGGGACCCTGCTGCATGTCAGTCTGTCGCTGGCTGGCTGTGTCCATTCCTTACCTCCTGCTCTGCAGTGGCTTTTTTAAACAGGTTTCAGAGGTTTGTAGTTTGCACTGTAGCCCTTTGAGTGAATGGCAGTGGCTCTTTTGAGATTCTTTTGGGACCTTTTGGGGGATTATTCCAACAGCGACTGAAATTTTCAAAAGCATCTAAGTGATTTAACAGCTTTATTAGCATGTGCAAAAACAAGACTAAGGAAGATTCGAGAGCTGTCTTTAGCTTTTTCTTCTACTCCCTGTGCATATTGCACATGTGATTAAGGGAAGACCCAAGGCCAGCTTTGGGACCAGCTGGTCCCACCTGCAGGTATATCATCTGCAGGCATGTCCAGGACTTGCTTTCCTCAATATGGTGCAACACCTGCGTGGTCTGAGGGATGCCAAAGAGTCAGGCAGACATAGAGATGTGGGTGGCCCTGGCTTTAAGCCCTTGTCCTTGGAGGTGCTTCCCTACAAATAGCACCGAACCAAGAGCCACTGTACGTGGGAGTAGGAGTTTTGGGGATTGGAATTGTTGGGAATGAGCATTCATGGGGATGGGAGTCCTTGGGTGTGAGGAAAATGCTTTCCTCTGACAGTTTGCTTCTTGGCAGGGAGGGCAATCTGCCTGGTTGCCTCGTGGCTAAAAGCGGTGCAGCAAGGAGTACATGATTTTGTGATTGCTGTTTTTGGGGATATGGCAGTGCCATAGGATTCCAGTGGATGCAGCTGTCAGCACGGCAGGCTGCATACTCCTGGTGGAAAAAAAACCTCTCATAATTTTGCCTCTTCCTGTTCAAAGCAGACCGGATGTAACAAGGATGACACAACTTTATCATCTGGATCAGGTAACAGGTTTACCATCTGGAGCGTCATCACTTTTGGAAACTGTTGCCTCCTCCAACAAACTGCAGCCCTTTCCTAGACAGAGCAGTCAATGTAAACAGTCATTTAAAAGCTACAGTACAGAGAAGAGCCTTGGATCTACAAGTCTATATCCAAGAGCCTGTACTATCCAGCCATGCTCAGGACATGAGTGACCACTGCTTTCCCTCCAAAGATAGCACATGCTGTGTCAGCCTCTAACAAAGGTTGTTGCCATCAAGGACTTTACTCTAGGGAAATAGTTTTTAAAAGAACTGCCTGAATATTGCCTAAAAATGTACTTTAAAGAGAATCCTTAATCAAAGTGATGTAACAACAGGAGTATTTACTTTTTTACTAGACCCTGGAACAGATAAGTCACAGAGAGTTAACCATTTTCTGCATTTTAGAGGGGATTTTATCTTGCAAGAAATTTGCCCTACCCTGCTTAAATTTAGCAGATGTGAGTCCCATTGTGTCTCTTGCAGAGCAAAGGGAATACAGACTGAGCTTGAGCAATATATGTTAAATTTGCCAACAGTTCTCCACTGCAATAAATACCTCTTGCAACATAACACTGAAATCTGTGGATTGCAAGCCTGTGCTTTCTGGAGTATAATGTACTTCATCCACTCCACCAAACGCCCATAAGGAAATTGTAAGTGAAATCAAACCACAATATATGAGAGTGAACTTGCACAGACAGTTGATTTAGGACACAAGCACCTCATTCTGGCTCTTGACTCTACAATTTTCAGAAGCAATTCACAGCAAGTACGTAATAGTCAAACAAGTTGGGTTGGACATTAGGCTGTGTGGTGGGTAACATGAAGAAGTAGATGGAAATGTGGTTACAAATCTGAAACTTTATCTTTGGCAACTCTGTGTAGCTTTTCTGAGAGCTCCACTTGACCTACGACTGCTAAGTAGAGGCAGTAAAAGTGATGTAAAGGCAGTGAAAGTGAATTAATTTAAAAAGTCTAAATGAATATTAATAGGACCTGCTATACTCAACAATTTACAAGCGTGTCTGGCATTTATAGATGAACTGTGCTGTTTGTTACATATTACATTAAAGAAGAATCCTGAACCAACATATCAAAATGTCAAACTAACACAGCATTTTTCTTTGATCTCCTTTTTTGTTAAAATGAATTATTGATAGCCTTTTTCATGGCCGACAGGAGAGATTTCTGATTTTTATTTGTGTACTAGATCAAATCTCCTATTCCTTCTGTAGACAGAGGTCTTTACAACAATATCTAGATATGATATGTGCAATTGCAGAGCTCGGATTCTTTCTAGCGGGGAATGTTCTCCCCACCCATCCCGTGCTGCTGTGATTTCTTAAGCTGATATTTTCATTGGAACTCTTTAAGCAAATACATAGCCCACCCTGGAGCCAGCGGTCAGGGTGAGGGTGCGATGGCTTTGTGTGGGCCCACAGACCACAGTAGTAGGCGTGCAGCTCCACAGAGGGATCTGGAACTGGTTTCCCAGGATCTGTGGAGGAAAACCTGTTTGTCTGTTCAGCAGTGTGGCTTGGAGAAGGTGTTTTCTAGAGCGAGGTTAGATTTATGCTACGTTTCAGGAAGATGGGGTGTATGGTTCTGGAGGTTTTGGTGGGACCAGGGGTTAACAACATCTCTATTATCCACTCTCGCCAGGTTTGGACATCAGCAACGCCTTGGTCACTGCAAGAGCTCTCAGCTGCTCAGAGTTCCATGGTTTGCAAAACTCTGTTTCTTTTCAAATGTCACCCCAACTATAGGCCTGGCAGTCATGTGTTTCTTAAGGATCCACCTCACTCCTGGAATGTGGCAGCCCCCATACCCATTTGCTGCGCTTCACCTACAAACACAGAAGTGGTTTTGGCTTGTTTTATTTTAAGGTCAGAAGTCTCTGTCAGAGAAACAAAGCTTCCTCCTCATGGCCTCCTGTCTATCCTGTTTAGCATTTTTAATTGCATCCAAAAGATGCTGCTTGAGTTTGGCAGCTATTGGGGCTCTTCCTCCGACATCTCTGGGTTTACTCAGGCACAAGGAAGGATAGTGCAAACCGTAGCCATAAGGCTCATGAAGGGTTTTAGATTTGCATGGATTTAAATTGTTTCACTTGGTTTAAGTCAGAATAAATTGACTGGAAATGTGGGTGAGGGTGGCCCTAGGCAGAATGCTGCATGGAGGACAGCGGGACACGCTTATCTACTTATACTCCCCCAGCCTCAAATGTGCTTCTGTTGCCTGCATCCCATAACAGATTTGTGAAACGCATTTCTCTCCCTGCAGTTGTGGAAGGGGGGACCAGCAACCCTTGTCTTTCTGTGCCTCCAAGGAGATGTGGAGCCTGTGAGTGCCTTTCCCTGCCTTCTGCTGTCTCTCAGCCAGCAGGTCTGCTCGCTTTCTTCATGCTTTAATCAGGTTTTTTCTCTCCGTTCTGCTGACCCAGTTTAGGCTCTTTGAAGGCACGGCAGAGCTCCCCGGCGGCTGCAGCTCTGCCTTCGGGGGACATGGATGGGCGGTGGAGCTGAGCAGACGAAACGGCAGCAGCAGCACTCAGCCCAGGGGAGGAGGGTGATTTTGGAAGTGTGGGTCTCCTTGGTTTGCTCCCCTGGGCACATTTGGGTGCATGTTTTCCTCCCTTAACTGCTGTGTAGGGTGTGCTGTTGATTTGTGTTAGTTTTTGCGGTTTTTTGGGGGTTTTTTTTAATTCTTTTTTTTTTTTAAAGGAGTTTTCATTTCAAGGCTGTTGGAGCAGTCTGCAGTGGGGTTTCAGACATGCGTGCTCACATGTCGTGCCTTAATAGCACCTGACATAACCTGGTCACAGGCACGAGCCAGGCAGAGATTATCCATCCCCCACTGCTGCTCTGTCCCCTCTCCTGTCCCCTTTATGTAGGGCATCCTGAATCTCCAGCAGCATCCCCTGCCTGAATCCCTTGAAGAGCCTGAGGGAAGCCCTCCCTGCCTCCTCTTTTTATCCTGGGGTCTCAGTTTCCTGTTCAGGTGCTGAATTTGGGGCAAGTGTGGCTCTTTTCTCTGCGTGTGGGTGGGGATGCTGGCTTTGCTCTGACTGCACAGGGATGATTGCAGCTCTGCAGTAATAATTGTGTGAGCCAGGCCGAGGAGTGATGGCAGGGGAGAGGATCTGTGTGGTGGGATGACTCAGGGGTGGGATGACGCAAGCCTGGGGCCTGACTTTCTCTTCGCAGGCTGCAGAGACTTCTCTCCAAAAAGCTGGTGTCTAGGTCGGGGAGCGATTTACCACATGGCTGCCAGTATCCATTCTCTCTGCTTGGCTCTGGCCCCACTTCTTACTGCAAAGGCCTCCAGAGAAAGCATGAGACCATTTGTTTTCACTGGTTTTCTTGGTATTTGGTGATTTCCTGCCTGGCTGAAGGATCTCAGGTGGTGTAGGAGGAAACTAAGAGCCTGTCCTGATGAGATGCTGTCCTCAATGAATTCCCTGACAGGTGGCCTTTTGGAACTTTAATTACAAATTGATTTTATTTCATCCCATGTCCCATTACCCAAGAAGAGTAATTTTGGTTTGCACACAAATTTACTTTAACCTGGGTGAATCTACCTGTGTAGACATGCTTTCGAGTATCAGAGAATCTGCAGGTATAAAGTTGGTCTGGTGCTGTGGCAGCCTTTGAGTGACCCTTGCTGACCCTTCAGCACAGGAGACACCAGGCTGTGTTTCACTTGCCGTACTTACGATGTTCTCATGGCTGGTAAGCTCAGTCAAGTGCGTAGGAGGTCACCCATATGGGGACTCCCTTTAGCTGCCCTTTGATAACATTGGTGGTATCAGCCTTCTGCTTGAGTTGTGGTCATGCTGCAGAAACTGTTCATAGCCCGTCTCTCCTTCTCCGAAATGCTTCTTTAGGTCCAAGCACTAGCCCTGTAAGAAAGGACAGAGAAAGATGGACTTTTGGGTCTGCCTGACGGTTGGCAGGTAGAAACCATCTTGTTCCAGCCTAGGGCATTTCCCATATGAGTGCTTTGCTGTTCAGGCTCCATGTATGGACAGCTGTGTGCAGGTTCTGCTGTGTAAAAGATGCCATCCCTGTGTATGAAAGCAAAAAGTGCTTTAGTATCTGTTCTACCGATGATGTATTCTTACTTTTGTAACCTCTCTTGTTGCCTGTTCCTTGTCTCCTCGTACATCTTCATGGGGGCTAAATTCAAACACTGGACCTCTTTCTTCTAAATTCCATTGCTGGTTTCCTCATGCCTGTTCGTTACTCAGTGAATAAAACAGTGTACTTTGAAAATCAGTGTGAGTTGTATTTGTTAAAGTGGGTAGGTAATGGCTCTGGAAGTTTTCCCACGGGATTATTTTGGTCTTGGCCCTCAGGAACAAAGCTGCTGGCGGGGCTGGGCTGCACCAGGGCGCCTGGTGGTTTGTGGTGTGCACACAGGCTCTGCAGCAGACCCCTGTCTTCATCTTTCACTTGAGACCGTGCCAGGATTTAGCTCTGCAATGAAAGGAAGTGCAAAAACTCTTCTTCACACACATGGTAGTAATGCTTTAAGTATACTTAGAGAAAGGGCTGGTATTTTTTCCTGTTGGTATTAAATTATTGTAAGAAGGATAGAAGTGTTACCACAACCCAGTTCTTCGACTCCTCAGAGCATTTCTTCTCTGCTGTATAACAACTCTGTGTGATGCTGATGTTGTATGATCATTTCGGGATTGTTGCTCTCCTGTGGGCTAGGCAGAGGTTTTGGAAACCCCTCTGTACCACCATATTGCTCCACCTGAGGGATTATTAGTGGGGTTTGTGTGTTTGTTGGACATGGGTTTGAGAGTTGTGTGGGGGTAAAGCTGAACATCAGAGATAAGATGTGGCATTGCTTTTGGACTGATCCTGGATGGACTCGAGCAGAGCAAAGCCCTGAGACCAGGTGCTTTGCACTGCCTCCACAGCAGGAAGAGAATAGTAGGAGCAGCTCAGCTCTTCTGCCAGTAATATAGTGCTTTAATTTTTAGCAATTTCTCCAAAAATCAGCTGTGAATATTTTTTCCACCCTGTGCAGTAGCTGATTTCTCAAAAGCAGAGGCTAGATTTCTTGTAGGCTGTGTTTTCTATGGTTTTATTAATTTAGTCGGTATACAGGTGTATATATGTGTGATCATCTGACCAAAAACAAATGCTGTCAGAGCTTTTGCTCCTGCATTCAGGGCATAAAAACCAGCAGTGCTTTGGGCAGTTCAGGTAGCCTTCTCAATGATGTCTAGAAAAATGAGATCACTAGTTCCTTCAAAAAGCCACCTTTCTTTTTGAACAGCTCAAACATGCATTCAGATATATAATACAGGCAGCAGAACTGAGCTGAAATTAATCCAGTCTGTAGTTCCTGCAGTAACAAAATATCTGGAAAACTTAGTAGCAGGTTGCCCCAAGATGGCACTCTGTGTGCATGTCATACTATAATAAGATTATGGTTCTGAAAGACCATCTTTGTGATCTATGCACTGCATATGTCTCTTCCTGAGGAGGTAAAGAGGGTGAAAGGCAGGGGTGACAGGCATGCAGCAAGTACTGTCACACAGCCCTTGAGTGATGGTCAGTGAGGGCATCAAGAGCGTTGTCAGAGGTGATGCAGGCAAAGATAGGAGGATCACAGCAGAAAGGGAACTAGTGGTTTGTGACCAGAACATGACCTAATATGTTTCTATCCTTTACATGTTTTTTTTGTATTGATAAGGTGGTGTAATTCCCAGATATTCATAATATTTCATACTATTATTTTGATATTCCTTTATCTCCTTCTATGCAGGGTACAATCCTTTGACAGGGAAGAGAGTCGTGTCCTAAGCAAAATCTGACTGCTGAGGAAGCAGTGTTTCCAAGGGGTAGGTCCAAAATAATAAAATAACTTCCTCTTCTTTTGTTAGTGGAAGAAGTGCTGAACTATTTTAAAAAAAGGTGACAGGATAGAGGGGAAAATATTGTACCTTAACTTTAGGTTAGGGATCACAGGATCACAAATTGGCTTGGGTTGGAAGGAACCTTAAAAGTCATCTCATTCCAACCCCTCTGCCATGGGCAGGGACACCTTTCCCTAGACCAGGTTGCTCAGAGTCCCTTCCAGCTTGGCCTTGGACACTTCCAGGGATGGGGCACCCACAGGTTCTATGGGCAACCTGTACTTCACCACTCTCACTGTAGGATTTTTTCCTAAAACCTAGTCTAAACTTAATCTTCTCCTTCAGTTTGAACCCATTTCCCTTTGTCCTACCAGGCTGTTGTAAATTGTCCTCCTCCAGCTTTCTTGTCAGCTCCTTTCATGTACTGGAAGGCCACAGTTAGGTCACCCTGAAGCCTTCTCCTTCCCAGACTGAACAAACCCAGTTCTCTCAGCCTCTCCTCATGGCAGAGCTGCTTTATCCCTCTGATCATCTTGGCGGCCTCCTCCGGACTCGCTCCAGCAGGTCCCTGTCCTTCCTGTGCTGGGACCCCAGAGCTGGGTGCAGGCTCCAGGTGGGTCTGAGCAGAGCGGAGCAGAGGGGCAGAATCCCCTCCCTCCCCTGCTGCCCACGGGGCTCTGGGTGCAGCCCAGGACACATTAGGCTGCATTTTGGAAATTCTTAAGCCCAGGGGGATTAGCCAAATTTCTATTTTAATGACTAGGAGATTTTCAAATATGTTTAACTTTGTTTGGTGTCTTAGGTAGCATGTGAGGGACCTTTTTTTTTTTTCTCCTTGCAGAGTAATCTTTATGATTCTGCTTCAATGATTTTTCCGAAAAATTGGAAAAGAAAATTTTAAAATAATTAAAGTTTTCTCCTGATCCAGCTCCTCCATAACTGTCATTTATAATGCTTTAATTACATACATGCTTTGAATAAACCATATGTTTCAAAATGGTTTGTAGAAGGAAAAAAGCCTTTCATACTTTTGCACTGTATTTTTTGTAATTACTTTTATCAGCCTGTGACTGAAAATTTGTCTCCATTTTGGAACTTTCTGTAGTGGATTGAGATAAAAACTAATTCTGCACTTCACATACTCCATGGGCCAAACAGATCCTTCATTTAATTCCATTAAGTGAGTTTTGCAGAGAAAGGAGTAATTTACAGGAAGCACTTGGCCGCTAACCCCCTTCAAAGTGACTGGCAAATTAGCAATGGCACAGGCACGTGGAAGTGGGTGCAGCCTCCTTTATATGGGTGGAAGATCAAACCTCGAGTGGCAGGATGTTTTCTGGAGCAAAGGGGTGTTACCCAGCAGTGCTGCTGCCCCCTGAGCTCGCTCAGGTGCTCACCCACTGCTGCCTTCGCGTGTCACCTGGAGGACACCACCTGCGCTGCTGCAGACACTGATTGTGCTGCTCCACAGCCCTGACAGTGCTCACTAACCTGGATTTGATGTGGCATGACAAGACACCAACTTCTGCTCTGGCAGAGAGGCTGTTCACATGCGGCGCAGTCTGTGAGAGCCTCCCAGGACATTCGAGTCGTATCCGTGCGTAATGTCCTTGTGCAGTTAAGTGGAGCACGCTGTCTGAGATGAAAGCCAAGTTTCAGAGCAGGTTTGTTTTCCTCCCCTCCCTCTTCCTCCACCAGTGCCGCTTTCACCATTGCAATGGGATGTCTTCCTGCGTCCCTGTTGCTCCCTAAAAACACAAGCCCTCCTTCCTGTATGGTGTAACTAATCTGGTTTGCTGACTGAGATCTGCCGGGGCCTTTAAAGTGATGCCAGCTACTACGTGCTCAGTGTAGCATGGCAGCATTTCAGACTGAAGCTAAAAATCCAAATCCAATAAGCAAGGAAATAACCATAAAGAAGCAGCCCTGGTTTCCTTTCTGTCCATCAGCTTGCTGACTGATGGGGCAGCTTTGCACTAAAAGTTGGCCACGGACCATATTTTAGAAGTATGAAGACCTCTTTCTTTCCTCTTTAAGCTCAAATCTATGAAGAGATGCTTTTTTTAAAATCCTATAGGAAAATCACATTATTTTCAGGGATGAGTTTCAGGCAGTTTGGATTCTTTTTTCTCTCTGTTGGGATTAGCAAACAGCAGCAAAACTTAGACTTCTCTTCCTAAATCCCCATTCAAAATGGAAGGGAGGTTACCCAAGCTCAGGTTTTGTACTTTTGAGATTTAACTGAAAGAGAGTTTCAGTGAGGGGGTTGTGATCCTATAAGGTGCTGGCTTTCGTGAAAATTAGCAGAACAATTTTGTGAAAAATATTTGCATTTCAAGGGAATGCAGATTAGTAAGACTTTTATTGTGAAAAAAGACTTTTATGGTTTTGTGAAGAAAACAAGTTAAATGATTTCTTGTTTGTTTAGTTTGTGGAGAGAAGATGACTTTTCAAAAAAACCTAAGGAACACCCCGAAACACAGCTACTGAACATCATATGGGGGAACAGGATATGACAGAAACTCAAAGTAATGGGGGAAACCACCCATAGTGCCAGAATGGGTCCTGGAAGTAGGGAGATGCTTGCTTTTGGAGAAGAATGGAATGGGTGCTGAAAGCTCCGTGGCTCTCTAAAATGGCAGAGTGATATTCTCTTCTGCCAGAGTGTTCCAAGAGAAAACTGTTCTTATATGGTTTCATCAGGCCAATTTTAACTTTTATTTTATTTTTATTGTACAAAACAAATAAAGAAATTCGCCAGTGTAAGGAGGATTAAGAGTGGATAATCCATTTTCGTGACTCATTCCGATAAGAAAAGAGCTCATCAACTCCCTGTAGCCTTGCATCTGAAGACAGTTGCTGACAGATTGCACAAAATATGTCCCTGCATTTTTAGGACCCCGAGACAGCATCTTGCAAGCAGATAAAACCAAATAAAACCTGACAAACCGTCTTTGTACTGGAGAGATGAGAAGAAAAATGCAAATAGTTTCTTTTAGAGGATTTGAAAATGAAGCTATGAGGAAGGGCATTGAATTATAACTTAAACTCCTTAAATGTTCTCTTGGACATGGAGTATTTTAGTTAATTAAAAGTTATTGCATATCTGCTGCTGGGGAGTGAAAAGTTTATTTTTAATTATACTGCCTTACATAATGGTTACATGATTGCAGAGGCAGCATGATGAAGTGAAAGAGATTTAACTATACTTTCTTAATACAGTGAAATTAAAAAGTGAGGTGTTGATGCATTAATTCATCCTTGACTTGTACCTGGATCTGTTTCATGATCTCTGCTTCAGCACTCAGTTTTTGAGGACAGTATCTGTTTGTTCAGTACTTGTACAGCCTACGGCTGTGATGATGACTTCTTGAGCGTGGTATTCATCAAGATAATAAATAATCTTGTCCACTTTCCGCTTCTCCTTTGATCTTGGAATGTTTTGGCCAGCAGACTGGTACACATGCATCTGTAACTAATATGCCAACAAATCACGTCTACAATTTATTGTAATCATGGAAAACCTATTTTAGCTGGATGATTTCTTAAGTAATTTATTTAACTGTGGTTATAGAACTGTATTTTCTGCCTTGATACTAAGAAATGTTGGCTTACAAGCTGAGCATGTAACAGGACAGTTAAGTATGTTGTTTTTAACCGGAGAGAGCATCTACAGAAATGCTGCTAACGCAGAAAGGGAAAGTGAGATGGAGGGGAACTGAATATTTGGGTGTAAATAAGTAAAAGAGAAACTTATTTTCTCTCTAACTTAAAAATATCTCCTATAAAATACTCTCCTCCCTCATTGAAATCTCTGTGTCAGTGTTTGCCAGCATTGGAAGGGTATCACTGCGGGGCTTTGGGTCATTAGGAGAACTTGCCCTGCTTCTGCATGCTCGGGGATGGGGCTGCTGGAGGCAGCCAGGCTCTGCGCCAGCCTCCGCTCCATCATCCAGCCCCTGGAGTGGGGCCTCGATGGCTGAAATGTTGTGTCCTCAAGTGTGATGTTCAATTCTTCTAAACAAAATACTCATCTGGAGGAGCCACCGCCAGCTGATCAGGTTGAACAAAAAAACAGACAGGAAAACTGCAGCTCACAGAGTGGTCCTGGGTTGACCCTTGTTAGACTTCAAAAGGCTCGTTTCTAGCCACAAGCAAACTACTGTCCATTTACTTTTGCTTTGACAAGCACCTTTCCTACAAAAGGACTGATGATGACGATGATTATTGTTGAGCTGGCCTATATTGTGTAGGAATTTTAAACTGAATGATGATAGACACCATAATAGCTCCAAGGAAATCTGGTGTGAGACTCCTCTGCTTTGTGACCTTGGCCTGCCCTTCCCCCTCTTCTGTAATTTCTGGAAGTACCTAAGACTTTCTTGAGTTACAGAGGAAAAGCTGGAATTGATTTACAAGCTGACCTAGTGGGGCTTTCAACAGAAACTTACGGCTATTGAGTATTTCTGACAAAGTCTTGTCAGGGGTTTAGAGCTTGCTTTGTGAATGTGTTTATTAATTAATGTTTGCCTCGCTTTCATGGCTTTGACTATTATTTTTTTAAATCACAAAGGGTTTGATTGCAGTGATTTTTAAATTATTTTATCTTAGAAGTATTTGTCAGGAAAAGCATATGAAATTGAATGGATGTAAAAATTAATAACATCAGATCCTTTCAATAACATAGAATTAATGCAACGAAGATCTGCAATGTCAGGTTATATCTATGGAGTCAGATATGCAGAGATCTCTGTCTGAGGTACATGAAATCTGAATTTAGAGAGAATGACAGTATTGTCTGTTGATGTTACAATATGACTGTGCTTTCATCCTGCTGTTTGATGGGGTGGTTAATGTTCAGTGATACCATGTCCCTGATGTTATCATGCACTGTCCTTCCCTTTCATGTTTGTCCATGTATCTTTAATTGTCATCTAAGTATAAAGCCCCAAACCCTAATAATTTGATTGTTCATTTGTAAGCTTCCTATGTCCTTTAGAAGGGCTTAATTAAACTCTTTTCAGATAGCTGGAAAAAGTAGGACAGGAAGGCAGGATGTCAAATAACTCTCCAAACCAGTCTGATCTCCCACCACCAGGGTAGGTCCTGGAAACCCTGGACTGGGATTAAGATACATTCGTGATTTTGAATGCTACAATCCTGCATCTAAGTTTTGGCAAATATCAGGGCTATATTGCATATTGTTTATCTTAATTTTTCTTAAATATTAGTAGGGAGTACGTGCCAGTTGCGAAACTGGAAGAAGAGGCTTAATCAAGAGGCACTGAGGCCAGAGACGGTGTTGGTGTTGGGTGTAGGACTTGATGGGTGGAATGGTTCAGCTCCCCATCCTCAACATCCAGAAATATGCTGCCTGGGGAAGGGATACCGAGGAGCTGCAGCAAGCAACAAATAACCCCATCCATACCCCAGGAATGCATAATAGTGGGCATTTGGGTATATGGTGTTAGATGCAGCTTTTAGGAATTACAGGATGGGGATGCAATAAAAGACTGCAGAGAGCAAATACTGCTGAGCCCTGACAAACCTCATCAGTTGGCCAGGACACCAGAACCACCACCCTCCTCAAAGGCACTTCAGCTTTTCTTTCCTCTTTGTGAATTAGTTGACTTTCCCCAGATAGAAGAAAAGAGTAAGTCTCTGTTTTAAACACTGGCTTACTGAACTCAGCCCTGAAAATTGAAATCTGTCTGCAACTGGGAGTTGTTGGCTTCTGCCCTGTGGTTCTCTGGGGAAGAGCCGCTCCCTCTCACAGCTGGTTTCCCTGGGGTTTGGCTGAAAACCCTCTGCTGCTGCTGCTGCCTTGTGCCTGTGTATATCCCAGGGCTGGGAGGCAGTCGGTGTCCTTCTTCCTTGCTGGCATTTTCATGTGGGAGGTTTGTAAGTTTTAGATCAACTAGAAACCAAGACAAGGAAGAACTTAGATTCAGGAGCTTTTTTTTTTTTTTTTTCCAGGCAGGGGTAGTGACCACTGATTTACTAATTTGTTTTTCCAACTTGTGAGTTTCCTCCCCCTATAAATGTAACCAGAAAGGAGGCGGCACACTTGGCAAAGGAACATTTAGGTTAAGTTTCGTTTTGCAGGAAATGTTTTCCCTTAGCTGTTAAAAACAGACTGAGGTTTTTGACAGCACAATGTGTTGTCCAGCCCATGTGTGGGTGGCAGGGAACACTTTGTAGGGGGGTACCAGATGTTTTCCTCTGCCTCAGGGGAATATTTTTGAAAATACTGACCCTTCTGGTGAGATCCGCTGCTCTACAAACTGCAGAAATTTAGAGGGATCCCAAACATTTGTGCTGCCTGTGGACACTGAACTGGTGCGCTTGTACATCAGGAGCTCAGTAGGAAGCCGGGGGATCTTTTATCTTGATTTGCAGCTCCGTGACCAGATGGGTCTCTGACTCATCATCTCCAGTGCATCGCTACTGCAAATTATTTGAATTTCCTCTGAGTCTGTAACCAAGGTAATGGCACTCGTGGTCACTGGTGGGGCTGGCTGTCCTGTTTCACTCATGGATTTTCTTGCCTCTGATGGTACTATGGGAATGGTTGTCTCTGGCTGAATGACACGATCCCTGTTTTGCTTGGTGATTGAAAGTGTCTGCTTTGATCTTGAAATCAGAGCTGAAACTTTTCTTCCACTGATGTTTGTTTTACCCATGCCTAGCTGCTGTTAGATGGGTATTGAGTGCAACTCCGAGAATATCTGTTTTCCTGCACTGTGCTTTGGGGTCAGCATAGAAAATAATATGTCTGTGTTCTTAGAGAGAACACAGCATTCCATAGGGGTGCTCTCAGCCGTCGTGGGGATTTGTGTCTGTTTTCTGATGGGTATCTGTTTTTGCTCCGAGGAGATGTGTGGACCAGAATGTCAACAAAATGTAGGTCCAGAGGGATACTGGGAATTGTGGAATCCAGCTGCCCATCCTGGAGCAGAACAATACGCTTAGGCCATCCCTGATGGATGAGTCCTAGCTTTCTTAGCCTATTTTAAAAATCTAAGGCAAAATCATCTTCTCCTAGCTTGTTCCACTGCCCCATCCTTGCAGTTTTTTTCTAATGTGTAGCCTAGATATTCCTTGTTGGCAATTAAGCTGATTAATTATTGGTTTACTCTCAATTATAGTACAATTGACTGCTGTCCTTTTTGCAGCATTACACAGCTTAGAAGACTTACTGTGTTCAGACCTCTCTTTTTGAGCATACATATATTCTTTTCTTTGAGACTTTGCATAGAGGGACACCCACCCCTGCAGTAAAATATCCAAAATCTGGAATATTTCTCTTGGTCACCTACTAGGTTGTCTGGGAAGCTTTCTTACTGTATGAAGTGGAGATGATTCATGGAAAAATGCTGGTTATAATCTGTCATGGCTATCTTTATTTCTAAGAAGTTTCTTTTTGAACCTCTTTATAAAGATGACTTTACCAGATATGAGTAGACATATAAGCAAAAAAACCCACCATCTTTAACACAAAATATTATTAAAGTTCCTTTTTATACAGCACCAATTTAAGTTCTTATTTCTTCCTTTCAAAATATAGGATGGAAGGATTTAGGGAATTGTGGGCATTTTTTCTTCCTTCCTACCTCAAAACCCTGCTGCAAAAATTGTGCATCTTCCAGAATACCACAGGGCAGTTTTGTAAATGTGGGGGCAACCAGAGCTGGAGTTGATTTGTGGATTTGAATGACTTCAGACTATTTTCTTGCAGCTGAATATTTGACTGTGTGGGAGGGTTTTCTCCTAAAAGCAATGAAAAAACAGAGGGGAAGAAAACACTAAGTAAATTATAGTTCCAAATTTATTCAACTGATCACAATTTCCAGATCACGGATACAGATTATATCCCTAATATTTCCCACAAAGAAAGGAGGTAGTGCCACAGACCTGCAATTAATATTTCACTTCAGCAAAATATTGTGATGTAGCTGTCCTGATTCTCAATATATACAAAATCAGCATGTTCCAAGCATTATTTTGCACTCTGCTTTAGTTCCTTGGGAGAAGCATTGCAGTGGAAACTGGTACCTAGTTTATGAAAAGAGCAGTCAGTATCACTTGGAGGGATTTTTGTGCCGTGTGATGTGCTGTGGCATGTCCTGTCTTCAGATTATAGACAGCCAAAGTTAATTACGAGTGTGATGCCGGGCTGCAGCCAGCTCAGTGGCTGCCTGGCCTGGCCTCTTGGTCAGTTCCCATGCTACACACTCCAAAGTCTGGGCTGCTGGTATGAAAAATACGGTGTGGGCATCTGCCTGCCTGGGCTGCTGCTGCTGCTCCCCGTGGAGAGAGCCTGGGCACTGGCGTGGAAGGATGTGACAGTCCCTTGTGGGTGCCTGTGTCAGCAGGGTGGAAACACTGAGCAGCCATGCAAGGAAGAGCAAAGGCTCTGGGTCTGGCCACCACAAAAGTGTGCAGGCTGGATCTATTTCTCCAGCTAAGACAGGTTTTAGTGTTTTGGGTGTAATAAAGTGAAGCCTAACCTAAGGGTGTGCAGCTGTAAAAGGCAAGGGATTTTCTTTTTCCTTTTTCAACCACTTTTCTGCGAAATGTTTTAAGTGCTTTGTTGCAGACAGTAAGTACATTGTTGTTGAAGGTTGGTAGGCACTGCCTGGGCTCGACACAAGTGCCTATGAGAGCAACACAGTTGATATAATGACTTACATGCAGAGAACAAGATATCTGCATCCGAGATAAAGTGCTTTGTATGGGATTTCTGCTGCCCACAGATGGTGAGAGAAAGCTTTGTAACAGCTAGGGTGCTCACAGTTTTGGATGAAGGCTTCTGCTATCTGTAAGGGCTGAACTCTGGATAGTAAAACCAGAAAACTCACAATACTTACCAAGGGGCACTTGGTGCTCCTGCTTAGCTTTTCATTACCACATCTTTAGAAATGTGAAATTCTACTTTAGAAATCAGGATGAGCTTTTTTTTTCTTCTACCTCTACCTGTTTCCATCACCATCATATTACAGATGCCACGAGGTGCAGATGATCATCAAACCACCATCACATCCCTGCCTGTGCAGCAGTGCACCTTCCTCTGTGTCAGGATCCCTCAGGGGATGTTTTGCATGCATGCAGCTCATTTAGGGAAGTACTTGGAACTTGCAGACCTACTGGGAATTGTATTTTATTTTCTTTCCCATGGTAACCACCAGTTTTTGCTTGGCGCAAATGGCTGTCTCTCATCAGAAGACACATTTTTAATGGAGAAATAACTGGTAAAAAAAAGCAGAGCTGCAGTGTATTTAGAGCCAAGATGTGCCTTAACTAAATCATTACTTCTAGAAAAGTTGTTTAGCCAAGCTGGCACCCAGCTGCCTTCACCCTGGCCAGCAGTAGTCTCCCACCAAACCACAAGACTCTGCCTGGAATTTGTTTTCTTAAGAAGTAATCCTTGTAAATCCTCATCTCAAATTGCAATTTGTTCTTTCCCTAGTTTCCCTGATTTTAAATCCAGGTATCCTTGATATCCATTGCCTGTTATATCTTCCCTGTGCCTCAGCCAATTCCCTACACTCTAATCTTTAATCCTTAGGTTGTTTTTTTCCCTTTAGCCTGTGGTTTTGCATTAGTTAATCTGGGTTTTGCACATGCCTGGTTTATCTTGCAACACAATTTTCATTTGGATCAGGAGTGAGAATATTGTTGCTTCTTCTGAGTGAGCATAGATGATCTGTAAGTTGTTCTCTGGCAGTGAGAAGGGGGACAGCTCCTGTTTACTCTGGTCTGGCACCAAACATGCTCTGGGTTGCCCACTGATGGTCACCTCCACCGGTGCAGAGCCACCTGTGCAGCTCTTTTTGCTGGCACAGGGAACATGCTGTTAGAAGTGCAGCAGTGACAATGGGGATTATAGACAGGCAGAATTTAGGACAGGTCAGAAATTCTCCCAGCACTGAGTTGGGAAATTGATTGCATTGAAGTTGGCACAGAAAAGCACCCAGCCTATGAGCAGGGGCTCTGCCCAGTGCAGCTGAGTAATCCTTAAGATGTTTCCTTCATTTTTGTGTTGATAAATAGTATTTTCGGCTAGTGTCCAGGCAGCCCACCAAATTCTGTTAACAGTGTGATCCTAAGGGGATTAGCTAATGACTTTCCATACTGATTGGGTAATGACTTTTTGGAAAGTGAGAACTCAGCAGAAAACAATCCTGGCAATTACAGTCTGCTCATGTCAATACTGCAAGTGCTGCAGAGCAGCTCCATGAATAAAATGGCTTAACTTCTCCAATTAAGTCTGTGTTTGTCTCACTAACCTCCCTACAGAGTCTCCTATTCTTGTCTGATAGAGGAATACCTTTTGTGCTCCAGACTCTTTGGGGGGAGAGTGGTTATAATCTCCCTGAACAGACACTTGTTCTGCCTGCTGCAAGAGCTTTTGGTGGCATGCCCTGGATCCTGTCGGCATTTCAGGTGCAGCCTAGCCCTGTGGTGGCTGGTGGCACATTCCCGTCCTCCCCAGGCTGCACAGATCTGTCCCCTCCTTTGCACCAGGGGAGGTACTCAGTATGCTACTGAAAACAGCCAAAAAGCTTTTCTGACTTTGGAGGAAAAGAAGGGATTTTAGGAATCCAAATCTAGTACAGGCATCACTGGTGACATAAACGCTCTTTTGAGATGTATGGTTAAAGGGGAAGTCTCTAAGCAGATCTTCAAATGAAGGTCCAGAAACAAGGGGAGAAATAGTTGCAAGTGTAAACATTCACAGTTCAGAACAGGTCAAAAAGAGGGCAAGTTTCCAACCAGGATTCTGATAGCTCTTCCAGAAAGGTGGAGCATAACCTCACAATGACCCTTAGGGTACGCAAAGGAGAACAATTATGCTACAAGAAACACTCAAAAGAGAAACAAAATGTACCCAGGAAGAGTCTTCAACCATACCAGCAGTTAAGGCTTTGTTCCCTCTTGGAGGCAAGAGAAGGTGTGCGGCACAATCTTCCTGGTACTTTCAGTAATTTTTACTTTTTCTAAGCACTCGTTTTGCCAACAAGTCAACAATTTCAAGATGTGTTAGCAGCTGCATCTGCAACTGCATCCTTTAGCCATTGTTATGCATAATTACTCAGTGTTTTATCAATTCTGTTGTGCTCCCAGTAGCCTGGTTTGAGAGCCAAAGCACATCACTAAGATGTCTGCTTCTGTCTCATCAGAGGCACTGAAACTTGGCTGACTAACTGCTTTGTGCTGTTTGTTTTACCCTCGCTGCTTGATGCTTGATGTAAAAATCAAATAAACCCCTCCAGCCTGTAAATGGGATGGCAAAGCTCATAACAACAGTGGCCTGCATGCCAAAATTTGCCTTCTGATATATGTAGTTTATAACATACATCTTTAGCAAATAGTTAGGAAGATGAAAAACTGCAGATAAGAAGTTTATTGGAGCTAAATGTGGCTGCTCCACTCTCTTTCCACCTACTGTTAGACACAGTCTTAAGCAGTGTTGGTAGGCTTAGTTGCAAAGAGCAGCTTAATACTGGAAGTGTTGGGTACATCCTGATGATGAGCACAGAGAACTCTTACACTTGTTTTTACTGATACATATTGCTTTGGAGATTTTTTTTGTCCTATATGCAGATGCGGTCTTCAAGTGGGAGTGAGCTCACCTCTTCTATAGCTGCTTGCATCCTCCTTCCCCACTGTCACTGAGCTGGTTCCCTGAGGAGGATAATGCCTATCCCAGGTTTCAAGGGAAATTTGTTCAGTGAAATGCAGTTGCATTTCTTCCTTATTTTGCCAAGCATACTTTCCCTACTCATCTTCACTTGTAGTACAAAAGTCAGTAGTTTTTTATGAAAACAATTTTTTTCCTCCTTCTCAACAAAAAAATTTTAAAAATACAGTGACAGATCTTTTTCTGGAGACCAAATCTGATATGTTTCAAGCATGCGAACCCAGGAGGTTATAACGCAGACTGATTTGCGGCCTCTGAGTGTAGTGACCATTGCCAGCTGTTGGCCACAATGAAGTGCACATTGTGTCCCCTCGTTGTCACTGTCATCTCCAGTGATGCTGTGAATGGTGCCAAGCGCATCCCTCACACCCTCCCTCAGAGTGGGGGGACCCTGGCCTGTCCCCAGAAACAAGTCCCCACCACTGCCAGTCGTGAGCAGAGATGCCTCCCAGGCTGCCGCTTTCCGTATGCTCCTCGTCACACAGCTGCTTCTGTCCTTTGCTGGTCGGGAGCAGGCTCTGCTGCCTCTTGGCTTTCAGTGTTGTGTGTATTTCTCCAGCTGTTGCAGTTGTGTGCCTCTTGGCCTCTCTCATTTTTTCACAGGCTGAGTCATCACCACTGCTCCTGAGCACTCCTGCACCTTCATCATCTTGAATCTTGGTCTAAATCTTACTGCTTGGGCCAGTTTCTGGTATTTTCTTTCATTGTCCTGATTTTGCAGATTATAAATTTAAATGAAAAGGGCTCTGATTTTTCACTCTCTGCTGCTCCCGGGCCCTTGTTGCATAGTAAGTGACCAGCTGACAAACACTGCGTGTAACATCATGCATATTCCTGCTGACATTGTTGACAGCAGAGCTCATGCATAAAAAAATTTATGCCATAAAGCATAGGTAGCTCTGCAGACTTCTGCTCTAGTTAATGCCCAAGTCAGAATATTGGTCAAAGCTTCTCTAAGAACGAGAGATGACATTTCCCCATCTGCTCATGTGAGGGGAGGAGTTCGTTCTTTGAAAAGCAGAATAATTGTTGGAGGACAAATGAGCCGGCCAAACTGCAATATGCTCCAGGAGTAATTGCTCCTGAGTTGCAAATGTGTTCAGTGAACAGGGCTGTGTAGCAACGCTGTTGGGAATATGTGTGAAAGCTTTTTAATGCTGCTGGCAAAGCAGAATAGGGCTTCTTTTTTGACCATGAAGTAAAATAAGAGAAGGATTTCATAGCAATTTTGAAATAAGGAATAAGAGGAAAGTTTCTGTGCTTCTTATCTAACCTATCTTCTTCTGAACCAGGCACATTTGTTAAACCTGATACTCAAGGATGGGGTCTACAGATAGCATGGTCCTGTTCTATGTAGCAGCCTTTCTGCTATTTTTTGGCAAATCATATAATTGCAGGATAGGCTGGGTTTGAAGGGATCTCTAAAGGCCATCCAGTTCCACCCCACCTGCCATGGGCAGGGTCACCTTTCACTAGATCAGGTTGCTCGCAGCCCCTGTCTGACTTTGAATGTTTCCAGGGATGGGACATCTACCACTTCTCTGAGCAACCTGTGCCACTGTCATCATAAAAAATTTATGTCTTACATCTGGTCTGAATCTACACTCGTTTAGTTTAAAATCTCTACCACTTGTCCTGTTGCAACAGTCCCTACTAAAAAGTCTGTCTCCATCTTTTTACAAGACCCCCTTTACTGAAAGGCCACCATAAGGTCTCCCTGGAGTCCTCTCTTCTCCAAGCTGAACAGTCCCAACTCCCTCAGTCTGTCCTCCCAGGAGAGATGCTCCATCCCTTTGATCATTTTCAGTGCCCTCCTCAGGATTTGCTCCAGCAGCTCCCTATCCTTCCTGTGCTGGAACCCCAGAGCTGGATGCAGGGCTCCAGGTGGGTCTGAGCAGAGCGGAGCAGAGGGGCAGAATCCCCTCCCTCCCCTGCTGCCCACGGGGCTCTGGATGCAGCCCAGGACACGTTTGGCTCTCTGAGCTGTGAGTGCCATGGCCGGGGCATGTCCAGCCTCTCACCCACAGCACCCCCAAGTCCTTCTGGGCAGGGCTGCTCTCGGGCTGTTCATGCCCAGCCTGGGCTGACACTGGGGTTGCTCTGACCCGGGTGCAGCACCAGCACTCAGTCTTGTTAAACCTCATGATGTTCCCATGGACCACTCCTCGAGCTTGTCCAGGTCCCTCTGGATGGCATCCTGTCCTTCAGGTGTGTCAAACACACCTCTCAGCTTGGTGTCATCTGCAAACTTGTTGAGGGTGCACTTGATCCCACTGTCCACGCTGTTGATGAAGGTACTAAACAGTCCTGGTCCTAGTACAGGCCCCTGAGGGACACCACTAATCACTGATCTCCATTTCTACAGTAAGCTGTTTATCCATTGCAAGAAGTGAAGTGACTTTGTGGCAAGAGCTGCCTCTCAGTTTGCTGAACCACCCTCCTGCATTTGGGGTGCAGGATCTGCAGGCACCTCACCACTCAGCATCAGCACTTCCTGCCCACTGCCCATGTGATGAGACTGTTCACCCAGTTCTCTTCTTTCCATGCAAGGCCTCTCCCACTTCGAGGACACCATCACCAAGTGCACAGAATTATGATGGTTCTTCCATTGCTGAAGGTTCTCTTCTCTGCTGTGCCTCAGTGTTCAGTGCAGCAGGGAGCTGCAGCCCAGGTCTTGCCCTCACCTGCCTTGCAGAGCCATCTGTGCCAAACATCACAGGCATGTGATATGACATGAAAGATATTAATGGAAACTATCCAAAAGGCAGGTGTTTGGGGTATAATCCCCTTCCTCTGAGAGATTTGAAGTGAGTGTAACAGGTATGTCATATTGCCTCTTGACATGCCCTATTCACTATATTTCTAGGAGAAATATTTTCTTGCTGATTTTGTGAGCTAAGTCTAAACTAAGTTTTCCATTGCTCCACTTATGCTAAAATCATTCCCAGATAGAAAAATGTAGGAGGGTTGGGATTCATATATTTATTTACATATATTTATTCATATCATAAATTTATTTACATATGAATGAAAAACCACATGCATGAACATTCAGCATTTTATTTTTGTAAAGACAAGCAAAACTCCTTTTTTTTTTCTTTTTAAAAAAATTCAGATCTGTGCTTGCATTTTCATGCATTTTCTACATATTTCTGGATTAGTGGTGTAAGTTAGAAATCCTTTGTTTCCTCTACCTTTGCTGTCACTTGGCTAGTTTGCTTGAATTTGATAATGCACGTTGAAAGGCCTGTGGGTAATCTGGATGTTGCAGCTGCCTTAGACCCCATGCAGTGTCAATCCTATGCTGCCTCATCTGAAGAATCTTAATCTTTTTACTTGAAGGTGCTGAACATGATTTAGTGGGAAGATGTGGGCTGCACATGCTGTATCCCTGTCCACTTCTGCAGGCTTGTGTGCTTTACGACTTCATGCCACTGGTTGCACAGAGGAGTTGTCAGTCAACCATCCGCGAGCACACCTTCCTGCCCAGAACGGATTCTTTCTAGAGGTTTGTTCAATGAGACCCACGTTTGAAGGTGGTGGTTACACTAGTATTTAATGTTTCCTAGCATCTAATGGCACTTTGTGCCAAGCTGCTTCAAAGGCACTCACAAAGACAATGGATTGCAACCTGTTAGATTTGCAGAAGGGCTGTACCAGTGAGCTGGGGTTACTGGGTCCTCTGGGTATACAGGCACCTGGCAGTGGTGTGTTTTTCAGCAGTAAATGTTCAAAGCAGTAATTTAAAGCATTCCAGTGCAGCTTTTCCTTCTGGGCAGAAGATATTTGTGCCCACCTGCCTCTGTGTGTCTGTGGACTGCTGTTTGTGCTGTCGCAATGCCAGCTGGCTCTGGGCATCCGTGCTCGGTCCTGTGCTGCAAATGAACAGGCGCCATTCAGTTGGGCCCCATAAATAGCTTTTGTCCATTCATTGAAAATACAGTAATTGTAAACATGCTAGTTTAATAACTGTGTTTAATTAATGGTGGGTTAGTAAACGATGCGTGGAGAGGAGGTTAAAATTTACTAAAGGCTATCGCTGTGTAGGTCTTAATTGAATTAAGTGTGTATTAAACTGGGCCTCTTTCCTGTCCCTGGAGAAACAAGCTGGGTGCACTGGAGCGTAGGGATGCTATTGATTTCAGAAAGTTCTGGTTAAAGGCAGTACAAAAATGCTCTATGGCCGAAGTCCAGATCCTTCTGCATATATAGTAAGGCCAAGGCAGTGTTAGGACAAAAAGATAGAGAGCATGATGTTTACTTAAGGAATTCATATACCTGTTATTATTATCACAAGTCATTTCCCAAGAACACCTAGTGAAAAAAAAAAAATTTTCCCTACACTCACAATTTTAGCCTTATTTTGAAATTGTTAGCTCTTTTAATAATTTTTCTATAGGACAACAGGTTGTCCTGTGTCTGGTTTCTCTGTGTATTTGTAAAAGCATATATACACTTATACATAGTGTCAAAAAAATCTGAAGGAAAATAGCAACAGGTTTTTAATTTGTTTTTTCCAGCAATCTGTGTCCAGCAAGACTGTTTACAGCAAAAGCAGTCCTCGGGGTAGGTTTGTAACACAGAAAATGAAGCCAAGAGCTGCCATGTGCTAGGCATGGCATCCTCATGCCCCGCTTCTTTTATAGAAACTCATCTCATGCTTGAAATGAGTGTCTCTAAAACTTTTGTTCTTAGCACAGGAAAGTCACTTGCACATGTGGAATAAAAATTGTCTCTTTTGCAAAGGGGAAAATTAAGGAGAAGCTGCAGTTGAGTTTGCTGGGAGGTTTGGACAAATGCTACAGTTCAATGTAATCAAGTAATTTTTTTTAAAATTTTTGGATTAAAAGCTTCTAGTGGACTTTCTAATGTATTTTGAAAGTCAATCATTATATACTGCAAATGGAGCTTTTCATGTTTTATGGGTATGTGTTCCCACTGTGTTCTTCTTTCTGCAGAGTCTTCCAAATGTTGGTTTGCCTTTGCATTACAACCTTTACAAGTAGTTTTTTTTGGAGCCAGCTAGAGTTTTATCCACGTGGAAAAGCAGGAGTTGGCTTTGGATTTTATTTTTTTTCCCCTCAAGATGCACAACTTGCGTGCTCAGGAAAAAGCACTTTGCATGAACTCAATGGGTCAAGAGTCCAAACAAAGATTTTGCAGAGCAGGAACTTGCTGGTATTTGTTTCACAGTTCCACAGCATCAAGGCACAAAGTCTTATCAGAGATGTTGGACAACCGACCTCCAAAATGCAGTCAGCTTGTACTTGACTGTTTTTTCTCCTATTGCATAGGCTGCAGAATCAAAAATAATATAAGGTGACCATTAGGAGAAAGCTGGGAAGCTCTCATTGACCATTTGACCAAGCCCTCAGTTACAGCATTTTTTCAGAAAAACAGTGTTTTCCTTCAAGTCCTTAGAACAATTCTGTTTGAACTTAAAAGGGCAGATACTGTGCAGAATTTATCTCCCATGTTTGTTAAAAACATTTTTTCTAATTTTATAGAAAAGTAGGTCACACTAGGGTGCACTGTTTCTTTTTGTGTCTTACAGACAGAAATGTAATCACAGAAGGATATTCCAATGAAGTAATTAACAGGGAGATTTGTAAAATATTACAGGAATGTCAGTTTTCCATGAAGTCAGGCAGTTTGGAAAGGACCAGACTTTTAAGAGACTCATTTACTTGTAAGAATATCTGAAATGCTTGAACTGTCAACAAGAAAAAGTAAAGTAACTCAAGAAGTGATTTACAAAAAAATGTAAGGAAATTTAGTGGGTTTGGAGGTCTGACAAAATTCAGGAAGCAGAGTGGATGAAGTATTTAGTGACAACTTCTGAAAAAGGGCAAGACAATGGAACACAGAGATGACTGGTTTTGGTGATGTTTGTGCCCTCTGGGTGCCCTCGGTCCTGATGCTGCTCGTGCTGGGGTGAAGGGTGAAGTTTCCACCCATGTGAAGGCTCCGTGAGTTCCTGGAGCTTTGCATGCCTGGATCTTGGGATGACACCTGTGTAAGGAGATCTGTTGTTCTCTGGAGGGCTCTGTGCAGCACCCATGTACTGGTTTTGTGGGTGAAACAGCTGCTTTAAATAAGCAGCACTAAGGTTTGTGACACTGTGGCACAGTAACACACTTCTGTTTGGGTTTGTGTTGTATTATGCCTCTGGTGTTTTCCTGAGAGAAATGTGCCTGGGTGAGAACTAGAGCAAGCTAAAACTGTTAAAGCTTGCTTACGTGGTAATGTTATCTCTTTCACGGGCTATTGCTCTCCCACAATATAATTTAGTTGAGTATAAGTTGCTTCAAAGAAATCCTGCTGGTGTTGCTGCTTGTTACTCTACAACATTTGGGTTAAAATAGAAGGAAAAAAAGGGTGGCTTAGCTTTGATGTCTGATACTGTTAGGAGTGAGTTGCTCTTTCCTGCTTCAGAAAGCTTCTCGCAGCTGTTGAGAGAAGTACTTAGCCCCAAAATGCAAGACTTGTATCCCCCAGGGCTGGTGGAGAAGAGGTTGTGAATAATTTGACTTGAAGTCAAGGTGGTGCTCGGTGGAGCAGGAAATTAGGAGTGCTATTTTTAAATGCTGAAGAACTTATTAAAAAGCAGTAATAGTTTTCATTAGACAAAGAGCTTTGAGTTTGGGAGGCTCATGATTTGAGGTAGCATCATTCATCAAGTAAGTGTTTTTTAAAGAGTGCCAAGTAAATCTGTCTTTCTGGAAGGGTTGGTGACTATCAGGAGAATTAAGTAAGGGATGCGAAGCTTTTTGACATAAATCTTGGCATGCCAAGTATGTCTCTCTAAATTGGCAGCTGGTGTTGCCACACATTAGCATTTAGAATAAAATAAAAATGACAAATTTGTCTAATGTGAGAATACAACTAACACAGAAATTCTGCTCAGTCTGTATCTTTTGGTCCTCTTCCTCCTTTGCTCTGTGCCTGTGATTTCCCAAGAATTTTAAAGATGAGAGGGACACAAGCTCTCATGCCCCCTCCCCTTCTAATACCAGATGGAAAATGGCCCGTGGACATAGGCTTGCAGCAAAGGAGGGATAATGCAGACATCAGAGAAGAAAATCCTGACCATAAAGGTTGGAGTCACTTAGCCAGAGAGGCTGGGGAATCCACACCAGTGGAGATTGTTGTGCAGGAATCTGCAGGGATGTGCCATATCTGTCCAACACTATTTCAAGCAGGGAGGTTGAGCAGAAGCCCATTGAGGTGCTTTCCAAACTAGGTTAGTGTGCTTTCTGTGACAGAAAAAGGGCAGTCAGCCTTTGAAGATGGTTATACTAGGTTAAAATCAAGAAAGCAGAAGTCTTACCTTCCTTTGTCCTTGCCCAAGACAGAAAAGCGTGTTAATGCAAAGAATATTTGACATTAAAAAATTATGTACAACCAGAGGAGAATAAGGTCCAGATCCCCATGGCTGCAAAAAGTCGCTTTGATTTTTTTCCAGACCTTTGGGTTTCTCAGCAGCAAGTTCTCTGCCTAAGGGCTCTTCAGAGAATGGGTAGTCTAAAGCTGGCAGGTCTTGAGATTAATTTTAAATTTTTCTGCTGAATGTAAGTCCAAGAAGATGTGTAGTAATCGTGATAACACATTTACAGCTGCACTGGAATGCCCTGACCCTAAGCAGGTCATAAGCTTCAAAAAAGTAACTGTTTTCTGTGATGTTAAAATAAGAGTTTATTCTTTGGCTTTGTAAGACTTTATAGTTCACTAGAGTGTGAACAAAAGCTCTCTATTTGGTGCTTCAGGAAGATTTTTCTATTTATTAGTGCCCAAGATATCTCTTATCTCCAAGACAGAGATGACTTTTGAGGTCTCATAATCTTCAGCACCTGGTTGTACATGTTTACACAGAACGGTAAATGAGAGATTTCCTTGCACTGTTGAGTCACTCTTGTTCAACAAGTGGCATATATGTAAGTAAAATGAAAGGTTTTTTTAAACTCATTATTCAATGGAAAGCTGATTAGTGAGACCTTGAAACCCAATATCCCCAAGAGACAGTTCACAGCACTGCGTGAAACCTAGTTCATAGCAGGCAATAAAAATTAGAGGTGACTTGAGAGCGAGCCATTATATTGTGTTTGGAGGGAAATTCAAGCTCAGGCACACAGTGGAGTTTGCAGTGGGTAACAGTTCACACAGGTCAGCAGAGCTGTGGTAACTGGGGGTCAGTGATTGCCTCTGACAATCAACCAGAGGTCAAAACCAGGCTATTGTGGGGCTCCTGCCCTGCTCACTGCTGGGGCATGGTCCTGCACCTTCCCTTTCACGAGCACTAATGCTTCTGTGGCTGGGTCTCCAGCCTGGCTGATTCTCTGGGGCAGTGGAAGGGGTCGGGCCCCAGACCAGCTACTCTGAATCCTTGGGATGAGAGAGCATATGAGGACATCATGCATTCCCAAACATGTAGCAAGGAGCTTGCTCAGCCGTGATGAGTGGCTTGGGCTCTGAAATTTTTTTCTAGCTAGATTGTCAGATTTTGAATTTCTACATTTCTCACCACTCTCATGACAATAAATGTTTTGTGTAGCTTCCAAGAAACAAAATATTGCTTCTTGGTGCCAGATGAGGTTTGCTTCTACTCTATTGACTCGCAAAGTAAGTCTGAAGTTTGCTGAGGCTGCTTATGGTTTTTAGAAACCATTGCTTTTAGCATGAGGAGTTTGGTTTCTAAATGCCCTTTATGGGGGTTGAAAATCCTGCCTTCAGCCTCCCAAACCACTGCTGTGGTTCAGACTGGTGAGGCTCTTCAGTCATGGAAAGTGGAGCAGGATAGGTTTTGATTGCAGCATCCCAAAGTAACGATGGTAGGACGAGAGGGTGGAAGAGGGCAGAGGAGGGAGAGGATGTCTGGAAAGACAGTGTCTGTGTGTGTGTGTGAGAGTGAGAGAGAGAGACTGAGGCTTCTTTGCTGGAGGAAGAAAGCAAAACCCCTCTCTGAGGGCATGGTCCTGCTCTTGATTCACTGCATGCCAGCTGAAAAGGACAGGCTGGCTGGATTGCTGTCTGGTCTCTTAAAGAAATCTCTGCTCTCCAAAGCCTTTACTGCCTTAAATGTAAAGATTAGCATCACAGCTCCCACTCCTGAGGTGTCTGAAGCAGAGGCAGACTGCTGACCGCTCATTTGATCTTCATTAAGGTGCATTTGAGTGGTTTTGCCTGAGTGTACTGGAGCTGCTTGTAGTCCCTTGTTTGTTGTCCTGCACTCCCAAGTTGAGGTCTGAGGGAAGGAGTTTCGTACTCCTGCAAGTCCCTGCTGCCCCAAGGGGCTGGTTAAGGCCCATGGGGTGAGTTGGTGCCCTACTGAGCTGTTGCCACATGGATAATGAGACAGAAGCTAAGTCTCACACATCTCTGTCCATCTTAAAATTATTAACTGCAACATAATTTATCTGAGCAACCTCATTTTCAGTATTTTCTTCCCTCTTCTTCTCCAAGTGTTGTACTTCTGCTTTGGAAACTGCTCTGCTTTATATTTATCCCTCTCATGTGACAGTCCAGAAAGCTTGCATGCATCCTCTTTTTTCCCCCCCTCTAATTAAAATTAATTTCCAACTAAAGATTAGTAGTTTCAAAATGAAAATGTAAAAATACATGTTCCAGTGTGGGAAGAGAAGTTGTGAGCAACCTGCCTATCCTCAGGAGAACTGCAAGGCTGGAAACCCCAGGGATGAGTAGCTGAGATGGGTTAAACAAGGGCTTAATTTTTCTTTGAAAAATACTATTACCTGGTGTATCAAGTCTATTCAAAATAAAGTAATCCAAAATATCTCTTGTCAGATTATGGTTTTAAGAAATCTCATTTAATTCTGCTTCTTTCCTTAATGGATTCCTGTCACAGTTTGCACTTTTAGGCTTTCTGTAGAAGCAGGGCAACATTTCCATCTGTGTGTTTTGTCTGTGGGGAATAGAGAGTCCATAAATTAGCTATTCCGTGTGGGAAAGCCTTCAGTGGCAATTCCTGTGGGTCATAGTTTCTCTCAGGGGGCAACATCTCCTTTTCAGGCTTGGCTCCTGCACACTGGGCTTTTTACATCGAGGTGAGGACCGGCAGGATGAGGATGTGTGGTCATCAGCCTCGTCTGCAAGAACAGTATCAGACACCCCAACTCTTCAGATTTTTAAGGCTGAAAGTAGGGAAAAAGGCAAAAGAAAAGAAAATGTTTGGAGATTTTTTAGTATAGTTCTCTGGAACTTTCAGAGCTCTACAGGGGTTTAAATATGATATTCCAGTGAATATGTCTCTTTAAAATACTGGGGTTTCCCAGTGGATGAGAATTCTAATTTTTTACTAACTCTACTTTATTGTATTTTTAAGGTTTTCTATCTTGAGGCTGGGCATCTGGCTTCAGTCTTCCTTTTATGAAAAAAGCACTGGGACATTTAAATAATTCAAGGGAGAAATTATATGCGCTCAGCAAACAGATGTCAAAAAAAAATGAAAGAAGCTTAAAATCTAGTTCTCCAAAGTCACTTCCATATACTTCCTTTTTAAAGAATGCATTTTTAATCAGCTTTTAGAAACAAAGTGCCATGCTGACATAGACGTACTTACCCAGTGTTTCATCATGGGACAGAACAAAGAAAGTGAAACCACAGTTACAAACTCTTGTACTATAATATGTTAAATAAATGCTATGATACCAAATTGGTTCACCTGACAAAGCCCAGAGTTACAAGAATGTTGTGCTGTTGTTTTCCAGATGATGTGAAGATAATTGAATCCGTTTCTATGCTTTGTAACAACAGGAGTTCATACAAGGGCTCTAGTGGCTCTGGTAAAATAAAAAAGGGAATTAAAGAAGAATACCCTTTTCCAGGAAATAAGATCACTTTTCTAATTGTAATTTGTAATTATAATTTCTGATTTGTCTTTCGTAGTCTTGTTCAACACATTTTCCTATGAAATCATTTCAGGGGTGAAGTTTGGATTGTGGTGTGTCTCTGCCTCTCTCCATGCAGCACAGCGGTATGGATGCAGCACAGGATGGCTCCTGCCCTGGGTATCATCCAAATTGTCAGCCAAAACATGAAGAAATGCAGTAATCTGAAGGGAGTCTTTCATGTTTTAGTGGAATTAATGCAAGAAATGTGGGTGAAGACAGACAGAAAGGACCTTGCCCTCCTGAGGTTGGAGTTGGAGGGGTTAGCCCAGCTCATTTTGAGGCTGCTGATGAAGCTGCTGTTGCCACATGGTTTCTCGGTGCTGCCACGTCATTAGTTTGAGTTTGAGGTGTTTCAGTCCTGGTTTAGCACCTGGGTGGAGCTCTGAGACAGTCTGGTCTCCGGGGGCTGCAGGTTTGCCTGGGGTGCCCAGGAGAGCAGGGACAGTGCAGGCTCTCCACGGTGCTCCTGCCTTGCCCTTGGGGAAATGCCTCCACACATCACAGTTTCCACTGGGCTTTGAGCCAGCTAAGGAAGATCTTTTAAGGTGACTGAATAATCCAGTGAGGGACAGAGACTGATACACCTTCCACTGGCACCTCTTAGGGCAGATCAGGTTCAGTGGAGCAAATCTTCTGCTATTCACTGCCATAAGGGTGAAGGTGATTTCTGGGTTTGTTACCTCTTCTCCTTTTTCATTTTGGTGGGAGGGATTGCTCAGGTTTTATGGGGTCTTTTTAAAATTTTGTGTGACACCCTGCTCCTCATCTCTTTATCCACACTGCCCAAACTGGACCATGCTAGCAGCTACTGCAAAAGAGATGCTATTTAATCAGGTCTGTGCTTGCTTGTTGCCAGAACAGGAGAATGGGGGACTAGCAAAGCTTGGAAGGTTGTACCTGCTGTCTCTGGCACTGGGTGGAAAGAATAACACTTTGTCATGCTCTGGCTTTCTGGCTGCTGCACTGTCAGTGCTTGCGGGCAAGTGCTCATGAGCTTTCCTGCTTGGGAAGAGTGGTTCTTTCTGCAGTTTCAGAGTATTTACTTTTCTTTGTTGTTTTTCTTGTTGGCTCTGAGTCTTCCCTGGCTGCAGGTTGCTCGTAGTAAAACATTAGTCATCAGTAAAACTGATTTTTTTTTCTTAGATACATAATGCAGTGATATGGCTATCGAATACCTCTCTTTGGCAGCTTCTTATTATGTTGCTTGGGATGCTGTGATGACTTTGAAGCTGAAAGTGTTTAAGAAAAGTATTTTCAAATACTAAGAGTTGGGTTGAATTTTCTAATGAAATATATGCTCAATATTGAATATATATAATATGGTCTTTGGGAATGTTCTGGTAACAGCATATACGTATTTCAGCTCCTGATCCCAAGCATGTTTCTAAGCACATGATAAAACAGATACATTTTAAGTCTGTTGGTATAAACAATATTACATAGTTCCTTAAGTGTTTGAAGGATTAATACTTTAGTTTTCAGTAACTGGGTTTTTGCCTATGCTGCACTTGCTTTTTTCTTAAAAAAGTATCCCCAAATGTGTATTTGTTTATGATATTTGATTCCAATATTGTAGTAACACTATGTTTAGTTTTAAAAAGTCTGTTAGGTTCAAATAAGGCTAACTTTGAAGCTTCAGCTTAATGGTAGATTTGGGGCTAAAACAGGGGGGTGTGGGGGTTCTGTTTTGTGTCTTTTTCTTTTAGTGGTTATATCCTGTTACAGAGAATGATTATGATGACAGCTTATGTGGGGGAGTCAGCTTGTTGCATGTTCTTAATCTTTGGCATGTTTCTGAGAACCTGCCTGGCTTCTTTTAGATGTGATCTGCAGTTACACACATCTGAACAACATAACATATGAAAGTGCATATGATGTTTCCTTAAGTCTAGTGTGTGGTTAATACACCAATACTGCTTGGGATAGTAAAGATTATTGTGTGTGTTTGCTCTGAATGGACTCCCTCTTTTGCTCCTTCAGCCCATAAGAACATTGACTCAGAAACTTGAATATTTAAAATGCCTGAAGGCAAGACTTTGCTTTCCAGGCTTTGCTCCTTGTCTTTGCAGAGGTGATGACTGCGTAAAAGCACATGATTAAGTGAAGCACTGAATCATTATTTATGGACCATAACATTTATTTATGTATTTTTAATAGGGGCTCAATTCAGCAGTGAAGTCTTCTAAAACACTGAAGAGATACACAAGAACTACCATGACAGCAAATTCTGTGCTTGAAACCTTTGCCCCAGACCTTGTGCAGATTTAGTGAGATTGTATGTGCTGTCAATGGGTAGAAAATGAGTCTCCTGACCAATACATGGTGGCTACAGGGGTCCTGAAGAGTGAAGTCGATGAAGACTGTGTCTATCTGGGTTGCAGTATCTGGACTCTGATGAACCTTGTGTGGAGACTTCCAGGAAGGCACGCATCTTCTGAAGTTACCCTGAGAGCACACGCTCTGCAGGCTGGGGATAGGTCCTACAATTAGGGCAGCAAACACCTCACAATTGCCAAAGCCACGTGAAACCCCCTTACAGTCTAAGAGGCTGACTATCTGCACTCTCCCCTCCTTCTTCTTGACAGATAATTTTCAGTCAGGCAGAAAACTCTGTTTGAGAGGAAGTAGACCAAAGACTGTAGTGATTACCCCATCTAGCTATTTCTGGAACTAGAGTACCATCCTGGGCTTGCTTGTGTGGATCTTCAGAAACAGCCATAAAACAGCTGCCTCCAAAAGCATGATCACACATTGCCTGAGAAAGGTCAGAAGAGGCTTGGGAGGCTTCTTGATCCATGTTCCACAAAGTCTGCCTGCAGAAAGACATTGCTGCTGTGATCAATACTGGGGCAAGTCCTGTGTGATATCTTTATCTATGATCTGGACAAGGGGATCAAGTGCATCCTCAGTCAGTTTGCAGATAGAACCAAGTTGGGTGGGAGTGCTGATCTGCTAGAGGGCAGGAAGGCTCCGCAGAGGGATCTGGACTGGCTGGATCCATGGGCTGAGGCCAAGTGTATGAGGTTCAACAAGGCCAAGTGCTGGGTCTTGTCCCTGGGTCACAACAACCCAAGGCAGTGCCACAGGCTGGGAGAGAGTGGCTGGAAAGCTGCTGGGTTGGAAAGGACCTGGAGGTGCTGGTCAGCAGTGGCTGAACATGAGCTGGAGTGTGCCCAGGTGGCCAAGAAGGCCAAGGACATCATGAATGTATCAGCAATGGTGTGGCCAGCAGGACTTGGGCAGTGACTGTCCCTCTGTACTCAGCACTGGTGGGGCTGCACCTCAAATCCTGCTCAATTTTGAGCCCCTCAGTGCAGGAGAGACACTGAGGTGCTGGAGCGAGTTCAGAGAAGGGGAACAGAGCTGGGGAAGGGTCTGGAGCACAAGTCCTGTGAGAAGCAGCTGAGGAAACTGGGGATGTTTATCCTGGCGAAAAGGAGGCTTAGGGGCATCTTCTCTCTCTTTACAACTCACTGACAGGAGGGTGTAGCCAGGTGGGGGTCAGTCTCTTCTCCCAGGGAACAAGTGACAGGATGAGAGGAAATGGCCTCAAGCTGCACCAGAGAAAGTTCAGGTTGGTCATCAAGAGGAATTTTTTCACTGAAAATGTGGTTAGGCATTGGAATGGGCTGCCCACAGAGTCACCATTCCTGCAAGTGTTCAAGAAATAAAAACCTGGCACTTAGTGCTGTAGTTCAGTTGACAGGGTGGTGTTCGGTCAAAGGTTGGACTCAACGACCTTGGAGGTCTTTTCCAACCTAAATGATTCTATGATTCTGTGAAAGAAATGGAGGCTGTGATCAGCATCAGCAGCATCTATTCTCTGAGAGGTGACAGCTCATTTCTTCCAGCAAGTTTCTACCAGCAGGGTTAACCTTCAATTTGGGAAAGAAAAATTCAGTCTGGCATGCATGCTTTGGGAGGCTGCTGTAGTTCAGCTGGAGGTTAAGAGGACAGAGGCAGCAATGACAGGGTTATGGTTCAGTGGTCTGTGTCCTTCAGAGGTCACAGAAGAACCCTTTGTGCCTCAAAAACCTCTGCATTGACTTGAGAGTAGGATTGGGAACTAAATTAAAACTGCAGAGTGCAGAGCCTGACCCTCCATCTGTTGAAATCCTGCTGTTGGCTGCAGTTGAAGCTATGTCCTGGTTTTGCAGATGCATTCCCTAAGGAATTGATCAACAGTCAGCTTCATGTGTGCTCTTGCCTGTCAGGGCTGTATGGAGGAAAGCTGAGCTCTGCTTATGTGTCAAAGCGCTTCACATACCTGGACCAACCCTTCATGGAGAAGGAGTGAAGTGTAACTATGCAGTGTTGAAGGGAAATGCAGTTATTGCCTCCAGGTGGATATTGGTGGTAGAGGTGTAAACTGGTATCTGACAATCCTTTGGTGTTTCAGGTCCCAGCTCACTGGGAGGTGAAAGAGAACATTGGTGTTGATGAGTAAGTGAGCAGAATTGCAGGATCTGCCAAAGCCAAGACGGGAAGGATCTTCTCTGAAAGTCCCTTCCTAAGCTCTACTTGGCACACTTGCTTGGGAGCACTCACAGTAGGCTGTTAATTATTTCTAGTGCTCAGGTCAGATTAGAGATGATTAATGGATTCTGGGAATAGTGATGTGGAAATATGTCTTGTTATATCTGGTAATAATAGTAATAGTAATAATAATAATTTTGTTTTTCTTAATTCAGACTTAAGAGAAAATAGAAAATTACTTATTTATTTATTTATTTATTTATTTATTTATTTATTTAAAATTTTGGCCTTTCCAGTAACATGCTGAAATCCCATCAGTTCACCTTCCAAGTGTATTCAGTTTGCAGTGTTGTAAGCTGTTTGTTATCTTGGTGCTTACCAATATTTAACTTAAACAGTTTGTTGGGGACATTTGTTTGTTTAATATAGAATCACAGTATTGGAACATGAGACGTTTGTGGTTTATTTGTAATACTAGATGCATGACTCCTGAAGACAATGCAGTCCAAATTTAACATGTTATTTACATTTTGTTGTTTTATGAATAATTATTGCAGAGATCTTTCCCACAGGAAGGTCTTGAGATGAGTGGAAGCATTTAAAAATAATTACAGATCTACAAAGCCTATTTTTGTTCCTATTTCAATGTAAGTGTTGTTTTCAGAAAGAACTGGAGTGTACAGTAAATTTCTATAGGGGTGTTCAAAACATTACATGGAAGCCCAGTCCCTCAGGAAGCCTTGCAATTGAGAAATTTGGGGTTTTGGCTGTCAAGGTACAAGTAAAGAGGTGCTTGTTTCAAAGTCATATAGGAGTAGGTGACGTTAGTGAGGGCCTTTAAAAGCTGGATCACTTATTTAGGTGTCTAAATGCAAATTTGAAGTCTAATCCTTGTTACTTATATTTTATGCCTATAGTTGTGACTAGTCTTCTATGTGAAAATGTGTGTGTGATAGAGCTGTGCTATTTTCAAACTTGGAAAAGGCCATGTTTCTTGGAATCTGCATACTTAAAATTAGATTTCCTTTGTGGTTACACAACTGTAGAGTAAATCCAGAAAAGCATCACTGACTTTAATTATGTTACTCCAGATTTTTACTTCTATAATTTATGTCAGAAACGAATTCTGAGTACTCTGAAAATTCATAATGGTGCTATCCAGCATCAGCTGTGAACTGTTCAGCAACTGGAAGAGATCCAAAGGATGATTAGGCATGTTGGTGTACAGAGCAGGCTGAATAATTGCAGAACTGGATGGGTACCGTTCTTCAAGAAACTCTTTAAATATAGTTCTTTCATCGTTGAACAAGCTTGCAATAACTTGGTTCCTTAAGCAACCTTTTTTTGTTCTGTTATCAAATTGAATAGTCTTTAAGGATTTATAGCTAGATAAATAGTTTTAATGATCTGACAGCTACAGAAGTTTGCTTTGATATAGTCTGGGACACTAGATCATGTGAGAATTAGGTGATTTTAAGTGTTGTCTGAAGAAAGTTGTTTCATTCTGGTTTAAATGAATGCAAAAAGGCAAGCCTATCTTCCTTCAATACTCAAAAGTACATTGAGCATAAGAGAATATTGGAAATATTCAGAAAGTCACTTAGAAATTGCAAAGCTTCTTCATTTTCCCACCTGACCCAGACTTGGAGGAGAGGCTGGATGCTGGAGACAGTTTGTGTATGAAGAGGACGAGGACAAAAGAGAATAATTTGATCGTACTAAAGGGCTTCTGTATCAGTATCAGAAAGAGTTTTAGATTTGATCCTCTCATTAATAATGGATGGCTAGATGGATGCTTCCTCCTCTGCTGTCTCTTTTTAATTCATCTGAATGATGGTGGAAAATGCAGCCCAGTGGTTTGAGCCCGGCTGTCTCTGCAGTTTAAAAGCTCACTATGTCTGTCTCCGAATCTCCTCTTGCAACACACCAGTTTCGGTATGTTGAAAAATGCACTTGGGAGGTTTCCTTACCAAACCAAGCAGGTCAAACAGCCTAGTTGTTTAATACACAAAAGACTGTTGCAGTGCATGTGGCAGTGGCCGCAGTGCCAACAAATTCCTGGTGGATGAGCACCCAGGGCACTGGAATCTAGCATCTGGTCACTGCGAGTTCCCGTGCTAACCCAGGAACTGCTTTTTGCATATTGTTCTGTTATAGGTTCATTATTCCCCCACCCAGTTTTCTGTATGTCCTTATGTTTATGCATATCCCTTATGGAATATATATGATCTCTGGAAAGTGCTGTTACATTCGGTGCCTCATTTGTTAATTCATATAGAACCCTCCCCTGAGTTTGTCCCATTGGATGTTCTCCCCTGTCATCCTACAATTTACAAAACTCCATTGATTGTAATCCTTTATCCCCGCCCCTTTCAGCTCCCATACAAAAAGGGGGCTCCATTCTCCAGCCCTTGCTTTTCTACTTTGTTCTTTGTTTGTTACCATTAAGGTTCTGAAGTCATAGAGAGCCCCTCTCTGTTCCTTTGCCTTTACCAGCACTACTTTTACATGGGTCTGCAGTTTTCTCCCTGCGAGAGGGCCAGCACCTGTTCTGTTACTTTTGTAACAGATCTGCGTCAGCTACTGCCGCAACTAGGTACTTCCCCAGGACACCTTCGGCGGTGCAGACTCCAGGCAATCTGCTACCAGCGTCAAAAGACCTAAAATTGTGAAGTTGCATCATTGCAGCCCTGGCTCAGCATTTTATTGCCATCTGCAACACAACTGGCTTTAGCTTTCCCTGCTTTCAGAGCAGGGCTGCCTGTATGATTGCTCACCGTCCCAAAATACATCATAATTGCTGTCCCCAGAGGACACCAGCCTCTTGAACATAGGCAAGAATGCACGGACGTGGTGTGGGGGAATGGGCTTGTGCTGCCTGACCTGGAGTGGGAGCTGGAGCCCTTGGTCAACACTGTGGTTCAGAGCTTTACTGTTACCTGCTGATATACAGCAGAAGTGTTTTTCAGCTTTCACCCATTCACGTTATTTTTAGTAATATCATTAAAATCCCACCATGTTCCTGGTCCAGTGGAAATACTTTGTGGGATATCATGATCCCTGATTTCTGGTATAATTTGTAATGTGTTTTAGATACGTGTCTCTTTTTATGAGCTCACTTATGTTGTATAGACATAAAGAGGAAGGAGGAAGTGGATGGTTTCAGGGCTCTAGAATGAATAAGCAGCTTCTACCAAGGGGCACTGGTTGATTTTGTGAGATTTCAGGCAGCTCCTCCTGAGCAGTGCTGCTGACAAGGACATACGCTATGGCCTTTGAGGTAATACTGGTGGTGGAAGCCACTGGAGACTTCACACTGTCCCTGGACTGAGAGTGGTCCAGTCTTGCACTGCTGTCACCTTGCACTCAGACAGTCTGAAGCAAGGGTAGAAGGAATTAGAGCCTTGCTCTCTTCCCATGCTCTGGTGGGACATGGTGCCCCACATGGTGCCTAATAGCGGGGGCACCTATGGTACTTAGAAAATTTTCCAGTGGTCCTGTGCCTACAGGAAAGCTTCAGATGAGGCTGTATGGGATGCCTACTTTTTTGTAGCTCCATTCCCTCTTTATAAAAATGGGAACAATCTCATTTCCTTAAGGAAAGATTTTACTACCTGCCAGTGTTTTGGATACTATGAGAGCACCTGGAAATAAATAAGTCCTGTAGAGAGCTATTTGGTGGTGAGGTTTTCAAAACTCATCCAAGTATATGGTTAGGTTTTTACCCAACTGTTGCTCCCCTCCTTTAGAGTATAATGTTTCCTGCAAGAATTTTGCATTTCCATGCTTTGCTGTTTCGGTGTCCTCTTGGTGAACTGTTCTTTGTTCTCAGGGCTTGCTTGGGGTGATAGCGTAAATGTCCTGGCAGTTACTAGGTTTGATTTAATAAGTCTAGATGTTTGCACGGGTCTTTTGATCTTTAATATAGTGGACATAAATACTTGAAAATCAAAGCAGTTAAGAAAGCGTTGCAGTTTCACCACTGCTTTTATTTAGCTATGCTGTATTGGATTTTTTTCTGTGCCCAGTTTGCCTGGTTAACTGGTTTAAAGCAGGTTCCATCTGATCATATTCAGATACCTCTAATTTTACTTGCCCACACATTTTTCAGGCAATGAAGCAGAAAGTGCACTTGAAAGATGTCCTGTATCTAGTCTGAATATATATATCTACAAGAGGCCAGATAACTATTTCCTCCTAAAATTGCCTGTTCCTCTCCTTTGGCCTGAAATGGAGCCCATGGTGACAAGCTCAGATGAGGATTCAGCTGATGTTAAAGAACAAAAATCCCAGTTTTAATATTCCTGTATTCCTGTTGATTACTTGTGTGGAGGTCACACCTGAGGCTATGGTTTGACAGTGCAGAAAATCCAGCTTTAGGGCTCTTACAGCTGTATTAAAAGCATTGAGGCCATGAAATATAAAATGCTGACTGCTATAAAACTTGCTGTCAATTCAAATTTGTTCAAAATCTCTCAAAGCCTACCAGCATAAGATTTAAATTTTTATTGCCAGGTCAAATATCAGAAGTCTTCCTATGGCTGGCATAAAGCTGACCTGTAAATGTGCACTCTGGCTAATTCAGCAGAAACATGACCGTGTGCCCAGATCTGATTTGTACCACTGGGTAACCCAGAATAAAACCAATTTGCTGCTGTCCTGAAGGATTTCAGACCTCAGACCATTACAGCAAAACCATCTTTCAAAAATAGTGTGCCTTTTAGTGAAAAACCTCAATTCAGTTCCAAGGTCATTTTTTTCCTATTGTTACTTCTTTGCTATTAGTTTCTAACTAATAAGTAGAAGCTACACTTGAATAGAAATTAGTAAACAAATGTCTTTTCCTGGTAGTGGATTTATTTCTTCCGTGCTGAAATGCCCAGATGACTTTAGGAAGACAAGTTCAATGCCTTCATCTATATATAAGAAGATTAATGGTATATGTCAAACATAACCTTTAAAGCAATTATAAAGTGATCTCACTCAGGGGATGAAAACAATTTTTGGAATAACTTTATCTATGTTTTTCTGGAAGTTTAGGCCAGGCTGGAAATGCCAGAGGGGTTATCCTGGGGGATTGGGTCTTGGCCATTTGCACAAATCACCTTTTAAAAATCGGTAATGGGACATTTTAATGGCTCTCTATATTTCTGTTTCCCCCTATGAAAAAGTGATTATTGGAGCTCTTTACATCATTCCTCTGAGGGCAACATAGGAAGAAAAACCTCAGTTTGTAAGAAAAGAAAAAAGCTTATTGCTTATGCACTGAATATCCACATATACTTTTTGACAGTTCCAGCCTCAACTTATTTAAAGAAAATACTCTTACTTTTCCATAAGCAATCATTTAAGACAGCTTTTTTTTCTGCCTTAACAAAGCCGCAAAGAAGCAGCCTCTCTTCACTTACTTACTCTCTCCACTTACATTACTTCACGTATGTTTTACTTTGTATTTTGAAGTAAAAGGCTGGAGATGGAGGAAGAAAGTCTGTTACTTCCTGAGCCATAACTAAAAACTTTCACTGAGGAATGGAGAGGAAGATAGCCAGTTTATTTACGTGGGTGGTATTTCAGCCTTTGAGAGCACATCTTAGGTGGGTGTGCTGGGTGGAACAAGGGCAGGTAAAAGCTGATTTTTCTGGCTGTAAATAATCCAGGGATGAAGGTGAGAAGAGCTGATAAACACTAAGAAGAGCAGAGAGCTGTAGAAGCTGCATGTCTGTGGGTATAAACTGATTATGAATACATTTAAGCTGGAATACAGACCATTTCCAGCTATGTGGTGTGTTGGGGCAGCTTTCCAGCAATGTAAGTGTTCTTTACTTCTATTTGAAATTTGATGAGTTTTATTGATTAGAGCATGAAAAAGTTGCTGTGATGGCTGGGGTCTGGATTTGGTGATGCCCTGGAGGATCTTTGTGGCTGGTAGCACAAGGAAGAGGACCAGGCAGCTCCGCTCACCGGGTGCTGGTGGCACAGCTTTGAGAAGAGGCATGCACCTGGGCTGCAGCCATGCAAAGTGGCTGTTTTTCCCATGTTTGGATGGAAAGGAGTGGTACTTTGCTGTTGGCACTGCTGGATGAGAGGGGCCATGCTTTTTTCAAGTTTTTTGCAGCAGCATCTTTTTGATCCTCTGAGAGTGTCTGGCCCAAAAGCTTCTCTTCTTGAAAAGTAGGGTGCCTGTTTTGTGCTGTGGGTTGGCTCTGGGTTCAGTCCATGGGCTCCCACAGCAGTGGGGGGTAAGCCTGAGCCCTAAAACCAGTCCTTAGCATGGTGAGAGTCTTTCTAATGTTAAATCCCATGAAAGGCTGATCTCCTTTGTGGGCCTTCCTCAAACTGAGTGGTCATGCTGTCTCTGCACCATCATGATCCTTCTATTTGAACAGGACTAATACTGTTTCCATATTGCACTCAGTATATTAACTGACATTTCCCACCCCAGTATCTTCCCAGCTGAGATGTTCTTCGCTTGCAAACATCCTGTCTGCAAAATCTTAGTTCACTTTATCCTTCAAACTGTTAATGAAGAAATCTCAACAGACCACACTACTGAGATCTAGGTAAGATGGGAGATTTAATTACCAGAGAGTGCAAATCAGTACCCTCAGAGGGATTCAGAGCAACCAGGACAAAATCTCTTTGGTGGAAAGTTGTCCCTAGGAACAGGGACTCCTTTTCCCACCTCAGGGGACTTCGGGCCCATGGGGCTGCCCATTCCCAGTTCTGCCTTGTTTTACTCCAGACAAGTCTAGGCAATTCCAGGGTGGGCATAAAATTAGAGTATTTTGTACATAGGTCTGTACTTGATACGAGGCAGGTGGGGGCAGTCTGGAAGATCTGTCACCTACAGAAAGTAAGCAAGGTGGTGGTGACTCCAGTAAATTTTCTCACGTGGCTCTTGAGTCTATTTTGTGGAAGTCAAGAGTAAAAATAAATTTCTTCTTAGTGTTGAGATTTCCATTTTTATTAGGCAGGTCTATTATTTCCCTTGATGAACAGTTTACCACCTTTCCATTTTTTGCTTTCATTGGCATTGGACATCTGAGTGGCTCTTCTCACCAGCACAGAGGCATTCAGCTCAGCGCTGTGCTGTCTGTTACATCTGGAAGGAGTATTTCCTATTTATGCTTGTCTGGAGTAATTTTTCCAAAGCCAGAAGGTTTTGTTTGAGAATATCAAATCCCTTGAAAGTACTGTATAATTATCTACATGATTAATTTAAGTGTCTGCAGTGGCTCTGCAATGAGCTCAGGGGCGTAGACAGGCAACCCGCAGCGTATCGACGCCCGCAGCTTTTCCTGTGGGGAGAAGGAATGGAGTTTTGAAGGCTGCCTGCCTCCGGCGGCGTGGAGGGGGCCATCATCCTCTCTCTCTGGAGGGATGTGTGTGCATGGAGGGGGAGAGCCCTCCAGCAATGTTGCTAAATGAATGATGGATGAGTTTTGCGTGAAATGCAGATGCCTTTGAACGCTCCAGCTGGCTAACTGCAGGACTGAAGCTGAAGTCAACATCAGTGCCCTTTGCCAATGCAGAGGAGATTTGGAGACTTGAGTTAAAACTCTGGCTTTCAAGGAGCCCCAAGATCTCAGGCTGGAGACTCAGGCAGTGCTTTTGATCTGGGGATAGTTTGCAAAGGACAGCCCATAATATGTCTACCTAATGTCAAAACGGATAAACAGCTGAGAGCAAAACTCCCTAAATTATTAGGCAAAAAGGGCTTCAAAGAATGATCTGGTCCAGTCTTCTCCAGAGCTTGAATGGTTTGGAACCCTGTCTGGTTACTGAGAGCTGTACCAGTGTTTGCTGTTAAAGCAAAGGGTGTCATTGTCGTAACTCACAGGATGTTACCCATTAAATGACCTCTCACTGTACTCTCACTAAGACAGACAATGATGTTGAAGGAATTAAAAGTAAGAGGGATTGAAATGGAGAGATCTACTCTCTCTTACAATCCACAAGATATTGCCTCTAGTCATTGTTCATGGTAAGCGTCTGAAACCATGAGTGATGGTCAGCACCTGAGATGGTGTTCCCCAGTGCTTTGATATTCTTCATCCTTCTGAGTGTTACCCAACCACTAACCTAACCACCTACCTGGATGTGATTCACATCCATTACTCCATCATGGACAAGAGGAACAGACTGCTCTTTTGCTCCTGGTCACTGTGGGGCATTTTAAATTAAGTACATGAGTACCTTTAGCTGGTGCTCTCACACACCACCTGCAATGCTTTCTCCTTTTTAGACTAGTAGGCCCTAATTCTTTGAGTATTTCCTATTAAGTCACACTTTCAAGTAATGTCAGGGCTCTGCTCCAACAGGGCAGTTTTGCTGCTGAGACCTTCCCAGCCCTGTGTGAGGCTACAGAAATATTTCATATGCCTTGTTGGCTTTGTCCCCACTGACACATCCTGAGACAATGACCTTTGTTTTCCTCCAACAGCAGGACTTTATTGACAGGAATGATTCCCTATAAAATGTCAAAGCCAAGCTGGATGGGGCTCTGAGCACCCTGGTCTGGTGGAAGGTGTCCATACACATGGCGGGGGGGTTTGGGACCACATTCCTTAACCCAATCCATTCTGTGATTCTATGAAACACGGCATCTCTTGCCAAAGATTTGCCACATAGCCAACCCTATCTAAGTGAGGTTTTCCTTTTGTTGTACTCTGCATTTGTCCTTGATGAACTTTACCCTGATTTTTTGAGTATGTTTTTCTGATTTTTGCCAAGATATTTTAGATGCTAACCCCGTTCTCCAGTGTGTCTGCAGACACTCCCAGCATCGTGTAATCTACAGATTTAATATGTGTATGTGCTTTCATTGTCCAGGTCACTAATGAATGTTCAGAGCAGAACTAGACTATATAGATCCAGCAGAGCTCCACTCACAGTGTCCTTCTGTTTTCACAGAATGTCATTAATAACTACTCCCTAGGTATGGATCTCATAGTAGTCTCATTTAATCATATTTCCCTAGTATATTTATGAGAAAGTTGAGACAGTGACAAAAGCTATAATAAAGCCCAGATAAATGACATCCAACAACTTCTCCATTAAGAAAAGAAATTAATTTGATTTTACACAGTTTTATTCTTGTCTCTCCTGTGCCTACTGCAGCTTATATTTTTGTTCTCTTCCACATACATGCAAACTGTTTCTTTCTATGATTTGGAGTTTTTAAGATGATTGAAGCTAGATTTACTGACGTAACATTCTTCTGCTGCTTCTCTTTCTACCCTTGAAGACAGCCACTGCATTTGCTGTTGTCCTTAATTCTGGCCCCTTACCTGTTTGAGTTCTCACAAGTGACCAGCAGGGAGGTATCTGAGATGGTTTTAGCTGGTTTTGTAGGGAATTTAAATGGTGGTTTGTCCCACTCTGCTGGACTGGAAATACCTGACTTGGATAGAGGACTGATGTCTTACCCTGGAACTGGCAGAGACGAGGATAGTAGGCCTCTGTAGTGATACTGTGTCGCCGTGTGTACTAATCCCCCATGCATAGGTGGTAAATTTAACAAGGACTAAAGCAAAAATCAAACCAGTGTTGCCTCTTTCAGTGTCATTTTTCAATAACTTTCTCTCTGAGCAACATTCTTCCAGCCTGTCTTCTTAGTATTAATATGCATAGAAAGGGTAACTTTTTTTTATCTTCTACAAGTTTCACTTCATTTTTATGCCCTGATGTTTCTATTATTTTTGCCTATGCATTCACACTATTTTTTTTTAAGTTGTGCTCAGTAACCTTTTGGTGTTCTTTCTTCTTGTCTTTGAGGAAAATGAAAAGCTTGTGATGCTGCCAAGTCTTCTGATCCTTCTGCATTGAGATGCTATTGTGCCTGTGCCTTTTAAGCACAAAATATTGTTTCTTTGAGAAACTGCAGCTCACCTTGATTTCTTTTTCCTTTAAATTCTTCTCCATGAATTCTCGCCTAGCAGGTTTTTTTTTTAGTGTACTGAAGCCAGGCATTTCTGTTTTGCTGTTTCCAATCCCTTGATTTTAAAGGCATTCTTACATGCGTTTCTTTCCACATTCCTTCCTCCAACACATCTTTCTCTGGAGGCACTTGCCTGCTGATTACTTGACCCATCTGTTATGTGAGAATGTTGCTCTGAAGGCACCAGGACCTTTTGTCTCCTACTGCTTTCGTTTCCTAGCAGGTATCTCATGCTTGTATTTTCCCATTACCATTGACTCAGCTGTTACCAAGTTCTTGGTTTAGGGTTTGTTGTGCCCTCCCCTGTGTTTGTTTTGTTTTGTGTTTTCCCGCTTTATTATTAACCAGATAAATTAGCAGTTCTTACTCCCCCTGTGTTCTGGACCTCAGAAAAAATATATACATCATCCTCAGTATGCCAAGAGATTCTGCCTCTACTATTTCTTTGTTGGTCCACATACAAGCTGTGCATTTTTAGATCAGTATTCCAGACCTAGATCTTACTACAGCAAGTTCCAGTTATGTCAATTAAATGATTGCTTTTGTCTTAAATACGAGGTCTTAAATAAGACTTAAGTTGTGTGTTAAAAAACCCCACATATTCACCAGTGTTGCATTAGATATCTAAGATGTTCAGAGGATTTAACCTTATCTCTTGGTCAATCTGTGTCTGTATTATCACCTCTTGTTTTAGACCTGTGCCTGGGCAGTTTCTGTCTTTATTCTTTCCCTTTTCTTCCCTGTTTTTCCCTACCCTGAGCCTAACTCAGAAGTCCTTCTCACTAAGCAGTGGGCCAGTCCCTTCTTTCCCAAGCTGATATCCCTGTTCAGCTGCTGGTGTAACATCACCCTCTTGGTGAAGATGCTGGTGTCCTCCTATAGGAGCATCACACCCTGATCTGTTGTTGTCCCTGTCTGAGCTTTCTTGGGGTCACTCCTGTCCATCTTGGTAGTGCCCCACAGCCAGGGAGGTGGTGGAACTTTGGATACAGCTTCTGGGCAGCAGCATATTGCAAGAGCCTCCCTCTACATTCATTCTTCTGGAGTTACAAGCTCTTTCTACAGGTCTTCTACCTAACATAAGCCTTTCATACACATCTGCAAGAGCAGACCTGCAGGCTGCAAGCTCGAAGCTGCTGCTTTCTTCAGCTTTCCTGCTGCACAGCTCACTGAGCTGCATCCGCTGCTAGAAAATAAATCCCTCAAAGAATCTTGTCGACCAGACTTGACTCAAGTCAGGGTTTTTTCTTGTTTCACAGATCCTAATGATCCTGGCAAAAGAACCCCGTCTCACCCTCTTGCCTGCTAACCCCCAGCTCCTGCTGCCTTCTGGCTGCCTGTGTATCTCTCTCTCCAAACTGCTGGAATTAGAGAATTCACTTGCCCAACTCTTTTCCCAGGGAACTGGATAGTCACTCCCCTTAGATGCTTTACCCACAGGGTGGCTCTGAGCCACTGCTGCTACTAAGGGAGGGATCCCATTGGTGTCGTCAGCCTTCATGTTTGCTGCTGCCCATCCCTCGTGCAGCTTGGTGGGGAGTTAAGTCCGGGAAGAGATCGGGTTAAGCCTATCCCAGGCCAAAACGACTGGCGTGGACGGCAGAGCTGCCAGCTTCAGTGGCTGGTGAGGCCGCTGTCCCTCCAGCGGCCCTTGGAGCGGGTTTGGCAGCAATGTCTCCTCTGCTTCGGTGAGAGCTGCGGCAGGAGCATCCCCTAGGCTCTGCCATCCCCGTTTCACCGGGAAGGTCAGGAGCTAACGGTGACCTTTTATTCCCTTGCTGAGGAGAGCAGCTGGTGCCCTCAAGTGGTAAATCGCAGAAGGAGAGCGGCCGGGCCGTGGGAGCGGGCCTTCGGCCGCCGGGCTGGGACTGCCTGCAGTGGTTCTGGCAGGTCTAACCACGCTGTTTTCCCCTTGCAGGACGAGAAGCTGTGGTGATCGCGGTGGGAAGGACGCTTTGTTCCCGACGGAGCGGGGACCCCGGTGGCAGGCAGACCTGCACAGCCACAGGCGCTCCCAGACACTTCACCCTGTTCTGTAAGGCCGGCGGCAGCGCCTTCACACCAAACATCCTGCCTTGACTGTGCTCTTGGTCAGCTGGAACCCCCCAAAAATCTCCCCGAGACTAGATGGAGCTTGCTTTGGACCTGCAGCCGCACTCCAGCATGGCCCCAGGGGCTGCGGGGGCCCACGGCAGACGAGCAGGGAGCCGATCGGGGCCGGGGCTGAAGCCGTGAGGGGATGCCCAGGGACAGCGATGCCCATCACACAGGACAACGCGGGGGTCTTCCTCCCCCTCCTGTGCCAGTGGCTGCAGAACAGCCGTCGGGAGGGGGCCGAGGGAGCCGAGCAGCAGCTCTGCCGCTCGGCCGTCCAGAAGCTGAGCGAGTACATCCAGCTCAACTTCTCCGTGGACGACAGCAACCTGCAGCCAGGGAGCTGCGGGACTTTGGATACGGAGATCTGCACCATGTACCTGGCCCAAGAGATGCGGAAAAACGAGGTCCTAGGCTTGAGCTTTGGGAATATCCCTGCTCTGGGGGACTATGGGGAGAAGCGTCGGGGAGGAAAGAAGAGGAAGGCGCATAAGGGGCCTGTGCTCGATGTCGGGTGCATTTGGGTGACAGACTTGAAGAAGAACAGCCCGGCGGGGAAGTGTGGGAGAGTGCGCCTGAAAGACGAGATCCTTTCTCTGAATGGACAGCTGATGGTCGGTGTGGATGTCACCGGAGCAAGGTAAGGGTGGAAGAGCCACCAGCAGCCGCCTCTGGTGCCACCTGGTCCAAATCATAGTTGATACTGAGTGGAAGTCCAGGAGCAGAGGTTTTGACATCTGCTTTCCAGCCCCTGAGAGAGTCCTGGGTTTGTTCTTAAGCTCTTGTAGAAAATAAGTAACAAAAGCAGATTGATAATTAGCCCACATGTGCTACTCACACTTCCTCTGGAAAATTTTCAGGGGTCATTGGGTCAAAAAATTATACATCATAATCACCAGAGGGGCTCCACTAAAACAGGAGCCTTCCTGGATTTGTATAAAACTGTTTCCTTAAGCAAAAACGAACACAGATGCAGCAGCATTGGAAGATATTTTTACAGGTGCTTCTTATTTTTGTTGAATTATTTCAGTTGATGGAAGCTTTTTTGACAGCTAAATGCTGTCTGAGGCTTTCTCAAAGCAAGACATTTTTGTGTTTTCCAGTTTGGAACAACTTCATTTTAATAAATTCCCTTTGATTTTAATGCATTTGCTCTCTTCTGATGTCTCCTGACCCAGAAAACTTGACATCTTTAAGAGTTCAAATCAAAAATTAAGGTTTTTGCAATGATATAGATTATTCTTGTGGTGTTTTTTAAATTCAGCTAGTCCACGCTGTAAAATCAGTTATTGTCCCAGTTTTGCTCTTTGTGGGCTGGCAGACATTCTCACGTTAACTTTTGCAAAGGCAAAAACCTTTCTCTGATGTAGATGAGGATGTAAATGTCCGTTCATACCTGAGGTTACAAGGTACCTGAGGGCATGAAATCGTCCCCCGCTTGCCAAAAGGGAATCTATCCCGGGGATGGACACTTCTGGAAACCAAGTGCTAGTGAAGTGATCCCAACAGGCAGTGAATGTGGTAGGAGTTTGGGCTGACCATCACTCCCAATTCTGCCCTGTGGCAGAATAAAAGCTGTGACTCCTCAATCTGTGGGTGCTGGGCAACTCAACCTTCTGTGGTTTTACAGGTATGAAAACAACCCTCTGTAATTCCTAGCCTGTAATTCAATGAGTGTATAAATATTGGTACTGTGGCAGTATCAATCAGTGGCACCTCTGAATTTGAGAGTGTTTGTGCCAAAAAATAGTTAGTTTGCTGTTTCCCCTTTGTCAGATGTCACTGTTTCTAAATACAAGGGAACTGCTTGCAGTGGGCAGCAATAATGTTATCTAATTAATAATGCAGAATGAGAGATAATAGCCAATTAAGTCCAAAATATTTGGATATCAGTCCTTTTTGGCCCGTCCCTGAAGGCTTAATTTAGGGCTTGTTCCTTTTGGAAAGCTCTGTTACTAAACCAGCAAGCTGTGACTGCAGCTAATGGGAACCAAGTGCTCCATTTTCCTTACTTTTTTTGGCCATTATGAAGGCAGAGTTTTAGTAGTCTGGGGCCAGTGTTGTTCTTAAAATCCTGTTTTAGAATATTCTACATCCAATTTAGGCCAACATTTAGGACATTTCTTAGTCAAACCTGTTTTATTTTCAGCATCCAAAGCATCCTTGCCTAACTTAACTGTTGACTGCTATTTGACAAGGGTGATGTTGATGGATGACATTTTGGCACCTTGCGGATGCTCCCAGTTTGGGGACTTTGCTTTTGCTTTTGCCTATCAGGGAGCTGGCTGGCAGCTCCAACCCCATGTTCCCACATTATTCATCTGGAATGCTTGAGGATGATTTTAGACTCTTTCAGTAGCTTTCTCCATTGGGGTGCTCAGAAGGGACATAATTCTGTCTAGGTTTATACCAGGCTGAAAGGCAACATCAACTTCCCTTTTGGGAAGACTGCTTCCAAGATGAAGCTTTCCTAGAGTATTTCCATATTGCTGCTATGGTGGAAGTAGCACAGCCCTTGCCCCTCCTTGGTTTTTCAAGTTGTTGTTGGGGCAGGACAGCACACTAAATAGTAGTCCTGACTTGATTTCTGACTTCCTAATTATTCTCTGGCTGAGTGAGAAACACTTCCATGTTAATACAAGGGGCTGTGGGTGCTGTGATTTGTGGTGTGATGCACTTAGTGGAGCCTGCACATGGTCAGTGAAATTAAAACACTGCCTTAGCTCCTGCAGCACCAGGCTGGATTGGGCAAGCAAAATTGCTGCTTATGTGTTTATTCCTCACCTGCCAAGTGTTCCAGGGCAGCCCCGTCTTGCCTGATGAAGGACTTTTTCACATGGATGCTTTAGAGAATCTCCTGATTTATTCCCTTAACAGTGGAAGATTTGGCATGAGGGTCTCACGGCTCTGCCATTTCCCACCTCTGCAGCAGGGTTTGCAGAACACATACCCTGGGCTTCATGTAACCTCAGCTCTAGTTCCAACCTGCCATCCAAACCCTCCCTGTTCCAAGGGGCTAAACAAATACACCAGACAATGAGAGAAGAGAGGTGAGGGCACATGGTCCCTCCTGCTGGCTGTGGTCATCCCTCCTATGGAGGTGGTCAGCCTTTAGAGGACGCAGGAGCAGATGACCAGAGCAGAATGGGCAGCCCTGGACAGACTGGGCTGTTTTGGCATCTGCCTGGTGTGCCTACAGGTCCTCAGGTCTTGGAGTGGTGCTGGGGTCAGACACAGTGAGTAAAGCAGCACAAAACTTCTTGGAGGAGCCAGCTGTGACTACCATTCATCTGCCTCTCCTTGCTAGGAAAGCTGAATATGACTTCTTTAAAGAAAAGGTATTTATTTAAATTCCACCTGATTTCCATGTACACAGCAGAGACAGGTTGATTATTGCTGAACTTGTTTCTTTTTTTTTCCCCTTTCTTTTCATTTAGAGAAACATTATGCAGTAATAAAATCACCAAAGCTCTTTGCTTAACAGGGTATTATTACATTAGAGAGGAATAATGTAGGTGGTGTCATTTTTAGTGATGTTAGTGATTGAGGGAAAATTATTGCTCTCTTTAGAGTTAGCAAATTGTGTGTGTCTATCAAACACAATTGCAAGGAAATGAGCTGTACTGGAGTACTGAATAAAGGTTAGTCAAAACTCTGCCTATTTATTTATCTTCTGTCTATGCAACTGTATCTCCTAAATATGTGGGTTGTGTTCCCTCAGACAACAACTTCCTATGTATTTTGGAACTACTCTACTCATTTTGGGCTATTACTCACTTACTGGAGGGAGGCTGTTAGTATTTCTGCAGATGACAGATGAATCCTTCATTTCTTGAGCATAACTAAGTGGGGCTTCATTGAGCAAGTCCTGGAAGGACTGAAAAAAATTTATTTTGTCATGAATATAATTCAGTTTGAAATATTTGATTATGGATTTCATCAAGCATAGCTGCAGTGCTTGGACACAGCTACCATATACATTTAATCTTTAAATCAGTGCTAAGTAGATTTCCAAATTCAAACTGTTCTTGAAGAAAGCAGAGTAAGATACATTACCAGTGATGACAGTGTGGTAGAAACATGAGATATTATTATAATTTTGTCATTGAGAAAACCCAACTACTCCTTCAAAATATCATCTTTCTCATTGCCAAAAATTACCAAACATTGCCGTATGTGGGAACACAGTCAGAGAAGTAGCTGGCTTCTTTTTAACCCACAAACTGGAGCTGCTTCCAAAAAATGAAGAGAGAAATGTTTTGACAGACATACCTTTACACAGTGCTTTCTTAGTCTCTCCTCTTCAGTTAGTGTCCTGGGGGGAGTTGCTAAGACTCCTCTGCAGCACAAGATATGGCATGCCAAATGTCAGGGAAATCAGTTTATTTTCTGAGAGGCTGAGAAAGACCTTCAGGAATCAGGTCTGCCATGGAGAGGGAGCTTCAAGTGCCACTACTGAAGGCAAAGCTTTTAGTTTACCCAAAGCTGAGGGTTTTCAGTAGAGCCAAGGTCTTTCTGCATGCTTGCTGCTACTGCACATCACGTGTTCATGCCTCCAGGATAGCTGGAGCTTTGAAGGCAGAGTCCTGTTCCTCCGAACAGGTCAGTGCCATTGGTAGGTGTGTGATACATGGACATTCTAAACACAGTCCTGCTTCTCTGTACGTGCTAGCTGCTGATTACAGAGGACAATTCAAAATGTCTAACAAAATTACAGGCCTCAAAATGTGCATAGCAGTTTGTGCTGCCTGCTGTGGCAGTCACTAACAGTCCTGGGCTCTGCTGGGTGAAATCTTGAGGTTCTTCGTGAAAAATTAGTTCTTGCTGGTGCTGGAAACACATCATGCAGTGCCTGGCTGTAATTAGAGACAGATTCTGCCCTGAGCAGGGGTCTTCAGGAGGGTGATCTTCTTTGTTCCCTTGTTATGAGCCCTGCAGACAAGGAGCAGACCTGTACCTGCAGAGCAGTACATGTGCTGTGGAGCATGGAGTGGTGAAATCTTTGCTGTGTCTGAGAAGAGCTTCTCAAAAATCTGAGTGTGTTTTGAAAACTGTTGTTTCAGAAGAGCACACCTCTCAAGGCACTTTTTTACTGAGATCCCCTTCCCTCAGAAGTTTGAATGGAATTATTTTTTTAAAAAATAAACTGCTTTGCTCCTGCAATAGAAATATTTTCTTGCTGGGAGGAACATCCTTCCCCTCCAAATGTGGTCACTCTTTGATATTCAAGTGCTCCAGTTTTGCATTTTCCATGGGGCACTGCTTCCTGCCATGCTGTGTTGAGGCACTGCCACTGCCTCAGGAGGCTGGCTGTCCTCGCCATGACTACTTTGTCCCTGCCCTGGCAGCTGCAGTTGTCTCTGGAGCATCCGCAAGATTTTGTTGCACCGTGTTATTCAGCAGTGTGTTCAAAATGCTTCCATGTGCCCTGACTGATGTGTGGGGATGGGATACTATGGGAACCAGGATCAAGGGCTGTGCTCCCTCAGCACATCAGCTGTGGCCTCAGGCCACATTTTGGGTAACAAATCCATTCCTTAGTAGGGCTGGGTGTTGGGGTGTACGAATGCTTGTGTTAAGGTGGAAGGGGGAGGTTCAGGTTTCTCTGCCTATGATGGGACTGTGTTTCATTGAAGTTTTTGGGGATTTATCTTCCTGGCAGTGCAATCTCCTTTATACATCCTTTTTATTACAGAGAAATCACCCCAAGAAAACCATTGCTGGTCATCACAGAAAGCTTTCTCTCACTGCACCCCCACCTTCCAGGCACGTCAGCTTGCATGGATCGATTGCTCTATTTTACTGTGTTTCCTCACCTCCTTCCTAAAGCAAAAGTGCTGCCAACAAAAAGTGCTGCTCAGTATAAACAGCTGCTTTGCCTGGTGTTACCAGGGCCTTCTCTTGGTTATGTCCATAAAAAAATATTTTTGTTTTAATAGGAAAACAGATGGAAATTTATCCTGTCCCTTTGCCCTTGGCCAAGGGGCAAATGTTTCTGTGGGAGCTCCTTGTTAAAATATTAACAGCACTGACTGCACAGCAAAAAACAAATACAGTGGTCCTGGAGACTGCAGCCTCCAAATGCAGTCTCAGGGAATAGAGTTCTCATAACTGACCTAAAAAATACCCCCAACCTCTTGTGGAATTGAATTAGTTTCCTTTTTTATATCATATTACCAATCTTCATGCTGCTAAGTGACGGATCAGGGCACAGAGGCTGAGACCTGGGGCTTGTTATCACAGGCAAGGATGAGAAGCCTGTGCTGACGTGCCCTCCGAGCTGCCTGGTGTGCAAGTCCTGAGGATGGAAAATAAGCAGCACATAGGGATTTTGGCTGAGTGCTTTCTCCTCCAGTTGAGCTGCTGTGAGCTAGGATACAGGAAATGTGTGCTCAACCTGTGCAAAATGAGAGAAAGCCTATGGATGTCTAACATTTGCAAGGCACAGTCCGCATCTGACTGTGCTCCTGAAGTCTGGAGCATGCAGTCCCCTCTGAAGCAGGGCTGCTGATAGTGGATATAAATCCACTACTTGATAGTGGATATAAATTCCTTCCTCTCCCCTCCCTTAAAACATGGCAGGAGTAAGAAACTAAGAAAGAGATGTTTTTCTTCCCTTTTATGTCTCCTGGAAGGTATGAGCAGACTTAGCTGCACATGTTGAGAAATAAATTGCTCTGAAGAAATGAGCTTTATTCCAAATCCTCTCTTAAGAGCCAAAGTCTTAAACAGAAGGTCACTAATCCCCAGACTCAGCAGAGATCATTTAGCTGGTTTGTCCTCTTTGCTTTATTAATCTGAGTGTGTGTTCACTCAGTTTCCCCTCCTCACCCTCTGGTTTCTGCCATCCCTCTCAGTGTCCCCATGCCAAACCTCTGTGGAGGCACAACTCATTCCCTTGCAGCAACGGTCATTTGTAATATCCCATCACTACAACTGCCTCCTCAACAAACTTTCTGAACCCCTCATCCTCCTCAAATTTGCATCTTATTTATCTTCTTGCTCAGACAAGTTTTATCTAAACCCCATAAAAAATGATGAGAAGACTTCCACTGATTTAAATAGCTCACATCCTGTATGTGCTTGCATGTTTGTCCAAAAATTTAGGGAGCAATATGCCTGTCATTGCCTTTTTCATACTGTCAGCACTGAACAACAGAGCTGGCCTCTCTCTGGAAGTTGTGATCCCCAGGAGCATACATGTATAACTAGGCAACATCCCCAGGGTCATCTGCCAAAATTGCTCCCAGCCCTGTCTCTGCATGCTTGCTTTTCAGAGGCATTGCATCAGGCTTGCAAAGACTTGGACAAAGGTTGGCAGTGTTGCCTTAGGAGATGTAAAAACTTCAGAGGTTATAGAGAGGGGTTTTTCTGTGCTTTGTTTTTGTTTTAATGAGCTGTGAAAGTTCTGATTAGAAATCTGTACCTTGCTGCCCAATGTATGGCTGTGCCTCTGCATTTAATTTCCTGTTCTGACCATGCTGTAACTGCAAGAGAGCAAGCCCAGTGTTTGGGAGGGAGCTCTGCCCTCCCTGCTCTTCCCTGCCTGCTCATCCACTGTGGGAATGACCTGTTTTGGTGAGTCAGCCTTGTGCCTTGTCATTTATCCTGATACCAAAGTGCCAGCAGGATCCGTTTTACATCCTGAGTGGGATTTTCAGCCTGACCCACAACAGGCATCCCATGCTTTCAGGTCATCTGGAAGTACAGTCAGGGTGCAGCAGAACTTAGCTAATTGGTAAACTGCTTGAATGTGCAAAACAGAGTTGCTTTTTTCCACCACTCAGCCAAGTAACAGGTGAGGCCTTCAGCCACAGCATCAGTTATTTTCTCAGCCTCCCCAGCAGTGCGTGTGCTAGCACATAACAGTGTTTTAGCCATCAATAATTAAAAATGCAGATGTTCAAAAACACAAGCAAGGAACATTCCCTGTCCTTTATTTCTACTCTTTCTGTAATGTTTGTGCCCTCACATGCCAGTTTGCCATGTGCAGTCATTCAGTGTCTTCTAAACTGTAAATGTGACTTTCTCTTCATATTCTGGGAGTCCAGAATTTTGCACAAAGCAGGCTGTAGGCTAAAGACTGATTTTCTTGAGACAGAAGTTCTGAGCTGCTGCAAGAGGAGGAGGTGACTGAGGCCAGCTTACTGAGTGGCAGTGAGAACCCTGGGAGGTTGTCCTTTTCCACCTGTACTGACTGATGTGCCATGAGTCCTGGAAAGGCACAGCTTCTCCAGTTCTCATTCAAATATTTTTCTTTCTAGCATTTGGCTAAGTGAGCAGCGTTTCCATTCTTAAATGTGTTTTGGGGCTGCTCTGCAAGCAGGCCATGATCATACCTTCTTGCCAACCTCTGTGTGTGATGGTTGCTGTCCTGGAAGATGTACTAGAACTGAACTGTGACCCTCCAGAGCTAAAAGCATTAACAGTGATGTCATCTTAAAACCTGCTTATCCCCTGTCACGGGGAATCAAGCCTGAACTGGAAAGGGCAGGAGCAGGGAGGGTCAAGAAATGATGCACGGAGATGGTTCCACAGGCAGAGGCTCAACATCGGCCTCAGAGAGATGGTTTGTCAGCATGAACCTGCCATGTCTGGACACAAGTGAGAGGATAAATACAATAAACATAGGTGAGACCAGCAAACAGGCAAGTATATAACCACAGAGACAGCTGTTTCAGTGGATGGCTTTTGGGATGGGATTTTTTTTAACATGGAAAACTCTTCGCTTTTTTTAGCTGATGTGACTCTTGCTTCCAGCTCCAAGCAGTATCACATGCTCCTTGAAACTTATTTTTCTGTCTCCTTTTTAACAGATATGGGCTAAGAGGGGAAGGGCATATGTATCAACTGCAGACTACAGTATCATTCACTGTACTTGCTGCTTTCTCAGGGTAAAATACATGATGTTCAGCAAGATCACCTGATCCTCCAAAGGAAAACACATTTAACAGACCAGTAACATGGAAAAGATAAGTTGGCAGGCACTGCCACAAGGTTTGGGGCAGTTCAAGAATACTTGTGCCTACCAAGACAGGACAAGAGTAAGGCAAATTGTGATTATGAGCAGCAAGTTTCACCCTAGAGCATCCAAGACTCAGGAAGCCCATCCAACTAAAGCCTCTCTAACAAGAATGTGAGAAACTAGAGGTAGATGGAAAATGGATTCAGGCTTTTTCAGAATAAAACAGAATTGTTGAAACGTGACTGAAGGAGATTACTGTTTCGGCTGATGCCTAAGACTCTTTTCTATTGTTTAAGAAGGTGACAAGGTCTGGTTTTAACCCTTCTCCACAGTAGGTATTACAGATAACCAGATGATCTTCTAAAAAAAGCAACAACTGACAAAACAAATAATTGATTAATAGAGCAATAACCTTGACTGCATTTCCTACATCATTAGGAATCACTGGAATGGGTTCAGGCTAGCAGGGTAACTATTCGGTGAAACAAAAATCAGGGAAGTCCTCCTTCCCATCCTCATACACTTTGACCAGTGTCTCTTTTTGCCATGATAACTAAAGAACTACTAAGTGCTTGCCAATTTTTCATAGCCTGGGCTATTTTTATTCTGGTAGTGAAGAGAAAAACACAGACATGTGGTAACCAGTAAACTTTGTGGTACCATCTATCTGAATACAGAGCCCTAGGCTAGAGGCTGGGAAATTCCTTCTTGAAAACTCATGGATGACAAATGGAGCCAAACCTCACTGAAAATGGTTTCTAACAAACACTAATTGTTCTGCTGAAAACAACATTTAATGTTTTCATCTGTGGAAGAGTTCTACTGAAACAGATTTTTCTCGGTTTCCTCTAGAGGGCAATGTCATATAAATATTTTAAGCGATTTCTGGGTTCTGTCAACGGGGAATTTTTTGCCTGTCTTATCTAGGAATTTGCAAGACAGCAGAGAAAATTGTTTCTTTACATACTTTTAAGATGTGTATATATGTAATATAATCTGATTCTTGGGCTTGTAGAGTGCAGTAGCTAATCCCTTTAAGAAGCAAGAAATATGTTGTGCATTTTGGGTCAATTTGGCTGTTCTGGAACGCAAAGAGGGAACTGCTGATGAAGACCTGACTCTCTTCTCTACCTGTGCAGCTTCAAGGACTTCTAGGAGCTGCCCCTTATGTAACAATTGTAAGAAAGATTATAATCCGGTCCTCTAAGAATGAAGTTACCAGTTGCTGTAGTTTATGTTGGTAGCTGGAACTTCAGAGCAGAGGATAAATCTAAATACCAAGTCTAAGTGGTTCATAAGACCTAGGAAGCAGAAGAGTATTGTATTATTATTTATTTCGCTAAGAATTTTTGTATTTATTCCCAGGTTCACTATCTGTATTGCTTGTTTGATGGATATTAGTAACAGCACAATTTTCAAACTATTTGTCCACATAAAGAGCTGCTAAAATTAGTATGAATCAAAGGTGGCCACCCTGGACCTTAGTAATATAATTTAAGGGATATTTTTAGTCACTGTAGTATAAAATTGGTAAGTATAGATAGAGGCTGTTTTGTTTTCCTTAAAGCTCAGATGTAGGATTTGAAACACATTTCCCTGGGCATAAATTTCTTTTTTGTCACCTGTATCATTATCATCCTTCCTTCTCCCAAACTGACATTACTAAAAGAAAAATTTGCTCTTGACATCGCAACATGAAAATGGCCTTAGGGAAATCCTTTTACAATTTTGTCTCCTTTCCTCTCCTGATGGCCACTAGTCCTTTGGAGAATCACCATAATGGCCTTATTGGATTATCTTGCAAATTCCATAAATTTACTGAATTTGTGGGTTAACATTCTTGATAAAGTATTTTTTTCAAAAACAGTTCTGGGCAATCTGCAGTTGTCAGGTTCTCTAAATGAATAAACCTGTTTGTTTGTTTTTCCCCAAACAGGAAATGCAATTAATTGAAGTAAAACACTTATTCCCAAAAGTGCTTTATTTTGGAAACAATGGCCTGTGAATAAAAAAGCAGGATTTGCGTTGGCTTCAAAGCCAGCAGGCATAGGCTAGAAAAGCAAGATTTGCCATCTACTTTTGAGTAATAGCATTTCTAAGAAAAATCTGAGAGGTCTTCTGCAGGTTTTAAAATCTTAAATAGGTGAGAATTGCTTTTTAATTATTGCTGCTGGCCAGGCAGGACTTTTTTCTTAAACTATGCCTTAACAGAAGTATGATAAGCAGTTTGCAAATGTTAACTTCCTGGGAAAATATTTTAGAAACCTTAGAGGAAACTAAATATTCGTAGTTTCATTTCTCCTCCTGCATGAGAAGCAGTTTCTTCATGCTTGAACCTTATATTCATCACCACCTTCATTTAGGGCTTGTGTTTAGATCTCACTCTCTCTAAATTAGCTAACAGCTTAATGCTTAATCACAGGGGGATTATTCTTTGCCTGGCTGGAAGGAGCTATGTTTGGGGCTGTGGGTGTGTGGGGAGGTTTGTACACCCTGAGCTGGGATCTCTGTATGTGGGTAGCCCGGGGAATGTCACGCTTGCATGGCTGCAGGTACTGAAGGAGCCACCAAGGCTCACAACTTTGCCTTCTCCTTGCCCTCTCTGCCATCCTTGCTGGTGAGTGCTCTGCAGTGCAGCTCTCTGGCTGCTATGCCTCACATCTCTGACAATTCCATAGCACCATGGGCTTCCTGGAATGGCTTCCCACTCCTATTTGCCTTCCAAATTTCGTCCTGCCACTGCATATCTGTCCCAGCAATATGTAAAATAGTCTACTCCCTGATCTGGTTTTCTATCAGGGCCTGCATTTGGAAAGTAAGTGGTATATACAGCAGAGCAGAAATTATTTAGTAATCCAGTTTTGTTAGGATGAACTACATGGTTAAAATAAATCGGATTTCAATAATTCACCAGTTATGCTGTGGAGGAAGCAATAATAGTTTAAAAAGGTGTACTGATGCCAAATGGATTAGAAGTTAATGAGTGGTGTGAGGAATTCTAGATCAGCAAGGGTTAACTACAGGGCTCTGCCTTTAAATGGACTCTATTTTAAATAGTGGATGAGAAAGACAGAATATCAGGGCTTTATAAGAATGATTTTGTCACTTAAATGCTTTCTCTGATGACCTGAGAAACAAATAATAAACTGTGGAAAGGAATTTAAGGAGCATCATCATTAAGAAAATAATCATGCAAGTTAGTAGAGTTAGTAGTTCTCTTCAGACAGGTAGAATTTGGATGAGCCTCAAAACAAAAGAGGTAAATGACAAGAGGGTAGAAAAAATTAAGGACAGAAGAAGGACTTAGAAATTCATTAATCCTGGCTGTATGAATGATAATCAGAAGTGTTTTGTCTAGTAGGTAATTAAATTAGATATCATTATCTGTTAAAACCACTCAGCCAGCTCTAATAACCAAGGAAACCAGTCCTGAGTCTAGGTGTTAGCTCCCGCACTCTCTGAGGTTTTCCCGGCCTCAGGGATATTCTCTCATTTAATGATAGTATCAATAATAGTATTAAAGAGTGTGAGAAGGAATAGTCTCCCTTTTTATATAATCTTCAACGTGCAGAGCAGCACACCTGGGACCCACTGTCCATGTCCTACATCAGGGGAATCATGCGTGACTTTGCGAAGCCAAGTCAATATCTCCTCTAGATTAAAAAATGTCATATACCATGCTATATATGGAGTCATAAGCTAGTGTAAGAATCCAGCATGAACCCAATGTAAAGAACTAGTTTAAATTCCATGTAAAGTTTTGACTTCTTCACATTTTAGTGGCATTTGCTATTTGCTTGTAGCTCATGCTGCTCTCTGCAGTAAGCCCATGCTGGTTCTGCCTTTACCTTCCATTTCTCTTCTGTGTGCTTCTATTTTAAATCATGGACTTGTAAGTTATGTTTTCATAAACTGTATATGACTTAGAGCTATGTATCTACCTCCTGTCAGGGTCTTACAGCCTAATGGATAGCACGTGTGGACTTAAGAAGTGTTGGGTCCCAGTCAAGCCTTTTCCTCATGCTGTGAAGAAGTCACGGCCCTGGTGACAGGGAGGTGATGACAGTTTCTGCAGGTGCTTGAGCTCTCGAGGGGAAAAGCACTTTATGCTTTTCCACTAAATGCTGGGTTTTATGGCAGAGCATTTCTTTCTAGGTACTTGCTTGTCTGTTGGAGGGTTATAAAGTCAGAGTACCTTCAGAAGAGCTAAAATTCTTTGAAATACCTGTTTCTGCAGAAGTACATTGGAGCAATACAAATAAGCCCTTGCTTAGGAGATACCGGCCTGGTTATGAATTTAGCTATTATCCAGTCTTCCCAAGTGTCTCCAAGAGGTGTCAGTGTACAAGAGTGAGACTTATTCACCTGTAGAGTTTTCCTAGAATAATGACACAATGGAAAAACTGAATTCTGTTTTTTCTGAGGCCCTGAAACCAAAATCCTGTCCTTTCCTGTGCCTAGTGCTGGCTTTGCAACAAAAAACAAAACCAGATAAAACCCTCAGCCTTGTTTTTGTCATGGTGATCCAGCCAACACACATCTGAAGTCTGATCTCCAGATACAGTATTTGAGATTTGTGGTTAACTGAGAGGGTCCAAAGCCAAGCCTGCTGGAGCTGCCAGTTTTCTGGTTGAAGCGTTTGCTCCGGTTTATAAAACTTTGCATATTATACCTTACTGCATTGTCTCTTAGAGCTGGAACAGTGAAAAGTCTCACAGGGCTAGTCTTTGGATGGAGGTTAATTGAGGAAAAAGGGGCCACTTTATGGCTTTATTGGGGAAAATGTGATGAAATAGTTTCCTGTTCAACACAACTCTTATTTTGTGACAACTTCTTCACAAGTATAAACAGGCTTATTGGGAAGCTGAAGAAGAACCAGTACCAAAGATAAGCGTGTGAGGAAGAGAAAAACAGGATTAAATATAACCATATTAATTCATTGCATGGCAGACATGTACTGGGAACAGCCTGGTAATGCTGGGGCCATCCCCCTACCCCAGCTCCCAAACGTTACCCTCTCTCATGGTCACTTCATGGGCCCCCCTTGCTTTGTGGTCTCCAGTTTGCCACAAGCCCATAGGAGATGTGCAGGGGTGGTGTGGGAGTTTCAGGTGCAGACACAGGGAGAAGGTTTGTACGTAGAATAGGGAATACTGTTTCCTGTGTTCCCCAGGCTCCTTTTCCGAGGACTAACTTGGTGCATGGAATGGGACAAAAAAGTGAATGTGAGGTTGGGCTGAGAGTTTCCTTTTTGATCATGTTTTGCCTCATGCTCTTTCAGCAGCATTCATCAAAGTAGCCTGGAAATTGTGTCCTGGAGAAATAGCTTGATTTAATATATAAGTTTTAAACTTAGCATTGCTCTTATTTTTCCCCAGGTTGCCTGCATATTGGAACTTTTAACCTTTAGATTGTGCCAATTGATCAAAATGTTCCTGTGTCGTTACTGAAGCTTGTTTTTTTTTTCTTTCAATTGATGGCAAAATCTGCTCCTGACTTAGGAGGAAGGCTCGGAACCTTACCAAATGAAAACCTGAAACGACAGAAGAGCATTTGTTGTTTGGAATACCCCTTCTTTCTTAGTAAAATCAAAAGGCAAACTATTTTTCATCCCTTGTAAAATGGATACATATCCATTGAGGGGAAAGGAGGTGAATCCCAAATGTTAGGAGATAGAGGAGCAGTTCCTGATTTTCATATATGTAAGCATTATAGATTGATTAACTAAAGAGATGACTCTTGTTTTATGACCATGTAAAAGGAGAATTTCACCTGCAGGATGTGTTCTCAAATATGGTCAGCTACCACAGATTGGTCAAAAAAACCCCCATCACACCTCAAAAAAAAAAAGCTAAGGAGCAGTCATAAACCTTCAATCCATCAAGATCAAGAGACAGCCGAAGGAAAAATCCAAAAGGGACCAGAAATCCAGGGAGGATCCTGCCCATGGAGCCCACAGGCACACTGTTTGAGATCTGCAATCAGTACCAGATGCTGCTGATACGTGGTGTGGATCTTGTAACAGAGAAATGCTGGACCCATTCAGCCCAAGCAGGAAGCCTTGCAGATTAAATTTGTATTAGTTGGAGCCTGTAGATTGCTTTAGCAAGCAAAATTGAGCCTGGGTGTTAAGATGATCTGGATCAAGAAACCCAAATTAGGTTTCCTCCTTAAAGAGGAATGAGCACATTTTGGCACCAGTTTTCATAACGGTTTTAGAAAGAAAATATTTGGAAACAGATGCATAATGTTTCTGTATATTAAATCCAGTCTGTGAAATAAAGCTACTCTCTCTGACTGCACAGAACGGTCAGAAGACTCCTGGAACAAAATCCCCCCTAAATTTTATGTGTGTTTTAAGGAACACTCTTGAAACATTAATAAGTGGCGAGGGGATGGCATGTTCTGATATGTGCTGGGAAGTGTGCACAGATGAAATGAAGGATGGTTTGTGATGTTTAAAAAGCAAACAAGATCTGGGCTTCCACTTGGAATATCATAAGGATCACAGCATATTACATTAATGGAGGCTATTCTAGCATAAAATGAAAGCCACATTTGGAACAATCTCTGCAGCCTGGTCTAGGACACTGGGGAGAGTAATATAAAATGACTCTAGGGTGGAGCACAGGTTGCTGGAGGGGGCGGCCTCTGTTTTATTTTTAAATACATTATTTTTGTAGTTAAGGAGAAGGGGAAAGTATTGCTTTGATAGGAAATCCTAATGAGCAGGCACATATGGGCAATGAATTGGGAACTTGGGAAAGTTAATCCCTGAACTGAGAGCCCTATCTGGTACACAAGTCCTGCTAGCTGAGGTGCTGGCAGTGCAAGTAGTGTCTAAGCATCCTGCTGGGTGTTTGCAAGGGGGTAAAATGCTCTGTTCCCTGGTCTGCTCTGAAAACACACAGTGCCAGAACTTGTGTTACTGACCTTGAGATGTGTTTGAGTGTTGGTGCACGCCTGGCACCCTTCTTTAGCAGAGGGGCTGGCCTTGCTACCCCTGGCCCAGCATCATCCTGCAGTTGAGGTAGTGACAGGAGCTGGGAACTGGCACCAGCCCTCCTCTCCATAGCCCTTCCCTCTCTTGTCTTTATTTCATGCTTAATTTTCCTTGTGCTTTTTCTGGGATGTGTGGTCATGTTCCATTTTGTGTCATGGCTAAATCACTTCCAGCACTGCAAGTGAGGGAAGGCAAGGCGAGGACCTGGAGGCTCCATCCTGGAGTAGATTGCCAGCAGTATCTTGATGGGCTAGTTGCCCTCTTGTCCAAATCAATTTCCTCTGGTAGTTTTGGAAATCCCAGCATGATATCTGAACAGTCACAGGTGTGCAGAACCCTTCCAACCTGCAGCAGCGCCTTGCTACCTCCAGACTGGGGTTGGTGGGTCTGAGGTGCATTTCTGCCTCTCTGTTGACCCTTTGGGATTATAATGAGAAGTACATCGTGTTCTGTGTGTACAGAGAAGACTCCTATTGCTGTTCTTGTGCAAAGGAAACAAACCCCCTTGATAGCTGCATTCCCCAAGGCTGCTGAGCACCTCATGCAACATTTTACACTCAGCAGAGCTTAGTGGAGTTAAAAATAGTTCTTGTCAAAATATTTCTTGGTAGTAAAAATGTCCTTAGGATACTTTGTGAAGTGGTAACCTTTGGACATGACAGGGTAAGGAAGAACATAGTCTTTAATGCTGCAAAAAACCAAAAAAAGTTTGTCTTAATTGCGCAATGTGCAAGAAAGTTTAAGAGCAGAGAAAAGTGCCATCACCTTAGGGAGGGAAAGAATGGAATTTAAATGGAGATCTAAGGGTGAGTATGTAACATAAGATACTGTATCTTTGTTAAGTAATTTTTCCTTTGGCTCTTGAAATGAAAGTTTATGTGGGAGAAAATGTCTGACTGTGTAGTGGATGCAGGTCTTGCTGGGAGTCTTTGAATCCAAGGCAGGGTAAAACCTGGCTTTTCACATTTTATTTGATTTTAAAGGGGAATGTAATTCTAAATTTGGCCCTCAAGTTATAATTTCTAAAAACAAGCTTAGATAAGTGTTTCCACCCTGGAAAAAAAACACTCTTAGTGATAACAGATTGTTTTGAGCAAATGCATCTTCCTGTGTAGAGTCTCAGAACTGGGCCATACACTGTAAAGAAGTGAATGTATTAAGTGAACAGAAATTCAAATTAAAACAGAGGACATTACTGATAAAAATGCATACAGTAAATAGGGATTCAGATGTGACAGACAGCTTGATGATTTTTTCATTATAGTAACTGTAGCTGGAGTTAAATGTAGAAGATAAGGCAAATTGCTCAAAGGCCGTATGATTTCTGGCTTATTGCTCTCTGTTTTACTTTAGCAATACCAGTGCATTTCCTTATATCTGTTTTCTGCTCTCCAGTCTGGAGCTACTGCTTTGTATTTTGAAATTAAATGTAATATACTTAATGCTATGTAAATCACCACTGTAGTGAAAAATGTGATATCATATTGTTCTGTCACTACAAAGTTACCTGAATTAGAGAGCTGCTGGGTGACAAGGCTTTATCCCAATTTGTAGTAGCCTCTAAATAAATTCTATGAGCACATAAGGAAAATAATTAAAAAGTAAGGTCAGAGCTATATAATGTAGATGCATTGCATCATGGTTTGGCATTTCATGGAATATTCTCTGAAAGTGAGTATTTTTTTAATTTATATAATTTATTTTTAAAAATACCAGCTTATAAATAAACTGCAAATGCACAAAATCAGCTCTAATATGATTGCTTACTAAATATAAACATTTCACAAACAACTCTCTGCCCTCAGAACTCAACCTGTGCTCAACAGAGCGTATTTTGAAGATCATATTACAGAAAGGGGCTTGTGGGGAGCAGTGGGAGGGGGTTGTCAATACAGTCAGTCTTACTTTACCTCACTGCAAGGAAACTACCAAGCAAAAAAAGAAAAGAAAAGTACGACTGGAACTGTAGATTCTACTGGAGAATCTAGTAGAGATTCTGGAGACTGGTGATCTTAAATAACATTTTAAATAACAATTAGCCTTAACATAGGAAGAAGGCACAGTGTCAGCCCTCTGGGACAAAGACCCTATGTCTGTATTTTCATTACAAACTACTGACTGTATTTTGAGTGCTACACAAATAATAATTATGGAGAAGTGAACAGAATAATAAAATTGAGAGGTTCAATTTCTTGACAGCTCTCAATACAATTTCCCAGGGATTGATTTCCATATTTTACCTAAAAATCCCTGCCTTCTGTTGTAGAAAACATCTCTGACTGTAGCCCATCTAAGTAAGGAGCACAGATGAAAAGCTTGCTGACACATAGAGACAGGGCATCAGAATGCCTCCCAAAAATCAGTGGAAAAGGCATCTAATGTCCTACTATTTGTATGGCGGCAGGAATAAGTGAGTGTTTACAAAATAATTCTAGTTTAGGTCTTGTTAAGGCCTGTCTGCCTGCAATTTGCACATAAAACCCTACTAAAGATTAAAGACTAGGTTGTTTTCAGCCAAACCTGGAGCTGCTTGGAATTTTTTTGGTCATTGGAACTGTTCTGCACGCCCCGTGAACTTGCAGCCAGCACAAAAGTACAAGGATGTAAGTCCCAGCTGAGCTCTGGGTGGCTCTAGGGGCACGCTGGCTGTGGGCTGTGGTATTCAGCTCTCCAGGGCTGTTTATAGTAGTTGTGTGTTGGAGCTATTAAACTTGCATTTTTTAAAAAAAACCCAACCCAACCCAAACTACTTTTGTTGTGCTTGTGTGCAGAAGAAATGGAGAGGGAAAGATTTTCTCTGTGGCAGTCCTCCCATAGCATAAGAGCATGTGGTGCAGAAATGGGGTTTTCTGGAGCTGATGGTTGGAGAGGCTCAGGAAACTCCATGGCCTGAATGCCACAAATTGGCCGAGTGAACTGTGAGGAGACCGACGCAGAGGTCAGGGAGGGGATTTATGTATTTACACTGTCACAGCTGGGAGCAGAGTGTGGCCTTTGCAGTCTTTGACTCCACCCTGGCATGCTGGGTGCCTATGCAGTATTAACCCTCTTTTGTGTCATTTTTGTGGTTTCTCGCTGAGCCCTGAAGTTTATTGTTTTGTTTCAGGAAAAAATGGAACATCATGTTGTTGTCCTGGTTTATATGTAGTCCTGGATGCTTATTGTGTTTTTAAAGGAATTTTGTTTAAATATGCATTTTCATTTTGATGCCCATCCGATCCACAAAGGTCCTGGATCCTGGGAACGTGTACCATATAATTAACTTTATCTCTGTGTGTTGTGTGTCAGGGATGGCAGACATCTGGTGCCCAGGACATAGCAGTGTTGACAAAATGCAAATGTCTGTGACTGTTGTAAAGAACAAATGTTTCTGGTGCTTCCAGCTTCTGCAGGTAATGCTTGAGATAAGGCAAGGCTTAAATATGGTGCAGTTTAAGTTCTTAGGAACAGAGCTAATACTTAAGAACTTTCCTCAGTTGTTTCTTTGAAGTGTTAACTTCTCATACTCAGACATTAGTGAAACTGATTTTAGTGACATTTAGTTTGTATGAATGTGGCCCTGTGGTGATTTGTGTTATTTGTTGTTTTTCTGAATGTGAATCAAGAATTTATTTGTGCAAAGACAATCATAAGGAAAGAACCAAAAATAATGGCAGTACCAAACATGCCATGCAGCACTGCTCCTGTGCTGTGGCATGGGATCCAACTGCACCTTTACTAGCTAAGAACTGAAGTGACTTTTTCTGGAGCCTTCTTTTGACTGCCTTGGGAAATGGTTTCATCAGTCCACTATCCTTAATTTTCTTAATTTTCCATTTTGTACTCCTGAAATTCAAGCTAGAAATTAATTTGATGCCCAGCTCCGTGGGGCAGAAGAGGATGATCTGTGCTAAGTAGTTCTCCTTGCATATGTATGAAGCCAATTTTCTTTAGACAGATTTCTTTAGATAAATCAATGCTTTATCTTTATAGAACCGTATGACTCAAATCCTGTTTTGGCTTATAGCACAACAGATTACTTTGAAATGCACAGCTGCGTGTATGTGCATAAAATATGTAAATGCTATCAATATTCTTTAAAATAAAAGCTAAGAAGATTTAGGGCCCAATCCCCCAAATTTCAGTGGGATGTTGCTTTCTAAACAGACCTAGAAAAGCCCTGCACAGCTGTCACCAAGCTGGGAGGTGCCTAATAGTTCTAGACTTTCCTGATGCCCAAGAGCCAGTTTCTGTGCTCTCTTCCAGGGCACTTCAGTCTTGCCTGAGCCTGAGCAGCTCATTTGTATCCTTGTCCCATGGGGACCCCACATGCCATTTCCCTCTCCACTGTGCCTCCTCAGGCCAGTCAGAAGGAGAAACCACCTTCTCACTCCCTAGGCTGCAAGATTTTACCAGGCAGGGTTTTGCGTTTTACTTTGCATTTGAATAGGAAATTGGGTCATATTTTGTGGCCCATAGGATAAACATTTGCTGGATCCTTCTGGACTTATAGTATGATAGGAGATTGTGCAGAATAACTGCTGTGGTCTGTTTTCTGTTTACGACTATGGCCTAAATAGTTAGCGACAAAAGGAGGCATCCCAGGGTGTGATTCCTGCTCCAAAACTCTTTTGTATTATTATAATAACCAGGTTGTGGGGAAAACACAAACAGTTTTTGGGTGGGGACTCAGAACAACCTCTTGTCCCAAATTAATATCCTGAATTTTGGATTCTGTTTTGCACAGAGGAATACATTTAAAGAAGAGGTGATGGGGAGGCCTTGGGCAGGAGTCTTCTGGGAGCTACTTATTTTCCTAGGAAAATAATGCTGGTGAGCATTTCTCTCCTCTTGAGCAGAGGCTATGGAATTTGCTGTCCGTATCCTGGATGAACTTCCCAGCCCCTCTGCTGCTCAGAGGACGGATGCAGCCGTCACAGCCTCCTCTCACGGTGCTCAAAATCTGATCTCTGCTTTTTAAATGAAGGGGCTTATGAGGTTTTTTTTTTTTTTCCTCAGGAGATGTCAGGCCATGAATCATGGTGGGAAGGGAGGCATTTCCTGGTTAGCAGTGTTGAGCCCCAGAAAGAGGCACATCCCAAGGATTGAAAGCTTCCCTTCGGGTTAGCTCTAGGTATGTTAACTATTGGTGTGTTTCATTTTGGCACCTAATTAACTGCCTGTGCTCCCTGGGAGCTGAGGCATTGACATTAGGCAATGCATTTTGCTCCAAGGAACACAGTTCAGAGGCTCTTCTGTCTCCTTCTGAACTCCTGTCTCCCTCTAAACTCAGGGAAGGCTGAAAATCACGCTGAAAATCCTGAAAAACAGGAGGTGTGGTTATTTCTGTGCAGGGTAGTACTTCTGGGAGCCAGAACTGCTGTGAGCAAAGCTAAGCAGTTAAAAGATGGCTTGAGTACAGCATGGGACTCAGTGGAAGAATTTAATCCTTGTCCATCTTGATTACAGTGTGATCTGCTGACTCCTTGGGCAAATATAGTTATACTTTATTTTTCCCCCAGTTATAGCGGTGGGTTTTCTACCTGTATATGGCAAAAACTTCTGTCATCAGGAGATGGCTGTGACTGCAGCGGTATAGTTTAGATGGCAGAAGTAGAAAATGCAATACTGGCTGCTGTTAGGTCTGCCGGGAACCGGCTGCCACACACCTGGAAAATGGCCGTGAGATGTTAAATGACAGCCTGTGATAAAGACACTTGGCTTTGGCACATCAGGCCAGGCTCCAGGGAAGGGAACAGCTCCTAGCAGTTGTGTGGAGGCAGCAGTGGGGATTTTAATTTGGATGCCGGGAGTGAGAAACATTTTCAACGGGGGGTGGCGCATACGCAGGACGGCTCTCAACAGGAGCCTGGTTTGGATGGAGCAAGTGTGAAAAGCACCGTGTCTAGAGCAGGTCCCGCTGGAAAGCGACCTGTGAAGGTGCCCGAAGGCAGCGGAAGGTTGCCCGGCACATCCCCCCGGCGGGGGCGGCTGGAGTTCCGGGAGGGGTG
>WEIT01010101.1:108174-122560 GCA_013389985.1 Dryoscopus gambensis | reverse complement strand
AGCTGTTGCCTGTGGGGTTTTGAATTACTTGGTTTGGACAAGAGTTAGCCACATGAGTGTCTCACTGACTCTCCCTTTCCCGTTCTGCCTCTCTGTGTTGTGTTGTTGGCATTACGAACATCCAAGGATGATCCTTAAATCCAAATAAACAGAGTTGCTATGGCAATTAGAGGAAAACTGGAGAAGCACTTTTGTCGTTCTTGTATAATGCCCTGTATGATGCTATGTTCATAGAAATGTCAGCTATAGGTGGGATAACACAAGTTTATTAGGAGAAATAATGAAATTAGGATCTGATGGATAACCGCCTGGTGGTGATGGAGTTGTTGCACTTCATACTTTGCAGCCTTTTGGTGTCTTGCAGCCTCTGAGAGCTCTGAGTGCACTGGCCAGGGCAGGGTTTCTCTGGTTTTCTTGAACATTTGTTTTGGGTATTTTTCCCCTCCAGACTGTGCCACTTGATGTGATTTGTGGTGGGCCACTTCTAGTCTGCCAGTTAAATGAGCAAAATGTCTCTGTCTTCTCCTGACAGCACCATGGCCATCACCAGCTGACAGATGTTCATGAAGTTAGGTCAGTGGTGCTCCACTGCCAGATGATTGTAGTTAAAAAAATATTTATAACTGGCTAGAACTTTTTTTTAATTCTTTGCATATTGATTGATTGGCTTTTAGCTGAAGCAAGTATGTATTTTAGACAGATGAAAAACAGATTTTTTTGAGCATTCTTCTTGTGTCTGTTTGCTTTAAGAATGCTTTTAATACTTGGCTCAAAGGAATTTAATCTCTTCTTTTTTTCCTCAGAAGATGATCATTTTATAGCATGTTGAACATTAAAGTTAATACAGGTGTTCAGAGTGTATGAAAGGTTTTTTGTACATACATTTTTAACACAAAAATACCTTGCATGCCAGCAATGCCATCAGCTTATTCTCTCCCTTTACCTTGTTCTCAGATCATTTCAGTTCTTTAATCTTTTGCAGATGTACCTTCTTACAAGCAGGATTGTAAGTCTATCATGTGTAATAAAGTTCTGTTTTCTTTATATGTCTTATCTTGGCAAAAGCACATTAAATATAAACTGGGAAAATGAAAAGTATAATAAGTAATTAACGACAATGGTTTTAGTGCAGACATCATAAAAATAACAGACATGTATTTTAGAATGTTTCCTAAAATTTGACCATGGGCTAATTGCTGAAAGTATTGGAAAGATTTGAGTATGAAGGAGAGAAACACTGACTGTGTGCAGCAAAATTGAGGAAAATGTAAAATAAAAAATGGCGTGGTGATCATTATCTATTAGTAGCATGCCTCTGTGAGGACTATCAGGGGCTTAATGCAGAAGTCACTTGACAAAATTTGTTGTGTGGTAGGCCAAAGGTCAGTCTTGATAATTGCAATGATCTCTTCTGGCCTGTAAAGCCTTGAATTCAGTAGCTCCAGTCATGTTTCCAGCAGTATAGGACCCAAAATATGGGAAGTCCTTATTCTGAAGAGTTTGCAATGCAAACAAGAGAGATACAGAATAAACAGGATGCACCAGAGAACTCCAGAGAGGAAATGACTGGGATGTCATTGTTTGTGAAAGTGTCGTCTGTGAGAAAACACTGTAGATTTATAACTTCTGGGCACCATGTAAGAGACGAGAAGAAAGGAGGGCTTGGAATGGGTAGAATCATGCAGAGGAGGAAAAATTACGAGAAGCATTTTAAACATTGAGAGAGAAGAGGGGAATGGAGAAAACCCCATAAGGATAGACCAGTTGCTGTCTTTGGCTGGCAGATGGGAGAAAAATTAATAAAGGCTGCTTGGACCTGAAATAGGGCTGACTCAATCTGGGCTTTCAGGGCAAGGCTGCTGAGTGAGAGCTTTTTGCACCAGAAGGTGTCTGTGATCCTATGGTGTCTAGTACCCAGGCTGGGATGATACTGAGCTTTGGTCTGCTCCTTCATTCAACCCAAATTCTGCAGGCAGGACTAAGTGCAGACAGGGCAGGTAGCAGTCCTCTTATCTGTTAGCAAGGGGAAAAGATGAAAGGGGTGACCATGTGCCCTGGCAATGGAAGTGGGTAGGGGACTGCTTTTACCTGCTTTGGGCCTTGAGCATCTGAGGTTGTGGCCCCAAACCTAGGCTGTGGCAATCAGCTTTAGGAATCCCCATTCAAAATAGTTACATCTTAATCTATTTTAATATTAGGGATGTAAACTGAGGAAAATACGTGACCTCTTCTAAATTATTAAAGATCTACTATGACAGCTGCTAAGTACAAACAGTGCATTTAATGTGGCATCACTTCTGTCTCTTGTCAGCCTGTGCTGCTCCAGGTATGCACAGATATGTACCTGCTTTGTAAATGCAGTCACAGGTTTGTGTGCAAAGATCAGATCCGTGTGCATGCCAGGTGTGAACTTGACAGGGATCACTTGCCTTACTGGGACCTCTGCGCAGAATTCCTGTCTGTATTATAAAGACCATTGCAGTCTATATTGTTCTATTTAATATATCTTTCGAATGGTAAGGATTCCACATGATCAATTCTTTTTTCTGTGTGCACTGAAAGCATTTTAAAAACCGTTTAAATATAATCCATATTAATTTGACTGTATGGATGCCTTTTTAAAAAAGCACTGAGGAGAGAGAGAGGAGACTTTGGGAGCATGCCATTTGCTGCCTCCTATCAGATGCCAAAATTTGTTAGCAGATGAGGCTTTTGGATATTTTTTTGGCGGTCGGGGGTTCTGGGCAGTTTCGGCACGGGATGTGATATTCCTCTGGGTGCTGTAAATCCTTTATATTTACAGCGGAATGGATTGCGCTAACTGGAAGAGATGAGCAGTAACACAGGCATGCCTCCCCCTCACCACCTTCTCCTCTGACGCTGGAAGACCTGTATGCTGTGGGTGACTTGTAGGGATGGCCAACATGTGGTGTGTGTGAGCTCGGTGACCATGGGGAGAGCATGGTGGGTGATGGCCAGAAGAAAATTTTCAGACACCATAATAGTGAAGATGCGGGGCCACTTAGCAAAGACACATGAGAAGGGAGTCCAAAAATGTGCGTGTGTGTGTGTAGGCAGGCAAGTTTTAGGTGAATAGCTCCTGAGGGTGAGCTCCGAGATCTGCTTAACAGCTGCCAGTTGAGGTGAGTAATTGCTATCAAAAAGCATTCGATCTGTGCTGTGACAATTTGGCCGCTCCTCTCCTCTCTTGCCACAGCATTTCCGAAGAAGGGCAATGGGGCTGGTGAAAGCTCTGGAGCACAGATCTGATAAGAATTTGCTGAGGGAGCTGGGGTTGTTTAACCTGGAGAAAAGGAGGCTCAAGGGGGAACCTGATCCTTCTCTGCAACTACCTGAGAAGAGGGTGTAACCAGGTGGGGGTTGGTCTCTTATCTTAAGAAGTGACAGGAAAAGAGGAAAGAGCTTCAAGTTGTTCTAGAGGGGGTTTATATTGGATATTGGGAAAACGGTTATTCACCAAAAGAGTTGCCAAGCACAGGCTGCCCAGGGAAGTGGTGGAGGAGGCGCCTAGGGATATGGTTGAGTGGTGGGCTTGGCAGCCCTGGGTTAATGGTTGGACTCAGAGGGCTTTTTCAACCTAATTGATTCCATAATTCTTTATGGGCCCCATGAGAGGAGCCCTGTTCATGTAGTATTTATTTGGTTCTTGGCCTGTTGCAAAATTGATTAAAATTGAAGCATTATTGATCATAAGTACTGCATTATTTTCCTGGATCTTTTTCTCATCCATGCAGAGAAATGAAATACTGCGTTATTAATTTTTTCCCTGCATTACATGGTTGTCTAGTGTCTCCTGATCTTTTGAAGTCCCACACTCTGAAGACCTCACAGCTGAAGTGCTAACTTGGCCTTAATCCAAAATTTTGAATCAAAGTCCCATTACACTGCTGCTTTGTTCAAGGGATGGAACCTGTGTTTCTGTGGGACCTGGGCTGGGCACACAGTGTGGATGCTGCTGCCAGCGAGAGCAGGGGGGAGTCCCCTTCTCCCCCAGCTGCCAGCTGCTTGGCAGAAGAAGCAGAAGTCAAGGAGCAAGCTAAAGTGGAGCCTAAAATGTCCTCAAAGCACTGAAGAGGACTTTTGGCCTGGTTATGGCTCCTTAGCTCAAGGGAGAGTGTCTTTTTTTGGCGAGGCAAAAGTCTCATGAAACAGGTCAGATCAATCCATCTGCTTTTTTGCTAGAAAAGCAAAATTCAAATGAGACTTGTTATCTGCACAGTTTATATATTTAGGAGTTGCGTTAATTATCCTCATTAGCTTACTTTCTTGAGAGAACTGCTCTTGATCTTACCCCTTGTGCCAGAAATACAATCTGGAACGAGTCTGTGAAAATAAATAACACATTGATATGGTTCATGCAATGACTTCTGAGTACCCTGCTTGGGCAGCATCTGGCATTGTGATCATTCCTGTCTCACCTTGTTGGGACCCTTCAGATTATTTTTCTTGGACTTCAGCTGGTAGGAGCTGCCATTTAGCAAATCAGTCCGCGTGGTTAAGAGGTACTGCTCTCTGATAATACTCAGTGCAGCTTACACTTGTCAGACCCTGGAATCTATTTACTGAATTCTTTTCAGACAAGTCGTTTTTGGCACTTTGCAAAGTTTCCTTCCATGTGTCCTCACTGGCTGAATGCTAATTTATTCAGAAAGGCTCCGCTCCAAATGCACGAGACAGTATTTTCAGTGTTTCCTACTGTCTGGACAGCATTGCATTTGGAGAATTCATGCCTCCTCTTCCCTTTGTGTCCTTAATTTCCTTTGGTAAATGTGTGATGATGTGACACAGACACTTTATATACTTACATTAAATGGAATTGTATTGTAATGGGAAAATGGATCTCCACTCATAGCCTCTCCATTGGGAAACACCTGATAAGCTCATTGTATCTATACAATAAATTCACTCAAAGTGCCTTTGACAAATGACATCTCTGAATTTTCTAGTCTTTAGTGATTCCTCTAGCCCGGAGGATACAATGAATTAGCTGATCTAAGCTGAATTGTCCTAAATATCCTGATTATTTCTACTGTCTGAACCAGTAGTGGAAACAGAGAAAAATTGTAAGGAGAAAGGGGTAGAAATTATAGGGTATGCAAAAAGAGAGATTGTCAGGTATGAAGGGCAGTTGTTTCCATTTAGTCTGACCTTGTGTATAAAAAGTAGCAGTAGACCTTCTTGAGTGATGTTTGAAACATGTAATCACCTAGTCCAAGCTTTGGGATGGGATTTTGCTCTCAGTTCCAATTCTCTAAGCAGCTCAGATACCCATCTGCGTGGCTCTCAGCATCCCAGCACCCGATTATTCATGGTGGATTAATGAGATGCAGAAATTAAACCAAGGAAGTGCTTTTGATCTCCTTTACAATCTAGGAAATAAGACACAATGTCCCCTGCTCCACTTCCCCTGGGAACTGCTTAGTTTGAGCGAGAGTCACATTAAAACATGTGTAAGTACCAAGAAGGACTTACGTGCTCTGCCAGCACGGAGCTCTGTCCTGCCCTAGCACTGGGCGTGCTCCACATTGTGATTTACCCACATGGCCTGGATTAAGGCTGTGTTTTCCAGGGCACCTCAGCTGCTTTGCAGCAGCACGTGCTCTATGCCACTGCCCTCGTGGCTGTGTCAGGAAGCTCGGTGCTGATCTCATGCCTGGACATGCTGCGGTAACTTGTGAACTGCATGTTCTTAGGATAATTCCCTGCAGGTCTGATCAGTGAGGTGATCTCTGAGTGTGCTGGCCAGTCATGCGTGTATGCACAACAGGCACAGTGCGCAGGTGAGTTCTTGTAGCCACTCTTTAATTATAAAAAATAATTAAAAGGTGGTTAGAGGAGGTTCTGCCTGCCTTAGTTGGGCTTGGGGCTCTGGGACTGGGGCACTTGCTCATGGACAGTTGCATGGAACGACCTTGTTAAAGATTTAATCCAAATGTTTTCTCTTTCATGGTGTGGATTTTGCCTTTTTTTTTTTTTTTAATGAGAGGAAACCTAGATGCATCCTATTAATTAGCTGTGGATGTTTCATTGCATCTGATCTGACTCATGCTTCCTCATCTCACATTTGAGACCTTTGGTAAAGACAAGATCTTATTTCTTGGGAATCGAGTCATTGGGATCAGTTAGGGAAGGAAGAATAACAACGCTTTTGGATTTCAGGAAGTCCTCCAGAGGTGCCTTGTTTTTCACTGAGCAGTGTTTTAGCAAGGTAAGGTGTTACTAAATCTGTCTTCTGGATTTGGAAATTTTTGTGAGATGCTGCTAGTCAACTAGGTTTGAGTTTGAAGAAAAACAGGCAATTAAGTGGGGAGGCATCAGTTTCACCTGCCTACCACGAAGAGCCGGCTGATGTCCCAGTAAATTACAGCTTTCAGGAGGCAGTGATTCATCTCTGCAAGCAGCACAACAAGTGGGAGAGCAGTTGTTTGGCGAAAGCAATGTTCAGGCCTCTTAGCACACTTAGTATTTTCCTGTAGAAACTTGGGGATGGATTAGTACATAGTGTTCTTGCTGGAGCCTCCGGAGAACCCTTTCAGAGGGAAACAGGAATAGCGGGTTTTTCCTCCCTTTCCCTTGGTTGTGGTGATGCTTTCTCACCCTGCCCTTGTGCTGATGCCAGTGTTGGGATGGGTGGATGGGCAAACAGGTCAAGGGACCAATGCTGTTGAAAACAAATCCTATGTGCTACACTCCCAGGTTGGTTTTTCATACAATATCGCAGTCTGGAAGTGAGCTTGAGATATCATCTGGTCCAGCATTTCATGGGAATAGGAGCCTGGATGAGCTTATCTAGCACCCTGCATGGTCACACCATGAAAAACCTCCAGCAGTGTGGACTCTCCCACATCCCTGGGGAGCCTGCTGTTTTTAATTGCATCATATCTCTGGTTTGCTGATGGAGCAGCTGTGTGTGCCCTGGCCATGGCACCTGGATGGCAGTGCAAAACCATACAGGCCCAGCACCATGGTGTCATTGATTCTGCTTGTCCTAATCGTGCTTCTGCTCTCAGCTCTGCCATGGATTTGCTGAGTGGCCTCAGGCAGTCACTGTAATCCCATCACAGGTTTCTCCACGACAGGGCTAATCCTAGTGGCCTGTGTGGAGCAGAGGGATGCATCCGGCTTTAGGTAATCCAGTTTAGTGTGTGGACTAATAAGGGCTGAGAGCTGAGCCCAGTTTGTTGGTGAATATACTTGTTTGTTTCTTATCTCCTCATGGCTCTAGGGCCAGGGGGGAGCCCCCATCTGTATGGGATGTACATTTACATAGCATCCCAGTGCAGGGACTGATGAAACCTGAAACAGACTGGGCTGTCAGTTATGTCCCGATAGGGGACCCAGAGCATGGGATTGTTTGAATGGTGTGCAGTGATGAGAAGGACATCATGGAAACCCTACCTGACTGTGAAAGTAAGTGTGGCTGCTGTGAAAATAGGCATAACGAATTGGATTACACTTCAGAGGAAAGTGCTCTTATTCACTGCTGAGTGATGAGCAAAGTGAATTTTGGGCTGTGAATATCATGATGTGATTTATTAGTAATCACTTCCACAGTAGTTTTCATCTATAGATCTAAAGTGGCAATTAGTATGAAGGCACAAAAGTATTGTTCTTACTTTATTGAGGAACAAAACCATCAAATGACCTGCTGCAGGGCATTTCATGAGTCAGTGGGGTTGGGCATGATGTCTGCTTTGAGGAGGATGGTTTTCCTATGATTGGTTTGTGTCTGCCGATGCCAGTTCTGTATGTGATTTGATTAATAAATGTGAATGTGACTTGAAATTTTACAGAGTTGTTTGCTTATGATAGGTCAGAGCGTTGCCAGCACTTACTGACAGTAGAGGGTAATTCATGCTAATCTGTAGTCTTGGTATGGTTTAATCCAGTTCATCTCAAGTAACATGTTTCTCCTTTTAAATTCTAGTGCTCCTTTCTATTGCTTTAGTTAACAAATAGATACTTGTGTGTTTTAATGGGCAATACAAAAAACCCATCAAACCTTAAGAACTGTGTAGGTGTCCTAGCTGCTCTTAGTCTGCTGCTTTCTTGAAGTTGGAGCTGGTCTTCCTCCTTCTCCAATTAAGCCAGATAATTAAATCTCCCTTTTTTTAGTCATAGCCAGCATTTTTAATCCTGTAACTCAGCCTGCCAGAGGAAGTCCTCTACATTTCTCAACACAGCAGATCCCTAGTAAACATGGCATTAAATCCAATCCCATGCTGTTTCTCTTTATTCGTTTGTCTTTTCTTGACCTGGTACTTTTATGCTGTGTGTTTCCTGTGCTAATGGTTATTTTATTTAAATGCCAGATGCACTGTGATTATACTTGTAGCTCGAAGTATAGGGAGTGTTTTTTAAGTGTTAGATTTAGTTACATGTACTTGATATTTATAGAGTACAAGCACAAAGATGTTTTGACTAAAGCTGCTTAGACCCAATTTGACAATCAAATAAAAAGCTAGAGGTTTCAGCAACATGTCTTCAGCAATACTAATTGCTTCCTCATTTCTGTATTCATTGCATGTCCTTTGTTTGATGGTGAAAGCTTTTAAATCAGCTATTGCACCTTACCTGAAGGGTGCTTTGCAGTTGCTAAGTGTAGATGTAGGGGATGATGATGAGACAAGGAGCTGAGCTGAAGAACTTGAAGTCTTGTGGGGCTTTATACCGTGATGCTTGATGACTTTGATGTACCAAACAAAATTTGAAGCAGTACAAATAATGCTTCACTTCATGGATAAAGAAATACAGACATCTCTTCCCGTTTGGTTGTTGGCCTTATTCAGGACTTCTGAATTCTTTCCTTCTCTGTACCTGTAGCATCTCCTCATGGAAGCTGCTTTTGGAATTAGATTCTAATAGTTGTTTCCTAGTTTCAATTTCAATTAAATTTGAACTTGCTATGTGAAAGACATGAAGATGTATGCAAGAGGCTACTTAAACGGTGATGTGCGAAAAAGCCCAATGCAATATTTGGATTGCTTTATGACACTTGAAAATGAAGACTTGGGTTCTGTAGCTGCAGTAACTTGGCCCTTTGCGTAATGTGATTGGCACAATTTTATGCTTATTTATGGGACTCAGGACTAGATTTACTTTCTTGCTAAGCTATGGCCTGAGGGAGCAGAATAAGTGATGCTGTGGGCAAGTCCATACACTTGTACGAAGTGTACAAAGCCAGCTTGGACACTTCAGCCTGCACACCACAAGTGCTCCCAAATCTCTGTGTCATCATGTTCCCAGCACCCGTTTGTGTCATCAGGGTACCTTTTTGCCACAGCAGTTTGACAAAAGGCTGTGATGTACAGGGTTTGTGAATGTTTATTATGTCCCATTGATTACTGTCTGTTCTGAAGACAGATTAATAATTAGCAAAACAAGTATCTGGAGAGGGGATGTGTGTAGGGAGTGGTGCTGGTGCTATCTGTTGTGATGTCTGGAAGAGATCCAACAAGGCACGCAGCTGTCTGCTGTATAATTAGGATGAGGTCGGGTCAACGGTGCAGAGTGAGACTTCTTGTCTAGGAAAGCAGAAAAATAAGAGTTTAGAACAAGGAGAGAAGTAAAAATAAGAAAGCAGAAAAATCCCCTGGTTTTTGGGACATTGTTCCAAATGGGCAGTACTGTGAAAGTATGAGTTGGCTTCTAGGTTATATATATTGGGAGAGAGCTTTTGAACAACTGCCTTGGTATCTCATGCTGTTCCTTCCCAGAATTTTACTTTTTTTTCAAAGGAATGTTTTCTTTTCAATGTTTTCTATTCCCTCTTTGCTTGTTAACTGTTTTCTGTGAGGAAAAACCTCAGTGCGAAACAGTAGCTCAAAAAAAGAAAAACAAACCAACGTCTTTCACAAACTAATTTTAAGGGTTTGGATGCTGGGGATTAGTTTTTGCTTCCCACCTAAAGTGATTTCAGAGCTTTTGCAGGCTGGATGTACAGTTTGGGGCTACCATGGCCCTCCAGTCAGGGGATGCCCTGATGCCTGGTTATTCAAGGATGCAGGGAAGAACACACCGGGAGAGCCTTGCCCTGTGTATGTGCCGCTGCAGTTCTGCAGCACAGCCGTGCCAGGTGCTTCTAGAAATGACACTGCACTGATGGGGGATTATTTGGGCTATAGAAGTGAAAATTTCTGGGGCTGGAATGCACCATGGAGGAAGGAGTAGACAGGGAACTCCACAGGGGCTTTTTTTTCTACCCTGTATTTTCTGCCAGAGAAAAGCAGACCTGAGGCATAGCTGCGACTAATGGGATCCTGAGCTGAACTTTGCAGCTTTCCCTGTGATCGCAGCAGACTGACCGAAGCTCTGCTCTCGGAACTGGCTGATTTCAGGGTGTGTCATTGATTTGTTCTGGATGGTGGCAATTCCTCTGACTTCACTGCAGCTTTTAAAAAAGGAGGGGTTTGTGTTTTTCATCCATTGCAAAATTGTGTTGACTGCTTTGTCCCTGAAATATAAATAATATGTGTCCCTGATTTTTGTTGAGGAGAAAACCAATCCAGCTTTAGTTCAGGCACTGCTAACTTGCTATCTTTTTATTCCCCACAAAAAATTCTTCAGTTCTGATTTCACAGAATTGGAGGTAAAATTTAGTTCTAATTTTAGAGCTAAAATTCTACCATTTTAGTTGTACAGGCACTGTTCATATCATGCTACAAAGAAAATGCAAGAACTTGAGCATGCCTCTGTAGTTACTAAACGTTTGCTGTTGTAGATAAAATTGGAGGGAGGAGGAAAAGCTAGGCTGAGCCTGAGGGTGATCAAAAGTCCAAAAGGTCTCAGAAGCCAGTGTGCCTGGGAGAGTTTAAAAATGGGACACCGATGTCAAAGCCGTTTTGGTGCTTTCAGATGTGCCATCCTCGGAGTTCAAGGACCCTGGAATCAAAATGAGTGGTGTGGGTTGGGAGCAGTTTATAACTTCAAATTGTCACTTAATTTTCTTGTTGTTATTGTCATGCAATTAAAGTCATGGCCATTGAGCTAAAAGATGAGGGATTTTGATTGGATTTTTGGGTCTGTAATTGCTGCTATGATGTGGCTGCCTGCAGGCAAGGACTTGCAAACTGATCTTTCCAATAGGAGGATTATGGCTGAGGAGGGAGTGCTGGGTTTAAAGAAAGAAAAGTTTAAAGCTGTCATATAGTGGTTTCCACTCAGATGAAAAAGCAGAGGATTATAAAGCTTTTGTAAAAAAATTAAAAAATAGCATTGTTAAGGACTGACAATGGAAAAATCGCTCTTAGGGAAAAAAACCTCTTGTGACTTGCATTTTGAAAGGATGATTCCCCAAAAGTAGAGGGTGAAGTGAGCTCCCAGAAGGCATGACAGGCAGCTCTCAGGGCTGTACATTTCTGAAATTCTGCTGCTGAGAGAAGTCTTCTCAGCTAAACTGGTGGCTGAGTTGCAGTTGTACAGGGCTGCTTTCAGCAATGTAGCCCGTCTGAGTCTGGGGCTGGGGACTTCATATACTTTGTAGGTTATTTTTTCTGTCATTGTGTTTTGGGCCCTCACACTTCATGTAAAAAGGTCTCTCCTTCCATCCTTGTTGAGGCTTGAAGGTATTTTTTGCAGGTGGAGAGGAGGTCAGGCTGCCTCAGGGTGGTTGCTGAACACGGAGGACTTGTGGCAGGGGTGGAAAAGTGAGAAAATGAGATGGAGAATATGGAAACACCAGAGGCATTTGAAGAATGAGGGCAAATATCTTCCTTCTTTCCATAATCTTTTGATGCTGCCTTAAGCATTGGGTCAGGAAAGGATTCAAGTGTTCATTTCAGACCCTTTATGTGCTGTCAAGTTAGCCCAAGTAGACAGGGCACTCAGGTACCTGAGATGTGGTAACCCAGATTTGTTCCCTTTCTCTTTTTGTGTTACTTACCCAGGATTATTTGTATTATTTTCCTGACTTTCTAAAGGTAAGTGGTATTGCAGTGTCTGAAGATTTTTCACTGTTGTGCTCCATTGGGTCTCTGAGTAGCCTTTGTTTGACTTGGATCAAAACATGGAGCAGTGTCTCAGGATTCAATACTCCTTGGTAAGGGCCAATGTGTTTAGTCACGATAAGTGTGAAACATCATTATTTTGTGATTAAATTTGATTTCTCTACATGGTAGTATTTTAAAATACCACCTTCATGATAACTATTTCTTTCTGGAGCATGTCTGCATCAATTGGAAGGGTAATGGCTGTAATATTAATTGCTACAGAAAGAAGTATTTTTTTCACTTATTAGCAGAAATGAGTTAAATGAGATAAAGCTGGGTCACACTACTGCACAGCACATGGGAGGCCAGGCTATAACCCTTGGCTAAAACACACATGCGTCCACATTAGGTTTTAAGATGCGAAACAAGAAGTTGAATGCCTTGCTAATTTTTCCCCAATTTAATTACTGGGGTGTTGTGAAAACCTGCAGAAAGACTGTGAGGAAAGAAAGCAGCTTGGCTAGAGGACCTAAGCTGACTGGCATTGCTGGGGGTTGGCATTTCTGGAGTTGCCGAAAGCTTGCAGGCACTGTGCTGAACATGGCGAAGGGACCAGGTTAGCATGGGAGTCCTGCCTGGCTGACAGCCACAGGGACATTCAGGATGCCCTTTGAGCTAATGTGGGCCAGGTAATGGAGCAGGCTGCTAAAATCTTTGAGGCTACGGGAACGGTCAGGTTGATCCCTGCCTTCCTAATGCTGGCAAGGAAGCAGAAACACTGACCGAAGCAAACCGAGCCCTGCAGTTTGCTTCAGCGCAGGGATCACTGCTGTGCAGCTGGCTGTGGTTCTCTCTCTTTGTATTTGTCTTTTAAAATTGAAATGCTTTGGCCAGAAACGTTATAGCACAAGTCTGTGTCTCGGAGGATATTAGTCTGTTGAGACACTTGGCAGGACCACAGAATATCTGAATGTGGAGTAACTTGCTTTTTTCCTTTTGTACACCCTTATGTAAACACATTGTTTGGATCACTGGGAGTTGATTGTTTAACTTTTCTCTCTACAGTTTGAAAAGCAGCAACAACAACAACAAAAAAAGCCCAAAAGGAAAAAGAAACAAAACACTACTTACTTTCCTGGTGTGCCCGTGTAACACTTTTCAAATGTAAAAGCTTCTTAGGATATGGAATAGCAGCAATAGTATTTATACTGCCTTTATGAAAAGACTGATCAAAGGAGCACAACTGTGCCTGGCTTTATTTAGCGTTGATGACTGCATTAAGGTCAGGGTGCTTATTATTTTATTGAATTCAAAAGTTGCGGGCTCTGCAAAGCACAAAGCCGGCTGAGGCTCTGGTGTGTGCTTGATTTATATCGTATTATGTGCCGTGCTATCACAACATGTTTTGTGCTCTGATGGCTGCATTTCTCTTGTCAGTCATTTGGAAAGTGTACTTTGTGTTTGTGGCTTGTCTGTCTCACATGCTCTCGCTCTCTTTTAAATTTTTTTTTCCCTTAAACCTTGCTGAAGGGTGTTGAGAATTAGGAAGGTTTGACCTTGCTGGGAATGCATGAGTTTTCCTCCATGGGAGAGAGCTAATCCTAGCTGTGCTCAGCTGAGCAGCCAGTACTCTCAGTGCACAGGTGCAGAGGGGTTAAAAGACATTCATGTGCCCTGACTCATCCTGCCCAGCTGCTGTGGTCAAGCAGCTTTCTTGGCCACTAGCAAGGCTGTGAAGAGATCTGTGGAGTAAAAACTGACATACAGAAAAGCCCGAAGACATGAGATGAGGGCAGTTTCTGCTGATTTCCCATACAGACATGATACCTTGTACCAAAATGTTCTGGTGTTCTATATGGATATGGGACACAGTGTGGGGTCAGTGCCCTTCTTCCTGGGGCTAGGGAAGAGTGCTCAGATGGATAATTAAAAGGGTTAATATTAAAATGGTGGTATGCCAGCCAACTGCACAGCTGATTAAAGCTTTAAGGGGTGGATCATATCAGATCCCAGACCAGAAATCTCACTAAAAAGCTTTGCATGGGTTTTTATGGGAGCTATTGTCTCTTTTTCTGCATACAGAGTAGTGACACAGCTTTTGTTCTGTCCTGCGGACAGTGGCTGTGGCTGTGAGCGGGCAGCACGATCCAGCTCTGAATATTGCTGGCGTGGGACAGCAGCCTTTTGGCATGGCATAGTTCAGCATTTTGTTGTTGAGATTTCTCCTTTTGTAATTGCTGGTCACGTTGGTGGTGAAAGCAGTGCAGCTTTTAATGCAGACAAAAGCAATTCTTATGTACTAGGCAAGTTTGAAATAGTTCGGTTTTCCCACATTCTCTGGACTTCAGAGGTTGGCTGTGATTCCTGGCCCCCCACTCCTCCTCCAGTGGTCCCACTTCTTACTTTATGGATCAGATACTGTTTTTATTACCTTCATT
>WEIT01010101.1:12434-107890 GCA_013389985.1 Dryoscopus gambensis | reverse complement strand
TAATTGCCTTTTCCCTATTTGTAGTTTGAGCTTACCACCTGCTTGGCAGTAAAGATGATGTGTGACCCTGAAAATGAAAGGCGATTGATTCTTTCCTAGTCTGCTTTTGTACAGGCAGGTTTATGCAGCAGTTGCCATGATGGGTGTCCTGCCTGCAGTCCTTGCTGGCTGCCTGGCAGAGCTCTCCTCCTGTTGGATTTGGTGAGGGCAGAGCCCAGCTGATCCCCAGCCTACGTACATTAGCCCTGGTCAGATGAGCTGGAGGTGCTTAAGAGCTTCTCATTTTCCAAACACTGAAAACTTTGGTCTGACTAAAACTGGAAGCTACTCCAGTAACAACCCTTGGTGTAGCATGTGGGATCTGTGGGTTTTCCCCTTGATCGCTTTGAAGGGGAGCTGGTAGTCAGGACGCTGGCAGAACTGCAGATGTCCCTTCATTTTTTTGGTCACATCTTTGCATCTGTTCATCTCAGCACGTCTTTGAGACCAGAGCTGTTCACAGGGCTGTACTCACACCTTGCCTGCCCTCCTGTGAGAAGATTAAAGGTCAGCCCTGGGAGCTGCAGGTCTGCTCCTGGTGCTCCTCAGATGGTGTCAAAGATAAAAGATGGAGCTGAGTTTCAGGGATGCAGGTTGTGTGTGTGGTCCTGGCTGCTGCGGAGCGGAGCACATCCAAAAGCTGGGCTTGCCCTTGGTGTCAGTAGCTGTGAAGCAAGTGCTTGTAGAGCTCTCGTCTTGCAGCTGTATCCTTGCACAGCTTTGGTGTAAGAGATTAATGCACTGTCGATGCTGCGAGGTCGTGATTTGATTTTAATTTATTTCACATTGAACTCATTAACTGCTCTCTGTCATGCATATTTTTGACCAGCAGTGAGAAAACTGTGATTCGGGTGCCAAGGATGTGTTAGCTGACTGTGTAAAAGGGTACAACGGGATGGGGGGGGAAACACTTGCCAGCTCCTGACTTCCACTCAGTTTCCACTGCTCATTTGGGGATGAAATGCAGGGTCTGTCACTTGAGTCTGCAGGGGTGCTTGACCCATCTTGGAGGTGTCATTAACGATATAAAGCAAGTGTCCAACTGCAGTCATAATTTCCTTAGGTTAAGGGCCTCCATTTTGAATTCTTTGTGACAGGATCAGTAAAGGTACAAAAGAAATTAATAAACTGAGTAAATCAGTAAGTCAGTAAATCTAATAGGGATTTAAGGTCTGCCCTCCCTTCACTGAGCTTGAGTAATGATGATGATATATGAGTTTAAACTGCCAAGTTTGGACTTGTATCCAGACTGCTACTTCAAGCCTCATGTCCTGGCTTTTAGCTTCTGGTCCAGATCCAATACATTAGGATTAATATATGTATATTGGCAAATGTAAATAGACCTTAAAATATGGTAGATATTCGTGAGATATTGGTGTGCTCCATTCACAGCTCTGTTTCATATATATGCATCACAGTCTTGATTTTTAGATAAAATTGAATAAACTGGAGGGGGTGACAAGCTTTTATGTGCAGCAAATGGCTTTTGTGACCCATTTTGGAGAGAGCTGGAAGTTTTATTCTGGAGGCTGCTGGGCAATACTGGCTTCATATCCAAAGAACTGACTTAGGAAGGTACAGAAGGAAGATAAGTAGAATGTATTAAGTAAGTTGAAAAATGAAAGTAAAATGGCACAAAATATATGAATAAATTTGGTGTGATAGCTCTTTTCTTTTTAGGAGTTCAACTATTAGGTAAGTCAGATGACTGTTGCTTTGCTGAAGGCAAGTCTCTCTAGGTGGTAAATTGCCCTCAGTCCCTCTAAGGTTTAGATCTTTTTTTTATTTCTCAGATGGTGAAAGCAATCCCTCTTGCAAACTGAGTTTCCCCTGTGGCAACTCCTCTAAGGCATCAACTTCAAGCATGGTCCAAAGCTAATTAAATCAAAGAGCATTGATCAAATAGTTGGCCTCATGCTTTGGCTTTGCATTCTCCTTGCTTGAACAAGGAGCTGCCTTGAAACCCTGACATCTGCTGATGTATCTAGAACTAGAGAGGGAAAGAAGAACTTGTGCCTCTGTTCCTTTGCAAAACAAAAGTGAAAATGCTGGGGGGATTGAGGAGAAAAACATTTGGAGAGGAGGGCTAATGTCTAAGCTGGGAGGTAGGCTGGGATTTTCAAAGGCCAGGGGCATTGGAGAGCTGACAGCATCTTCCTCTGCTGTTAGTCAGCACGTTTCCATAGGGTCCTTGCCAAAAACTTCCCCAAAGTGAGGGACTTAAGTCACAGCCACTACAAGAAGGGCTTTGTGAGTGCATTGCTGCCCCTTGTCCCCTCTTGCTTTCTGGTGTCACAGGCAGCTTAGGCCAGCTCTGGTTTTGGGAATATGTAGTGTCTTACATGAAAAAAGCAGTAACAGCTGTAGCGGGGTTATTCTGCTTGGTCAAATGAAACACGAGGTCGCAAACAGCATGATGAGAAGGCAGAGCTAGTGCTGGTTCAGTGCTTTCAAAGTAGTAAAGGGCTTTCTGTTTACCCGCATGGAGTATGTGAGTTTTATGTATGCACAAGAGAAGTGCAAAATCCGGTAGAAAATATCTGATTTAATCAAACTTTTGGAGTTTGATAACCATAATGGTTTTGATAACCATTTTGTTTGATTTTTAAATATCTTGTAACTTTTATTAATATCTATGTCATCGTTCCTGCATTTAATGCCAAGCTTTATGTCCTGTAGTATTTTAGATTTAACATGTATTCTGTTAATCCTCCAGACCCCAGACTTTCACCTGGCACCTCAACTGCTGGTAACCAAATCAGTTGCCCAGGACACTGCAGAATTTTTGTATGTGTATGTGTTTCTATATTTGATCAATGTGAGAGCAAATATCCCAGACAAAGAAAAATTGTTCATGGGAGAGCAACTGCCACAATATTTCAGAGTAAAGGCTGTAGCAGTCTAATTTTAAGATTTTGCATATAACAGATGAAGCTGTTAATAGCACCTTGGCATCAAGATAGCACCAAAGAAAAAGGAGATAATCAACAGGTGCCCATCCTTTGGTTTTGGTATTTTCCTGTTTTTGTTTTTAATATCTCATTCCTAATGCATAATGGGGGTGGTGCCATCATTGTCATGGAAACGGGGCATGATGGAGATTAAAATGGATGTGGGTCTTTTGTTTCTGGGGTGTGTGTGGTCGCTGAAGTATCTCTTCTTGTGCTCAGTGGCAATTTGCTGAGATTATCTGCCGTGTGTGAATTCCTCGAGCACGGCCAACAGAGACCATGTGTTTTGGTGCTTCTCATCTGAGTAAACACCAACAAATGGGACCCACAAATCAACTTTATCACCGAACACAAGGGCCTTGGGGAAGTGGTGGCAGTGTTGGATATTTCTGTCTTCAAAGAAGCTGGTATTATGCTAAATTGCTTTAATTTTGGCTGGTTGGGAGGAGGTGGACCCAAAGCCTCCTTGGTTCAGAATGTTTGGTATTATGTGAGAAGAAAGTGGAAGCTGGAAGTCCCTGGGGCAGTTGTTGCTGTGCTCGGTGTCGGGGCTGAGGGCTCCTGTCCTGACTGGCAGGAATGAGAGTCTTGTGCCTCCCAGTGAACAGAGATGTGTCTCTAAAAAAAGACACTGTGCTCTTCTTGGCAAAGCTTTTTGAAGGGCTGTGAAGGAGCAGCCGTGGCTCTGAGCCATCACTGTGCTCCGGGAAGGATATCCTGGTTTTGCAGGGCAGGTGGCAAAATGCCCATTAACTTTTGGGAAGGGTGAGGGTTTGTCAGGGTTTTAGTGCTAGAGGTGGGGGTGGATGAGGACAGAGGACAGCCTTAGGGCTGCTGTAGGTTTGCACTGGGCAGGGAGGATTGAAAATAGCACTGTATTAAAGTGCCCATGGCAGAGTTGCTTGGCAGACACATGTACACTGTCTACTTTGCATGTGGGCTGTGTTAATGCCCTTCTGTGTTGCTAAAGGAGCAGAAATGTCCTGCCACAAGGATGTGATCCAGCCCCCTGCTTGTCCAACAAAGAAATTCTTGTTGCTAAACAAAAGGCTTTCTTAAGAAATATATAGATGCCCAGAGTTTGAATTTATGCTTTTCTCTGTGGGATGAGTCATTGAACTGGTTTTTAATAGAGCCCCTCTGGATTTATGTGGCTGCCGCTCAGATTAAACTCTGATCCGGTGTGTGAAATAAGATTCAGTAGTTGTTGTGCTCTGCTGCTGTCCTGACACTTGCAGAGAATTGCTGGTTAAAGTCTGCTTCTGGCTTTTTCTGTGCAGACAGCGGTTACTAAATACATTACAGAGCATCCTCCTTTCAGGTTACGCTGGCTGTCTATACGTGTTGCTACTTGGTATTTTTTTTAAGCAAACATCGAATACCTGCTGGCTTGTTGGTAGTATTTCATTTAATTGAATTCAGTCTTACGTGAGAACATGCTGACAAGTCCAATCAATACAGTCAGTGAAAGTGTAGGAAGAGGAGGGGAAGGAAATCAGCTATATGACATGTTATAAACTAATAACGAAGTTGTTGTGATGATTTGTAATGGTAATTTTTAGTTCCCACCCCTCCCCGTGTCAGAACTTGCCTTTTTTTTCCCCCTCCCCTGAGTTGCTGCCAGGTTCTGCCCTGAAATTCAGAATTGTGATTTGTCACACCTTTGGAGCATGAGGTGTCAATTCCCTTGGGGAGGGAAGTGAGCTGGAAGAGCTGCTGGAAGAGCTGGGTGCTTTGGGTGGGGTGAGGAGCGGAGGAGGAGCAGGAGAGGAAGGTGGATTAGGGCTGCAGGGAGTGCCGGTGGTGCTGAGCCCTTGGATGCATCTCTGCTGGTCTCTGCTGTAAGTAAACCTGCATGTAAAGCAGATAAATGGAAGCCACAAGGGGAAAGGAAATTTCTTTTCCTATGATGCTGTTGCCTTTGACTTCCTTTACTTTTTTGGCTTTTTTTTTTAAGAAGCAAAGGCTTATCTGCTGAGTAAACCCGCTCTTTAAGAAGCAGGGATGGGCAGGAACTCATGGAATTAAAATTTGTTGAGCCCTGCAGTTTGCTTCTCTGCCCTTTGCATATCTTGTGGGGGTTTATAAACTTTGTTTTGCTTGACGGCCTATCTGCATCTATGAGGGAGGGTTTGCCTCTGGCTAGCGTGCCCTTTGCATTAAATTAAGCAATCCCCACTTCTCTGTCCTGTAAAAGTTGAACTGGAACAGCTGTACTGCTCATCTGTAGTGCAGCAACTATTTTTTCCACCCTCTTTACTTTCTTGACTGCAGCTTTTGTTTTTGTTTTCAGCGTCTTCTCTTGTGTGTCTGTCTTCCATTCCCTCACGCTATCTGTCAGTGCTGAATATTCAAACTCTTGATCTGCACATGGGCTAAAAATCATTATTGCTTTGAACTTACAAATGAATTAAGTGAATTCCCACATCCACCGCAGGAAAGGAAAATATTCAGTTTGAAATATAATTTGGAGCCTATAGGAAAATGCATCTGATGAAGTTTGTGCTAATTCTATAGCTTCAGTATCAAAGCGCCAGCTCTGTTATCATCAAGAGTATTGAGTGTAAGCTCTGTATTTTCATAGTAACTCAGTATGGCTAATTAGTTTGAAGGCTCTTTGAAGAAGCCGATGTATTGACTAAATAAGCTCTTATTTTTCAAAGCAACTAAAGGCATTCTTAATTTACAGAGCAGATAGTTGTAAAACTGCCTTCGGTTTGCATACTAGGAGCCAGTGTGAAGCCTGAGTGTGCTCAGAGTCAAGTTTACTCCTGCGCCGTCTGCCAAGGTTAGTGTCAGTGTGCTTGAGGGAGGTTTCTGGGTCTTTGGCACAGTAGCGCAGCATAAATATGTGCCACTGGATGTGTCCAGGAGGAGGATGTCATGTAATTACTGCCTCTGCATCACTGAAATCAGGGGCAGTATTACCAGTCTGCTCTCTGTTTGCAGGCAGGTTGGATCCAATAATGAAGAGCAGCTTTGAGTTCCTAACCAGATGACATGGCTAATCCTAAGGCATGTATAAAGCGGCCATAGTTATTAGGAGATTTGTGGCTTTGAAAGTTCGGATTCCCTTAGTGCAGTTTGTTAATGGCAAGGATTTGCAGTAAGTGAATAATAGATGAAAGTCATCAAAAGGCTTACAGGGGATTTCTTGTGACGTGGTGCTGGTCTGTCTCATGCCAGAGCTGCAGATTTCTGGGTGGATTGTAAAATCTAAAAAACGAAAATAAAAGAAGAAAGGAAGAAAAAAAAAAAAAAAGGAGGGCAGTCATTCCTGTTTTGTACCACTTTGGGTGATGAAGTTGATGGTGTGATGCATTGGGAAGTACAGCCCCAGTGCAGAGCAATGTATGCTTAACTCCCTTGGCTCTGGCTTTTCTGTGTACCAGCAATGCCCCGACAGCAAAACAGACCCTTCCTAGCCCCAGGATCTGGCAGCTGGAGGGGAAGGGATGCCCCTGGCCATCTTACCTTCTGCACTGTACAGGGTGAGCAGGGCTGGTGCTGCACCTCCTCACCATCTGGCACAGCTCTTCGCTGGGCTCCCAGGGGTTTTTCCACCTGTAATGCCTCTGGTACCACAGCAGCAGGCATTTCCTACAAGCTGGGAGCTGCTGGGCAGCAACTCCAATGGGCTCTGCAGCTCTGGGTCCTGCCTCTCCTGTGGGACTGTCCCCCCTGCTTAGGCAGGAGGCTGTCCCAGTATTTGTGCCAGGGACTCCTCTCAGCTGGGTATGCAGCGGTGCCTGCCCTTACCTGCTTCTGTGGTCACAGATTTGGTCCTGACTGGTCACTGGGCTGGCACACCTGCAGTCACCTTTTGGAGCAGTCCCTGCTCAGAGGCCAGGTCAGTGCTGCAGGCAGCCCCTCCTGAGTCCACAGAGAGCACAGATAAATGAACAACACTCCCTGTTGTCATGGTTTGATGGAGGTGTGAGGCAGAAAAAAGTTGGGCATAAAAGTTGTGGGGTGGTATCCTGACATGGGATGAAGCATGTGAGCTTGCTATCTCCATTTGTTCTAATAAAAAAAAAAAAGTATTTAACTCTGTTGTCATGTTCCAAGTTGAATTGCACCTGTGTTATATTTGGCAGCATCTAATGAAGCTACAACTTGGGGCAAATCCTGATGAGTTTTGGCTGCAGAAGCAGCTGGGGAAGATTGATTTGGTTCTGGGAAAAGCCAGTTAATAGCTGTGAATAGCTGAAGAAAGCAGAGTCCCATTCACCCTCCTGACTGTTGAAATAATCTCCACTTCCAGGGGTGCTGGTGGGGACTGTCCCAAGGCAATTTCTGTGATTTTAGTCCACATTGTGGCATGCCAGAGGCATGCCTGTGTGTTTTGTAGCTGGAAGAGTGGTTACAGCAGTCTGCAAAATCTGTATTAAATCCAGAAACTACACTGTGTGCAAAGCATTTGTTGGGAAGTTGAAGTCATCTGCAAGCTCTAATCCATGGGCCGTCCGGGGAGGGCATGTCTGACTTGTTTGTGTTGCAAAACCCAGTGAAAGTTAGGAAATGTTTATGGCTACTGCCATGTGTGTTCCTTAATTCTTCTCCCTTTTGGCTGCCTTCAAACTCACTGTGGTAAAAACAGAAAGTGAGGCTGTAATTAGAAGCTGGTTTATGTGAGGATCCAAGGAAAGAGGCGAACTCCCTACAGGCAGATACACATGTGCCTATCTGGCATAGACCACTTCCTGCCTTTGCAGGCTGTTTTGCTGCAGAGACCTGCTGTAGTTCCTAAATTTGCTTGAGCATTGGATCTTGGGGATGTGCAGTGTGGGTGGAGGTATCATCCTGGGGGCAGTTGTCACCTGAGCAGGGGTGGCACCTGGGTCAGTGACAGCCTCAGCAAGTTGGTAAATGCTGCTCTTTTGCTGGTGATCTGCTTCCGCCTGGGAATCATGAGCATCCGCTGGTGAAGTGCCTGAATTCAAGGCAGTGCACTTGCCTGGGCAGAATTTACCTCAGCCCTATAACCGAGCAGCTCACTGGGAAATGCTTGTTCTCACATGGAATTGTAAAACCGAGTGAGTATCAGCACGATTTGCTTCTTCTAGAGAGGGCGAGTCCTTCATTCGGGCCAAGCGGCAGAAATATCAAAGATGTGTTTAGGCAGTGGGAGAGAGAAAGGGTTTGGTGTGGCTGACGGAAACTGTTGAGCGAGAGATGGTGCTTTGTGCAGGGTTATTATGGTTGGAAACCTGTTGCAGCACGCAGGGGAAGCACGGTTCAGCAAGCCCATAGTCAGAGCCGAGAGCAGTTCATCCCCAGGATTTACTGTGTGCGCAGCCAGTCCCCGCCGCAGAGAACAAAACAACAATGTTAAATAGCTAAATAAACCTCCTGTCCCCGCGGGCGATGGCCCTCAAAAGGCAAAATTATCCTTTGTGAGAGTGGGTGCAAGTGAAAGGAGACGCTGATGGCCTGGCAGGGAGGGCTGAGTCTGGGCAACCTGTGAGCACCATGGTGGTGGGTGACGGCATTGCCCGGGCGTGTTGAGAGTCTCACCTCTTGTGGAAAATTCACTCCTTTTCCCCTCTTCCTTGGGCCCAGCCATCATGAAGTCACAAAAAGTAATGAACGTGGGGGTACATTTGTATGAGTTCAGGCTCTTTCCCACCTGTTAAGGTTTCTTGCAGTGTTGTCAGATCGTACTTTCCAGTTCCCCTGCTCCGATGGAGGGTTCGGTTTGCTATTTTGCTGTTAGTGAAGAGCTGAATTTCTAATCTCAAATACATGTTTCTGGCTTTGTGAGCTTTGTGGTCAAATTTCAAGACCTGGGGATGCTGAATAACAGACATTGCTCCCCCTAGATGGGAGGAAACAGTTGATTTAAGTAGCTACCATTTTCAGTGTTAGGAAGAATCCTGGAAAATGCTCAAAGCCAAGCAGTCTTCTGAAGGCGAGTGGCCCTTGCTGCTAGAATTGGCCCCCTCAAATAAATCTGAGAGCTGTGAATTTGTTCCTTCCCTATCTGCCCCCCAGCAGTTGCAGGGTTATTCGCAGCCTGGCCTCTCTCTGTTAATAGGGCTCCTCTCAGGAGCTCAAGTGAGCCTGCAATAGCATTGGAAGTAAGTCTCTTCTAACGCAGCATACTGCTTCCTGCTGTAAAGTAGACTTGATTAAATTTTCTGGCTCTCATTTTCATCGCGCGCAGACATCCAAACCTTCACTTCTCAGCGGAAAGAGGTACGCTGGGAATTACAACTAATGTTAAAACCTAAATAATGTGATTTGCCAAAACAATGTTGCAGAGATTGTTATTTTGTTTTATTTTTTTTATTTCTCCCTCCATTTAAAATACCATTGTAAAACTTTGTTGCTGGCACAAAAGCTGTTTCAGTGACATGTGTTTGTTCTCTTACCTTTTGGGCATTTGTGATAATTTCTGCATGGGGAAAAATAGGCAGTTTTATCCCAAAAGGATGATCTCACCTCCAAGAAACATTCTGTACCTGCCACCAGCACTTCCCTGTGCTCCTGTAGCAGTTCTGGCTAGGGGCAGATTTAGACCCCATGGTCTTGCAGCCCTCCCACCAGTAAGCTTGGCATCAGGGGGTTGTCATAGTCACACATGGAAATTTTTGTGGCATCTCCCTGGCTGTGCAAAAATCCTGGATTATAGTAAAGAATATCATCTGTGCTGAACTTCTCATTCAATTTTGGGTACAAACCATTTCTCTCCAGTTAAATCTATTCCTGGCTGTCACTGCTTCCTGGTGTGATTTGAAGCTGGGGGCAGAATTAGATAAAAGATTTGCAGGGAGGAAGAGGGAAGGATGTGAGCTGGATGCTTAGAAAGAGGTTGTTTTAGAGGGGTGATCCTAAAATAGCATGGAGGATAGGCAGGAAGCCCTGGAAATAGGGTGGCAAGGTATAAACACAGTGACAAGATTTAAGAATTCAGGGTGAAGTGGCAGCAGCATCACACACTGGATGTACTTTGTACATGGGTCACACGTGGATGGCTTTTGACCCTCTTCCTTCTTCCTTCATGTGAGGCATGCGTGCTTTCCATGTAGGTGGTTTATTTATTTTGGACAGTGCTCTCAGGCACATGGTGTGATTCTTGGGGTTGTCCTGTGGAGGACCGGGAGTTGTGCGTGAGGATCCTTGTGTGTCCTTTCCAACTCAGAAGGTGGGAAACTTCCAAGTTAGAGTGTTCCATGGTTCTGCTTCATGTTTTGCAAATGTGAACTTGTTTGGGTTTTCCAATATGGAGTGAGTCTTACACCTTGGTAGGAACAATATGTCATCCAGGAAAGAGCACATCCACCTCTGGGCTTCCAGAGGAAGGGAAACTGATGCCTTCTTTGCTAAAAGCATAGAAGAGGTGTAAAACTCAACCTGCCTCTTAAGTGCTCAGTGAAACATCAGTTGCACAGAGGGCCATTGAGAACTGGGAGCAGTTGCATTGGACAACATTTGAAGCTTCTCAGAGCATGTAGTCTGGAATACATGAATGCCCATGTGAAACTTGGTATCATTTTGGCCTGTTACAGCCAAGGTTTTTGTATTTTTAAACTGGTAATTAGCCACTTTAAATTGTTTAGTAGATTGTAACTGGATATTGTATTTGTGAACGTGGCTGTGTATCCAGGTAAACGTCTGTTTGCAGGAGAGCTATGAACTAACAAATTGGAACCAAGAATGCTTGGTTTAGACCACTTCTGTTTGTACACTCTGCCACTAACCAAGGAACAAAGAGAATTTGGCTCCTTAACACCCATTAGTCTGTCTCTAGGACCCAAACCCAGGAAGCACCATGTATTTCTGTCTACTGTGGCTTGTAAATGCAGATGTGGGAGTTGCATGTTCAGTAAGATCAGGACCTCTGTAAAGCTTGAGTCCAAAATCTCTGCAGTCTGAATGCAGCATCACTGCTCTGCCCTGCTAGCACAGCCATACATCAGCAAATCCCAAAGGATTTTATGATACCTGCAATTGCAAAATCTGCTAGATTTAGGATGTCCATCAGAGCTTTGGGGAGTCCTCAGGTGTGGAGAAGCTATGCAGCTCCTCAAGTTGTCCTGTCCTGTCCAGGTGTTTGTTCTGGAAGGGGAGAGGGATCAGTGTGGCCATTCACATCCTTTGTCCCTGTGCAGTATTTGGAGGTTCCTTCTCTGCTTGTTGCTCTCTTGAAGCCCTGGATATGCTTCTGAAGCATCTCAACAACATGCAGGGCAGAAGTGTGTGTTTTGTGCTGTGCCAGCATAACTGAAATGATCCAGCCTGTCTTCCCTTCACACCTGTGATGGGGATGTGATTCAGCTGGGCTTCCTTGTCTGCAGCAAGGGTGCCTATCCTCTGGGTTTCAGAAACGGGAGGTGTGAATGCCATGCAGCCAAGGCCAGACACTGCTCCTGTCTGCACGGTGTGTGCAACTCCCTTGCCCTGGGCAGCAGCCGCGCGTGTCTCTCAGCCCTGCTTAGGTGGGGGCTATTGGTGGGAGCTGAAGCATGGTCCCCTGCCACTGCCAGCCTTCTCCTGTCCCTGCCTCTGGGCTGCTGGGACCATATAAGGGTGTTGGGCTATGTTTTAAAAGTTTGCTGTGGCTGGGTTAGTTTCAAGCTGGATCAGTTCCCTCCTTGGGTTCATTTGTAGTGTTGCCCATATGACTGTGCCAGCACCTGAGCAGGCAGGATATGCGGTGGGAGGAAAGCTGTGGTGTTTTTTGGTGTAGGCTGATCCCAGATGTAGGATGATTGTGAAACTGCAATATTTAAATCCAGTGGCTTCACCACCTCAGACCTTGCAGCAACTCTGTGGGATGCCATGTTGTTGGCCCTATCTTTCCATAGAAACACTTGCCTGGGGTGCTGTCAGGGATGTGGAACACAGGAAGAGGAAAGGAATTCAGTCTTCCCAAATTCAAAGCCACATCATTGCGCTGATACCAGGTGGAATGAGGTGTCTCACCAGGCTTTGTCTTCATCCTGTGTTGCAACTCCATCTTCCAGCAAAAGCTGTAGGCAGGCAGGGAGTCCACGAAAGTACAGCAGCAATCCTCCCTCCACTCCCTTTCCACCACTCCTGAGAGTTCAGGATTTCAGTGTGCAAGGAGGTCTTGCCCAAGGCCTCCTTCCAGCCTTACCAAATATACCTTGAATTTAACCTCCAAAGTTGTTTTTTCTTCAAAATTTCAACAAGTCTAGTTGCATTCTTTGCTATAAATTTAATTGTGAAAAACATGGCATAGACAAAACCATTGGATTCAGAGCTTTGTTTTCCAGAAAGCTGCTTATTTGGCTATCCTGAGAAAAACCTGCTGTGCCGTAGAGAGCCACGGCCGCTGGGAGACTTGGGGGAGTTGCTGCTTAACCTTGGCCACAAGCGAGGGCTGAGGGTTGCTCATCCTGAAAAGGGAGATGGGAGCACCTTGTGTGTCCCCTGGGCTGTTTGAATGCACTCCCTGGGTGTGATTAATAGCTGAGCTCCGTGACTGACTTCCTTTGCCCTTTCTGCCTTTCCTCATGTTCATTAAGAGAGGCAGAGAACATTGTGTCCCTTGTGTGTGCCATTGCCTGCAGAGCCTGGGGCAGGAAAGGGCTTGTTGGTGATGAGATACTGGATCAAGCTCATTCCTGGTGTGCTTCAGCTCTGTGCCCAGGACTGTGTTGAAGAAATGGGTTTACCAACACCATTGCTTTCTCCTAAGATAAATTATGGCTGGAGAGCTTAGTCCTCCAAGGAGGTGGATGAGAGGGCTGGTCGTGGGGTGTCCTTGCAGCTCTCAGGAGGTGGAACCTCTTGCAAGCTGGGATGTAGCCAGGTTTGCCCAGGACTTTGTAGGTTGGTGTTTGCCTGCAGGTATTAAGGCAGGCTTGACTCCTGGCTGAAGACGTGGCAATCTGTGGAAGTTCCCATTGGTGCTTGCCAAAATCAGTCCTTAGTGGGACGTGTGTTCTTGCACAGTGACAGCAGGGAGGTGGGGTTTTCATGTGGATCCCCGTGCCCTTCCATCAGTCACTGTCTGTTAGTCATTAATTTGCCTTACCTGAAAAGCAAGTTAACTCATTTGCAGGTGTCATGGAGAAATGGTTTGTTAAGTTTAGCTTTTAAAATCCCCCTTGGGGCTGGAGGTTTCAGTTCTGTGAGGATCTGCACTGCCCTTCATCTTTCCAGTCTAAAGAAGATTGAGTTTCAAGACATTTTACCATGCCAAAGTCTTTCAGAGAAGAGCATAAAAATTAGTGGTTTGTCTGTCCTGCAAAGGACATTATAGGTCCCGGGAGGGCTAAGCAGGGGCTCTGAAAGTGGTCATCTCGGCTGAGGTTTCTGCTCTGTGTCCTGGTGAGCTGCACAATGGGCTGGCTGGCGAGATGTCAGTGATGCTCTGTGTGTACCATTTCCAAAGCACTTTCTGATCTATCAGGATGACGGTTTCTGGAGAAATGCTAAATAGAATTATTAGTGTAAAATAAACATACTTCAATATTTCTGACCCTAAAGTGGATCCAGATGCTTTCTTATGGCTGCTGGATCTGCTTTGGTTTTTCCATGTGTGGAAAAATCGGTGTGGCTGTCTGCATTTGTTCAAGTGAGATAGGATGTGACAGAGAGCTTGTCTCAGCATGCTCTTGTCAAGTCAGTAAACCTTTATATTTATACATGCACACACTTATATATATATATATATATAAAGAAAAAATGACTGTCTTAATCTAAGACACTACTTCCAAGTCTGACACTTCATGTGGGTGCCAAGCAAGATGGAATAAACTGAGTCAGTGAGTTTACCAGTTTTTATGATCACAGCAGTCAGCTCAGCTGTGTAGGGGAGAAATGGGATTTAGCTGAATAACTCAAAATAGTCTCCCAAGGAAGTGAACGTGCGTCTCTGTCTTTACAGTTCTGATACAAAAAGGGTATTAAATGTCCCTTGATACCAGCTACATGTTGCATTTTACAGCCTATGGTTGAGCTTTGCAAGAGCTAACTTTCCAGCTCTGTTTCACGTGTAAAACAATTTTCCTCTGGTTTTAAGGATTATTAACATTTTCATGGTTTCTCTACTACAGAGAAGAACAAGTCTTCCCCACTGCTTAAGGGTTATGTTTTATATGGGTTGGGGTTTTACCAGCACTGGTGCCAGGGTGAGATCAAAGCAGCAGGAGCAGTGGGGTGGTTCTTCCTTCTGAGCATGCCAGTGGGAAATGTTTCCAAGCCAATATTTCAGTAACTTTTTTTAGATCCTGTTTGTGGAGATGATGCTGCAGTGTCTGAGGGGACTCCCAGCTGTGCCAGGGAGATTTGACACTACCTTGCAAAGACTGTAAAATACAGAAAGTGGATGGGTGTTCTGCTGGTAAAATGTTTTTGTTTGGTAGCTGATACTAATAGATGTATAATCAGCCAGTAAAATCTCTCGCATTCTTCAAATCAGTGATAATAGAATTTGTTTTATGTTGCGATTTGATGGCAGCTGAGTATCTGTCCAAGGTTTCTTAACTGGTGTATGAGATCCAAGGCTTTCACCAAAACTTATTCCATCCCCTGCAAACCAAAGTGAGAAACAGAGAGTCTCTTTTTTTCAATAAATTTAGATCAATCAAAGCTGAATCAGGGATGTTCTTTGTCTACACACCTTCTCCATCCAAGCTGAGGTCTATGTTCAAACTGAGTGACAACTGGGAGGTTGCAGCTGATTCCCCACATCTGTGCTAAGAACTGCTGCACGTGCGCATCAGCTCTGATCCTGCCCTGCCTGAGACACTGTTGGTGTATGGATTGCTAAAATCTCTCTGAGTGCTCTACAGGGACCAAGCCTAAAAAAAAAGGGCTTGTCTCCATTGCACACAATAAACTCCTTGAGAAGGGGGATTTAGGGTCCTGTCTATCTTTTTGCAGTTTTTTGCTGTCCAGAGACTGTATAATTACATTATATTGAGTCCATCCCACTACTTCCTTCTGGCATGGGATGCTCCTGGATTGATAGAAGGCAATTTAAAATCAGAAGGTTCTCACTCATTTGATACAACCTTAACTGTTCTTTGTACAGTGCTGAGAGCTTGCTGTGCTTCCCTCGTGTTTTTTGGCTTTTTACTTAAACAGGAAAGAAATGGCAAAGGAAAAGGAAGCCAGCTAAGTAGGTGGCATGTACTTAGCAGAAATTACAGGTGGCTCAGGCTCCTTGGTTATCATCCCTGTCTTGGGAGGGCAATACAATAAAATGACCGCAATTTCTTAGTATATTATTTTCCTCTTGTCTCCTGTCTTGTGGTATGAGTTTAGTGTTATATCAGTGCTAGTTTTCCTGGTGTTTGGTTTGAAACAACTCTTGAGACAATGATGACACTTACTGTATCACTGGTCCCAGCAGGACTTAGCCTGTCCGGAAATACCTGACACGATCTGGTGTATGCAGTGACTTGCTGCCATGCAAAGGTAATTGCTCAATGACCCAGAGAATACTTTTTTTTCCTCGTGGAAACTTACTGTGTTCTTTGAACTGCTGAGAAGTACTCAAGAAGACATAAACCCATGAGTTACTGCAGGCTGCATGCCTGGAACATGCAGGCCATCTTAACATATGGAGTAAATCAGCACAGCTCTGTTGACTTCAGTGCATCTGCACCTATAACCACTCGCTGTAACCCTGCTCGAACTGGAGGGATGATTGTGTGTGAAGAATGGATAGGAAGAAACCCCTCCCTTTTTTCTGACAGCTCTACACTTTATGGACAGAATAAATGTGCCATGAGTGGAGGTGAAATAGTAAATTATTTTTTCCTCTCTAGAAGTACTTTATTTGGACATGTTGTAAGTTCCCTCTTGTTCCCCTTACTTCCTAAATCAAGTAGTTGATATGCATGTGCTTGGTTGCTGGCACTAAAAAATACATTGGTAATTAGTTCAGAGAGTGCTGTTTCAAAAAGCCCCCTATACATGCACCTGCACAGAAACAAGTCAGGCAGACTTGACGCTCTGCGTAAAGACAGGGTGGGCAGCACCCACTTAAGACACATGACTATGGGAAGAGGAGCTGCTTTCCTGTTTCCATGTGCCAAGAGAAGCAGTGCTATCAGGCTTATGTGTGATGGATCAGAGTGCAGTGGTATTGCTGCAAGCAAGAGTCATGAATTTTAATCAACTTTACTGGCTGCCTTGAAATTTGAGTTGAAAGATAAATGTGAAAAACAGGCAGCCCATATTGTTTCTGGAACAGAACTGCCCCTTTTCAGTTGATTAAAAGAATTCTTCTTTTAACTTGATAATCAAAAATACTTACATCTTAGCTCAGGGGGTTTTTTTAGGCCAACCCTTCAGGTCCTGCCAGCTTCATGTGTCTCCCAGAGCCAAGTGTCACCTTGTGGCCACCCAGACAGTTGACCTTTGCTGCAGACTTCTCAACCGCTGGGGCTTGTTGGCTGTCTGATTTCAGCCGTTTGGAAAAAGATTGGTTTAGGGCTTTATTTAAATACTCTTTATGTCTGGAGAAGGGGGAGGAAAAAAAAACCGATTGCCTGGTGAAAACTAAAAGGACTGTCCAGGGAGTTGGAGTTCAGTTTATATTCACTGGGAACTTTGGCACAGCAAGCATACTTGTCCTTCCCGTCTGTTGCTCCAGGGCTGCTGTTAAGGTTATTTAGTTGTGGTATTCATTTGAACATCAGTCTTCCTAATTAAATATAAGTGATTTGAATGCCGATGTTGTCTGTGGGGGACATCGAAGCTTTGGAAAGAAGTGGAGTGAAAATACCAGCTCTTGTCCCTGGACAGAAACACACACGTGTTATGTTACTTCCAGCCACTGCCAGGCTGGTCTGGATTACTTTGGGTAGTTGAGAGTGCTTTCCTCACTCCTTTGCTTCAGGGCTTATCATAGCTGCTTTTCCTGTTTTGCCATTAAGTTATCTCTGTGCAGGATTAAGTTTGAAGGATTTATTTTAAGGCCAAACAACTTTTAAGAAAGGGAAAGGGAGAATTAGCCTACAAGCAGCAGGGATGGAAAAACTAGGTGGCAGACTCCTGAGTGGTTCCTCCTCTCTCAAGCACAAGTGCTGAGCTATTTTCTCTCGTGGTCTGTGGTTCAACTCCACACCTAGTTTCTCATCTCCTCTAAAAGCTGTAGGTTCAGCAACTGCTCCATATTAGTGAAAAGTTCATTGCAGCTGCAGCAGAGGCTTATTTGATGCTCTGGGAAATTTCATGCTGCCTTCACTAGTGAGAAAGGCAATATAGTTTTGGGGCCTAAATTAGTGTGAAAGGGCACATACAAACCTGCTATGTACAAATTCCAGCTTGTTTGTACTCTTAGCTGGTTACACCCTTGGCTCAGAACCCAACTATTTCAAGAATTTGGGTTGAGGTATATCCTTTCCTAAAAGAAGCATGAAGTTAGATTCCCCTTTTGCATCAGTGGGTGCAGTTTCTGTAAGGTCACAGAGGGTTTGTTTGAAGCAGAAATGTTAATTGCTCCAAGGCATGTCCAGAGACTTCGGGAGTGGAGCTGATGCTTTGCTCTGGTAGGAGAACCTGGGGGCTGCTTCTTGGACAGCTGAGATCACTTGGCCCCTGTTTAGATGGAATATGCTTGCTATGAAGGAAACCCACCTGATTTCCATGTCCCTATAAAGCAGTTGGGATACCCTGTAGTGCTATGCTTTGCTGTCCTGGGGCCATTGGTGCTGTGCTTGCTTACCCTAGTGGCTGATTTTTTGTTTTCCCTGAGGCCTTCAAAGCATGTACATATACTGAAGCAGATGATTAGTTTCAGTAAGGAGGCTCATTTCAGATGTAGATGCTCTATGGGCTGCTGCACAAGTGAAGCCTGCCTGATTTTCAATTTTTTTTAGAAAATATTTATTTATTTTAATACTCTGGTGGAAACAGTCTCTGCTTTGCTTTGCTTACTTCACCTTTCCATGTTGCTGCACTGCAGGTATGGAGGTCAGGGTCATGGGAACTGGTGGCATTTAGCAGCTGTCACGTCATGCTGTGGTGGGATCAGCCTGGGTGGCTGGCAGGGCTCTTACTTATTCCTGGTATTTTCTTCCCAAACTGAGGAAAGAGAGCATTTGCCAATGCCTTGAGTTATCCTAACGTGTCCATACATGAGGTAGTCGGCTGGCTGAGACAGTGCATGAACATCACGGGGTGCAGCGTGCTGGGATGCTGGCGTGGGATGTGGGCACTGCAGGGCGAGTGGTCGGCGATCCTCACGCATCCCTTTCCTTGCAGTTACCTGGCCGAGCAGTGCTGGAATGGCGGCTTTGTCTACCTGATCATGTTGCGCCGCATCAAGCGCAAAGCCCCTCTGCCTCCCTCCAACGGCAACAACAGCAACAGCTGTGACCCCAAAGCCAAACCCAGCCCCGAGCCCGGAGACAGAGCTGCTCAAAATGGGAAAAGGACCAGGAAGTTTGGGGTCATCACCAGGACACCGGGCAGCAAGGACAGCAAGGAGAAGCTGGGCTCGGAGCACGGGAACGGGCACTGCACCCCAATGGAGGTGGAGGTTGCTCAGCCAGAGACCTCTGAAGCAGAAAGCAACGGGGAAGAGCAGCACCAGGGCACCGGGGGACCGTACCGGGGCCAGCTGTCAGATGGTGGCATGCCAGACGTTGGGGACCAGGCTGCCCAGGTATGTTTGATTTGGTTCTTCTAGAGAAGGAAGCAGCAGGTATGCAAGCAAATTTGGTTGATTTCTCAAGCAGTTCTCTGGTTTCAGTGCTCTGTCCTTGGGCTGACCCTGTAGGTGACAAGGCAAGCTGTCAGGGCACCCAGCTGTGGGATGGGGTCTAAAACAGGGGGCAGGAGGACTGGAGAGTTAAATAATAATTGTTGGAAACCTCTGTCATACTCCATCTCTGATGGAGGGGAAGGTCCTTCAATCTCTTGACCTGTCAGGGTTGGCCTTAGGATTTTTTGTTGAGACAACTGATGACCCTATAACACTGGAGCAGGAGGTGTCAGTAGAAGATGGTAATTTTGTCCTTTGGGGCTTCATGTTTAGCTCTGCCTGAACTTGATGTCACCTTACAGCTCATATTAACATTGGGATTGAAGCTTCCCTTTTTGATGCACCAGACCATGTTGCATGTATTTGTGTTACGAAACTTACTTGGCCAGTGTCTGGGAACCACATGGAAGTAATTGTGGATTTTGCTAAGAGTTGATGAGATGGACAATTTGTTAATGTTTGGGACGACAGTGGGATTGGGGCTTTCATTGCTTCTCTGTTCATCCTAATGGAGATCTTGGGGTTTGTTGCTTGTCTAGAATTGCAGCATTGCTGGATGGAGGAAAATAACCCAAGCCTTGATCAGGTTTCAGTATGCATCTCTCACCAGAAGCACTGTCTGCCAATCTTTCCAGAGGCACTGATAGTATAAACAGATGAAGGCTGCTTTGTTGGGCTTGGGGCTGGCTGCAGCAGCTGGTTTTGGTTTTAAGACTTCAAAGCTGGTGACAAAGCACTGTGAGTGGACATCTCATCAGTAAATTCTGTTGAGAAAAGCAGGAGATTAAATGTGCCCTCTGAATTAGTGCTCCTCAGCACTACTCCAGTGTAGTGGTGATCGTGGTTGTGAAGTTACAGTAATTTAATTTAAAGTACTTCATAGGAGCTAAAAGCAATTTACAAAAACCTCTGGTTTTTAAAGAAGCATAATTACAAAAACTTGCTCTTCACATCAGTGAGACATGTTGGATTTTATGGTGCAACAGAAAGGGTAGGGTATTTGTGTGTGTGTTCTTGCAAGCCTCATTACTGTAGTCATTCTGAAGGAAAACATTAAAAGCTTAAAAATAAATAAGTGAATCATTTGGTATTTTGAAAGCTTTGGTCCCTATAAAAACTTGCTGAATCTGTTCTGAAGATGTCTAATTAAACACATGTTGTAAGTGAAGTTGATCAGACTTTTTTTTTGAAGTGGAAAGCCAAAAATATATATATGTTAAAAAAAAATGGCTCTCTTGATCCAGAGCTACCTCATGCTAGGGCTACCTTGAGGGCTACCTTGATGTTTTGAATCATTTTGGTTTGAGGAGTAAATGGTTAAATTCAGAACATATATGTATCGATGTGAGCAGTAAATACATTTTTAATGCAAAGCACATACAAGATGGCTTTGTAAAATGTAAAAACATAGCTGAGGCACTGGAAAAATTCAAGAGCTATAATCTGTTCAGTTGTGGTGTAGTGTCATTTAGTAAAATTGCTTCTTTTTTTCAATTTCCTTCCCCCCTTAATATTTTGCTTAGAAATATGACCTCTGTCTGTGTCAGTACTAATTACATTTTCCTGACATTTGAATTAGGAGAAATGTGAATAGCTGAAGCCTGAATAGCACGCCTACCTCATCCTTTGCTTTTTAAAGACCAGGGGACCTTATAGAAGCCCATCACTTACAGCCTCTGTGAGGTAGCTGCTATCACAGTAATGAGTGGCTTAGTTCAGTTTCTTAATAAGTATTGAATAAGGATGGTGAATAAAATTTTCAAAATTATTTGTGTCCTGTTAAAAAAAAAAAAAAGAAAAAAACACGCTAAAAAACAAAAGAAAGAAAAAAGGCAAGGAATAAATACACTTGGGAGCCTCAGATCTCACTTCCAGCTCCATTTTCAAAGTGTGACCTGGCACTCAGGCATATGAGATCCAGTCGTGTCAAGAGCCTTTTGAAAACGGCATCCAGGATGTCCTGTCAGGAGTTGCAGCCTCTTTCCATGCTTCAAAGCGGGAGCCAAACCTCCTGTAGCCACAGGATGAGTTATCTCCTCCCGAGCAGGGACAGGGTGCATTGGCAGGGCACCCTCTCCATGGGGAGAGCAGCTCCATCCCACTGCCTGCCCCATGCTTGCCATCTCCTCCACATGTTGACTAATTGAATATCCAGGGCTGTCAGCCATGTGCCCTTGGGGAGCACTATATTTGGCTTTCAAGGGGGAGAGCAGCCTGTGGCAGACTAGAGGTTGGCTGCAGGTGGGAGGAAAGGCTTTGAGAACCGTCTCAGAGACCAGCACGAATGTGGGAGGACCTCACTGGTCCTCTCCACTGCTCTTTTCCCACCCCAGGAGGCAGATTGGAGCTTTACTGAAACTAAAATGTGTAGCCCAGGAAAATAACCAGTTTTTCTCGCTCTGTAGAAAGTTAGTTTGAAGTTGTAACCAAAATAGGGGAGAAGAGGTCGGGTTGATCCTGCATGTCTTCAGCCACTGCTGTGCTGATGCCAGTGCCATGGGGCTGTTGTGCTGGGAGTGCTTTTGAGGCATCCACATGTCATTTCAGTGCCTTTTGCTTTCAGGGCACTTGTGCCACCAGCATGGGGTTGTTCTGCCATTTTCTCTCCCATTTTCTCTGTGCATGCTGCTCACAACAGCAATGCTGGATCGTGAAATGACAGGCGAGATGAATACTGTTTGTCAAGTGAACCTGCCAGGAGATTCCTGTGTTACTGGTTTGTGTGCATGTGCCAGTCCCCTTCTTCAGGCTTGCTTTCATCTCTCAGATCTTGATCTGTCTCTCCTTGCACTTGGCATTGCTATCACTGTGTATAAACAAATCTGCTAGGCTGTCTGCTGGTTTGTAACCCTCAGTAAATATTGTACCTGTCAATTAGCAGGCAGCATTTAATGTTTACAGGTGGTTAAGTTATGCTGCAATATTTTTATGATGAACCTAAATGCCTTTTAAAAATGTGGGGATTCAAAGCAGCAAAGCTGTCTATCTGCCTGGCAGGAAGATCTCTAAGATCTGGAAACCAGATCTGACCTTGGAGAGGACCCAGGCTGGCAATAGTGGGAGTCAAGGGCAGTGATTTAAGATTAGGCAATCCCTGAGCTGGAATAATGATTCATCACATCCTGGGAAGATTAGGGAGCTTAAACACAGATATCGAAGTTTACTTCTTTTATTCAGTGGCCTGAGACAGGGTGTAGTTTTGCAGGCTGGTAATTATGTAAGCACAGATGGAAGAGGAATATGGGAAGGGGCTGATGGAGCCCACTAAAAATGATAAAGAAAAGGAACCTGTGAGGTTTCCTCACAATATACCAGTCCTCTGGTTTCATTGTGCTGGCTGGTAGGACACAACCCCTCAGTTTTGTTCTCAGTTTCTCTGTCATGGTGTTTTTGGAAGATCTGCGGACTGCTTCTGTAGCTCTTCAACCCCTAAGGAGTGCCCAGAGATGGCCAGATACAGCTGGCACAGGCAGGGATCAGAAGTAGGGCTGAGGTTTGCAAAAACCAGATTAGGAGTGTGAGGAGTGGGAATCTGGTTGTCAAAGGAAAATTAAACTGATCCAGGTTTGGCTGGCATGATGAGAGGCTTTCACTGATGAAGCCAGAGGGAGCTTGGACAAAGATGAGTTGTACCAGAACAGACTGGCCACCTTGGCTTCCTCCAGCCCCAGCAGGATGCTCTGAAAGCCGTTAAAAACCCAGCTGTTAGAAGCAAAACCAAGACACCCCCAGAATGCACTTGAATCCTCTTACTTCTTTATAAGTATCAAAATTATGGGCTTGAAATCCAAATCCAAATTTATCAGTGACTGGTAGAAACTGTCTAAAGGACACTGGGCAGAGTGAAAGTGCTTTAATAGTTAATGGAGGCAGTTGAGAGGGGCTGGGACTGTGCATTTCAGTATTTCTCTAGTGGCAGAGATACATGGCATGGGAGGAGGAGTTCAGGGTGTCCTGGGAGGTGGTGGCACTTTGGGGGCGGGCTGTGGTGACTGGAGTGCCTTTCGAGGATGGAAACAGATCAGCATCCAGTGGCCCTGGAAACTGTGTGTGATACTTTCCTGAAGTCAGTGTGCCATGTATTAACAAAGGGATAGGAAGAGGATGGTAAGGGAATGTTAAATGCCTTGCCTTCTAGAGGTTTTTGGGTAGGTCTGGGTTATGGCAGTGCTTCAGGATCTTGGCTCCTTGCTGTTAACCCCATTACTCTGGTCAGAGCCACCAGAGCAGTGTGCCTGCTTAGCCAGCTTTGTTCTTACAGCCCAACTGAGCCAAGCTTGCATGGAGCACAGCCCCCTCCAGACGTGTGAGCCTGTACACAGGTGCACACAGACGTGTGTGGATGCAGAGAACCAGCCAGAACTTCCTTTTATACTGCTCCAACTGCATGGTTCATTTTATCAGCACTCTCTTCATTCTTCGGGCCCATTATTGCTTTCTTACTGACGTGGCTCATCTTGGGTGGGGATGAATGCTTTTGAATTGCATTTTACTTTGCAGTTAGGGAAGGCTGACTGCCTTTCTACAGCAGTACTTGCCAATTAGTGTTGGTAAATGCCAGCATTACCTTAACTTCCGGTTAGTGGAAAACGTTCCTTATCTTGCCAAGCAGAAGACGAAGGCTAATAGCACATTGCAGTAATCAAAACATGAGGCTTGAGATAATGTAATGGCTTTAAGCATTTTACTATTTTGTTAAAATTGATGGGGAAAAAAAAAATTCACCCTTTTGCTGTACCAAAAAGAAAAACTTGCTGTGAGCAAGGTAGTCCAGTAAAGCTACTGAAGCTGAGTTGCTTTACATCAATTTTTTTTGGCAACCTAAGCAGTAATTACTGTTTCATCAAGGCTTTTATGGGATTCTTATGATGCATGGCTTAGACATAAATAACACTGGTTTTAGGTGTTAATGTAGATACTTTTAGTCATGTAAAGGCCTCCCTCAGAATCTGATTCAGTTCTTAACGTCGTTTTATCTGTTGTGTTTTCTTCCAACTTTCATTAACATGGATCCTGAGGCTATCTACTGTCTTGAAGTTTTAATGTGCACTGTGATAAGCTTGTCTTCCCTCTTTGTTGCCTGTTTTGGGTTGTAAACTCTCTTAGGGACAAGGGCTGTCTTTTAATTGTAGCTGTACCGCACTGACAAAACTTGGCCTTGTTTTTTTCTTGGGGTTTCAGGAAGTGCTTTGATGTAACTAGCAGTGAAATCACAGTTAATATTTTTTGCTGCCAGTTATATTCCACCTTGTCATAAAACAACAATCATCACAATTTTCTGGGGTTAAGTTGCTTGCTGCCAAATTTTTTTCAATTGGCTTAAGATTCTGTCTGCCTTTGCTGTGATTAAGTGATAGCTACAGCTGTGGTGCTGTAGATTTTAATTTTGAGTAGCAACCTATCCTTTTATCTTGTTTTTGTACTGAATTTTCCAAGGGTGCTTGGGTGTAGAGATAGTCTGGTAATGGGTAAGTCTCAATGTGTTGGTTTTACTGTGTCACCTTGAAACGAGGTCCTCGCTCTTGGAAATGAGCTGTCCCTGAAGGCAGCACTGGAATGTTTGAGGTTATGTTGCAGGAGGTGTCAGCCATATTCAGCTATCACAAACCATAGGTGAGAGCACCACCATGAAAGCATTTCCCACCTACACAGAAAGTGGGTGCTTGGGGGTTTTTTAATATTTTGTGTGCCATATTAAAGATACAGCAAACTCACAACTGAAATGCAAATGACTAGTTTTAGCTGAAATGTAAGTTCACACCATTTTATGTTTTAATCATTAAGTGCGAATAGTTGAAACCAAGTGGATGTACCTTAAAATAAAGTATGCTGTTTGCTTAGGTGCTGTAATATTTCAGGAGTTTGTTGGAATTATAAAGCTACTTACACTTACTTTTTGAGGCAGAGTGCTGAAAGCACTGAGCAAACCCAAAAGATTCCTGTTGTCGACAGATGTAATGCCAGTCCCCATGAGAGACCACTCTTTAGCTGACATCAGAGTGTGGTGACCTCCTCTAGGCCGGGCTTTAATCTACTGCAGGCTACAAGGGTGTTTTCTGAAAAACTTCAGACTAACCAACCAGCCATTCCCAATAGCCCAGCAAGAGCATGAGACTGGGTCAGGTACTCAGTGGAGTGCAAACACCTGTAACCCATAAAAGCCTGAGCTCCTCAAGGGCAGTTGCCAGGTGGAAACCCCAGAGCGTCAGAGACAGAGGAGAAAATCCTTTATCTGATCTCACAATAAAGATTCAGTTGATGGCAAGAGTGGAACAGCTCAGAGAGGTGCAATCCAGGTGGTGATGGCTCAGGATGACAGATGACTCCAGCAGACTTTTGTAAGGGGTGATGGTATAGTTCAGGTGCTTGCACTGGCTGATAAAATGTTTAAAGCCCTTGCCAAGGAGATGATGTCAACAAGCAGTCTGTCTCGGGAGATGGATCCCTGGGCGACAGTCTTGTTTTAAGTTGTGGAATTTTCATCCACTCTGCTGTGCTGCCTGTTTTGTGTATTTTAATTATGTGTTTGTGTTTGGGGGAGGGTATGTTTTGGCTTTTTACTCTTCCCCAGGCTGCATCCCCTAGGACACTTCTCTTTCATGGGGAAAGTACTCACATTTCAGTGAAAAGATGCCAAGTGTCTGGCGGCTGTTTGTCCAAACAAGGGGACTTGTGAGATCAGGAACCAGCACTTGAATGCGATCGCAGTTGTGTCTGTGCTCCTGGCTCCTAATTTGAGGACATGGAGAGTTCATATCGTCAATGCTGTGTGATTCCTGTTAGGTTTGGGCATTTTCTCCCTCTTTTAAGTAGTGTAGGACACACACGCTGTATGGCTTTCATCATCCAGAGGTAGAAGCCAAAGGCTTTAGTGGTTCAGTGTTAAGAAACTTTCATAGGTAGCAAGGATGGACAAAGAACTCCTGTCTTGGAATAATTTATTGATAAAGAAATTTGAGATTTTTTCCTCCCCTGCTTTTGATTTATCATGGAGTTGTTTAGCTTGCTTGTGCAACAATGAAAACAAAACCCAGGGTAGTAGATGAAAGCAGGAGTCCTGCTGTCAGACTAGCCTTAAAAATAACCTGGCTAAGATCAGACAAAAAATACACTCATTATCCACTAATGAAATAATTGCTTTGTTATGAACCTGCAAAAATCAGATTTTGGCATGATTTTCTCGTACTGAGTCATTGACATTAATATTTGTGATGTGAAGAGTGATGGCTTTTGACTGTATCTTGAGACTGACGTGTTCAAGCTGCTTACTTGGTATGTAATGGTCCAAGTTAATTCCCCAGCTACCAGTCTGTCTGTCCCACCTGCCTGCTGGGGAATGGGGATAGTGGGAGGAGGCATGATGTGATCCAAGGTGGGGCAGGGAGCTGGGAGCAGTGCTTTTAATTTATCCCACGTCAGTGAAGGATGCTGGGCAGTGGTATGTGCTGGTATGGCCATGCCAAGGTTCTCCCTGTTCATGTAGAGAAGGTTGTTGCACTACAGGTCTGAATGTCATGCTTTTCTGTTTGGGGCATTTTGTGCTGGTTTTCAGCTCTTTGTGATCAGCATGCTGGTTGCCAGCTGCTGTGAAGCTTATTGAAGTAAATTTTTATAATGCATGGAACTTGGAACTTGCTCTTCAGTGTTGCATTTCCAGAGTAGCTTTGTGGCTGGTGAGGAAGATCTCACTGTTTGATTCTGCTGCTCCTAATGGGAAACCCTGTGAAGTTTGTAAGTGGGAACTGGTCCCTGCAGACAGACAGTAAAAATCCACGTTGAATTGCGGAGGGACAGAGACATCCCGTGGGCTGTGTTCAGGTCCATGTCAGTCAGTCAGTGTGTGCATACAGACCTTGCATGGTTATTGATATTCTTATCAGGGCTTATCTCTGTTTTTGTTTTAAAATTGTTACATATTTACATCAGGTTTGTCTGAATTGCTGCTGTGACAGAAAGTGCTTTTTCATAGACAACTATTTTACATTTTCCATTTTACTGTCTGGCTTTTTAACTACTTACAGCATTTCTGTTTTCCATTTGTTTACACCTTGCTCCTGCCAAACTTGTCTTTTATTAAAAGAGTTCAAAGCCATTTTTTTCTTTTGTATACACAGATTTGCAGCTTCTTGAACACGGCACAGTCAAAATAAGTCAAACCCCTTTAAAATCCCCTGCAATTAGCTAGTGAAGGAGAAGCGGGGGAAAGAATGGCTCCAATGTCTTTCGCTCATTTATTTATTTATTTTCCTCGACACTTGGAGGAAAAACGTTCCTTTTTGTTTTATTAATGATGTGCTTATGAAATGGAGCGTTTGATGGTGTGCACTTGGAGCAGGCGGAAGGCGAGCTTCCCCACGTCGCACTGGCAGCGCGCTCCCTTTCTGATCTGCAGCACTCTTAGTTTATTCCAGATGTAGGCTTGTTCTCAGCAGAGGCTGCCCGATGTACAATGGCGTCACGGCGGAGAAAAATGGCCTGTGGGGACCCACTGGATGCTGCCAGTTGTATTCTCTATTCTCACTTGCGGTCTGTTACATAAGATGACCCTTCCCCTCTGGGCCCCCTACTTTGCAATTAATCCAAGTAGAATATTCATACTGTCTTTTAAAATTTTTAACTATTTGTAACCTAGGCACTTTGAAGTTGATCGGATTCAAGTGGAAAAATCTGGTCCAAAGGGCTGCGTGCTTGAAAGACCCAGGTTGGGAAGAAAGTTGAGTCACTGAGAGTGATGTAACTGCAGAGAACAGAAATTACCTATTAGTTCAGCTGCAGCCTGACTTGACCATTTGTGTTTGTGCTTGCTGTGTGAGGGAAGTCAAAAAATGCAAGTCTGGAAGGGATTTCAAGAGATGACCCATCTCATCTCCTCCTCTGAGACTGACTTTGACAAATGTTGGTTCATCATGTCCATGAAATCCTTTGTTGGGAGGAATCTGTGCAGGCGGGGCTGCTGCTGCCTGGGATTACAAGCAAAGTCCGTTGGGTAGATCTGGGCAGAGTTAAGGTTTGTTCAAGTCACCAACAATGAATTTTTGCTTCTTATTCCTTTGAAACTCTCAAAGCAAGCATGTCTTTCTGAGTGTCCATCCTGGCCAAATCTCAGGTTAACTGCATGATATTTTTTTGGATTGTCATGTACAAGCATTCATCGTGTTATGTTGTGAGCCTGTTCTCAAGTGCTTGCACACAGTGCTTGTGACCTGCCTTTGGTTAAGGGATATAGTTTAGTCTCCTAAAGACTAACCAAGGCTGGATATCACCTGGTCCCTGGCTGCAGTAGGAGCTGGTAGTGCCTCGCTCTCCATCCTTCATGACAATTTCTGGAGTTTGAGACTGGACTAGCATCAGCACATCTGTGCTTTGTGCTTGAAGTGCTTTTGCACCAAGAACTGTGAGTGCACGTGTGCGGATTTCTTGTGTCACTGGTGAACAAAACTGGGAGGAGGTTATTCTGAGTTACTTGTAAGTGAAGCTGTGAGAATTATTCTGAGAGGATGGGAAAATTCAGATGTTAATAGAAATGCGTAACTGACAGCAGCTGAGCAACAACTGGAATCGTACAACTGGTCAAAGAAGACCGGTCAGCATTTAAACTCGTCCTCTGGGCAGGGATTAAGCAGGCTCCAAGGGCGGTGACATCATACCTGCAAAATGCCAAATCTAACTACACTTGGAGTTTCCTTTGGGTATTGCCAGTCTCTGGAGTGGAGTGAATGCAGAATCCTACCTTTTATATAAAGACTAAGTGAGCTTGTAGTCTTTTTGTTCATGAAGGAAAGCTTGAAAATATGACACTTCAAAAATTTTTCAAAAATAAGCACGTTCATTACTACTTTTTTTTTTTCTTTTCTTATTTTTTAAAGCATTTAAACTTTGTGTAGTTGAACCTGGGAGTCTCCAATACTCAACAAAACCAGCTTTAAGTAAAATTTAAATGCATTTACAAATCCTTGGAATTGGCACAGAGCTTTACTATTAAGGCTTTCCTGTGATGGACTCACATAAAATGCACATTCAAAGCAGCAGCATTTTTAGCCAGCTGTGAAGTATCCCATGCTGCTCTGTACAAAAGACACAGCAGCTTCATGGGAGGGAAAGGGGGTTCTGCTGGACACCCCCTTTCTCCAGAGGCCTCGAGGAAAGGCTGGCAGTCTGCTCTTTAATACATAGCTTTCAAAATCTTGGAGTGACATCCCTCAGAGGTATGTGTGTATTGGTGGGGGGCATTTTTTTTCAGCACATGGTTAAGTGAAGAGCTATGAATGTTTTATGAAGAAAAGGGAAAGAACAGTGAGGGGTTCTGATTTCCAGTCGACAACGCTGAGTTGTTTATTCCCACTGAAATGCCTGCAGCTGACCAAGGACTGAAGGGACAGCCTTCTCTTACACAAGAGCTGGTGACAGTGGCATTTGAAAATGAGTGAACGAAATACATGTTTGGGCATGTGCTAGATGGTTTTGTTCTTTATTGTGGATGTGTTCTTCTGCTCATGTTTGGACTGTGTAGTGTTTTACTTTGCAAGTGCTTTTGATTACTTTGCAAGGGCATTTGATTTTAGTGGGCATTCAAGGGGAATGAGATGGGTGCTTGCATCAAGAGCAGCAGAGTCTTGCCATTTGCTCTAAGTGGTCTGTATATGAATATTTGAGAGTGGATCAGTTAAGAATAAATTTGGGATTTTTTTGTAATAAAATGTGTGATAGTGAGGAATGCAAGCCAGGCACTGCTCATCACAGGCCTTGGTGTAACTTACATTCCCAAAAGTTTTTGCAAATCATTAAAGGCAATTTTATGACTGCATTATTAAACTTTATTGAAAGGTCTGATTTCAAATTGAGTTTAACAACAGGACATTCGAAGTGGCATCTTATGAGGAGAGTGGATGGTCATCCTTTCAGCCTTGGCTTGGTTGCGGCAGGCAGAGAGATTGTATTTCTCTGTTGTACTGTCTTCATTCTGTGTGCAACGTATTTCATAGCAATAAAACTCCTCTGGAGCATTTTCTCATGCTGTAGGTCACTTCTGGTTTTTAACTAGATAAATATAGTTGACTCTTGCTCCTGCATTTAACACAAGTGTCTCATGTGTCACTCTAATTTATTTTAAAGTGTCCTCTGTCCTGACATGTCCTGTTATTCAGCAGGGCTTTTATCAAGGCATTGAAGATCCCAGTTAAACCTGCTGGGATATTGCCCATCTGCAAGGCTTTCAAGTTAACAAATTATCCACAGGTGTATGTTTTCAGGCTCAAACTTTTGGTTAACCTCTTAAGGAACCTGGTTTGGTTTTCCTCTTCCTCCTACCTGTGGTCTAAGGGCTGGGATTCATTAACATCATAGTTGTTGTTATTATTAATATTCATGTTAACATTCCCATTGGTAATGTTAGTATTGATAATTATTAATATTCTTGTTATTTTTCACTTTATTCTTAAGATATTGTTGTAGATACTGACCTCTTTGTTCCTATATGTGAAAAAGTCGTATTTTAAAAGTTTCAGGATCAAATGGGGAAAAAAAAGCGCCCATTTTATTCACTTAATACTGGGATAAACAACACTGGCCTAAAATCTGCAGGTTGCTGCCACAACCCTGGGGTTTGCCGATATATTTAGCAGTTCTCCTTCTCAGAAACAAGCAGAAATTTGTGCGTGCTCTTCACAGTTTGCCATGAAATTTTAATCATCTTTGCTACTTGGGTGTTTGGATACTGTGAGAATGTTACTTGTGTGCATAAGCTACCCAGTCAGAAATAGCTGACCCGGTGCCTGGTGACTACAACACATAGCTTAAAAATTGCCTCTGAATTGTGCATTTTGCTGTCTTGCAAGCTTGAAAACTTCCAAGGGTTTTTCGTAATCCTGGAATCCTGGTTCTTCCCCTCTCTGACAGCGTCCTGGCAACCTCCTTACTTGTCTTGCTTGCTTGTTTTTCTCTTGCCTTTTTTGCTCTGCTGATACTGTCACACTTGTATTTCCTTGTGCCCAGTCCTGCCAGTAGGACTCACGGGAGCCAGTTTTGTTGTGCATTTCATGTTGCTCTGGAGTTTGTAAACCACTCTTTGGATTAACCTTTATAGCAATTAAAAATAACCAAAACCAATAAAGGTGTCCTGAACATTGCTTATTACCTTGCTCATACTGAAAATTATTCTCCACAGCGGGTAAATTTGTTATTTACAACCTGTACGATAGCTGCCCAGTAAGAAATACTTGATTGGCAGCTGATAATTTGAAGTTGGTGTTTTCTTTCCTGTGCCTCAAATCCTGCAAAACACTCTGGAAAGGGAAGCACTGCAGTGTGATGCCAGTCTGGTGCCTGCTGCAACAGCAGCTCCACCACCTGGTGTTCAAGGTCCCACTTGAACCACCACTTGCTCCTCTGCAGCCCTGCACGGCTCATCCTTGAGTTTTGGCGAAAGGGTTTGAGGCTGCTGATTGCCTCAGAAAGGATCAGAGCGTTGACAGCAGCACCTCTGCGTAGCTCAGAAAAGCTGCAAACGTCCCTGCAAGGAAACCTCTACGTGCTGACCCTGCTCTGTGCTGCCTCCTCCTTTCCGCCTCCTTCGCTTGGACCACAGCTAACATAGCAAAGCTCGGCAGAAGCACCAGTATGGCTTGGGCTATACAGGTGTGTGGTGATGGGCAGCAAGGTGCTAAATAGCTTCCTCCCATACCCTCCCAGCCCTCTCTTGCTGTTCCAAATCCAAATTGAAGGACTTTCTGCACATTTTCTCTCAGCGAGAAGGTTGCCGCATATGGAAGATGCACATCCTGAAGGGAACTGACGGGCTGGGAATCCAGATAACGGGAGGCAGAGGGTCGAAGCGGTCCCCTCACAGCATCATCGTCACCCATGTGGAAGAAGGCGGCTCTGCACACAGGTGAGGTGACAGTGGTGCCTTCACGGTGGTGGGTGTGATGGCATGTCCACGGCCATCGCTGTTAGCCTGGTTCACAAGAAAAGTGTAGGGGTTTTGCCCTTCCATTTTGTGAGGGTGAGAATATGGCATTTACAGCTTAAAGATACATTTTTGTGTTTGATCACTGAAGCTTCTTCTAGAAGGTTTAGTCCAAACTGTAGACAGATGAAACAATTCCTTGGTGGTGAAGGGAAAACCAAGGAGCCTGATGGCTTGTAGGACTTTTCCTCCAAGTTCCTTTTCAGAAGATGTGCATTTCCCATGGGATTGGTTGTGCAACCCAACTGCCAGCCCTGCTGTTCCTGATGGGGTGGAGATGGGGCTTGCTGCTGTTCCCTGACCTAATCTACTGGGTCACAGAGAAGACTTGTGCAGTCTCAGCCCTGCAGAGAGTGACATGCCCCTGGTTATAACAATTATTTCCTCATTATGGGAAATTCCATTTCCTCAAAGTGGGCACCTTTCTGAGCCTCTCTTTTTAGAAAGTAACACTGCACTGATCAGTGCGAGCTTAGCTTAGTTAGGTTATGTGTTGTCCATTCCTCCACATCCCACCACATGCCACCGGAGCCCGGCACTGTGGGAGAACCACCCTGTAGCTCCATGTTCCCGCTCTGTTTCTGCAGGGATGGCAGGTTGATGGCTGGTGACGAGCTCCTCATGATCAACGGGCAGTCGCTGGTGGGGCTCTCCCACCAGGACGCCGTGGCACTCCTTCGCTCGGCCGCTGGCCTGGTGCAGCTGGTGGTCTCTAGCAAGGTACAGGCAACTCCTGGGTGGTCTCACAAATGTACATCCACAAATGTTTGTGCAAGTGCTGCGTGAAAAGGGCATATTTTCAATAGGGAATCACGTGTGCACATTTGCTGCACTAAATTTAAGGCACAGCAAGGGGAAATATATCAGTAGCTGCCATAAATCTGTGGCAAATCAGTGTGGTATAGACCAAATTAATGATTTGCTTGTACTGTCACTGTCATTCAGTGTGCAGATGAGTATTCATGCAGACGTTACCTAAGTTTTGGCCAAAACCATTTTCTTAAAATTACGTGCTAAGTAAAGCAGGCTGTTCTGAGCCTCTTCTGCTTCCTGCCTGCACAGCCTGTGTACCTCTCTTCTCTGTCCTATTGGTGTGCCTGAGATTTCTTGACGATGATCTCTTGGCTCGAGTTCCTTATTTTGTCCTTGTTAACAGCGTGGAGTGGAGCTCTTACAGATGAAGGAACATGAAATTTCAGGGAAATGAAAGTGGAACTCATTAATCAGTTGGACTCTTCATTCTGCCTTGATCGTAGAAGAGATTGAGGGGCTATTACATAATATTTTTGTTCTTTGTTTAAGAAAATTCTGGTCACCCCTGTTTGCTCTTCTCCATAGTTCACATCCTGCTGCCCCGAGACCTGGGTTGCCGCAGGTGTTTGGTGGGTGGCCAGTTGACTCCCAGAAGCACCCACGGGTCGCAAATTAGGACCTGGCTGCCAGGTGGGGGTCACCAGGGCCTTTGAGGTGGTGACAGGAACATCTCAGCCCAAACAGAGCACTTGTGTACCTGCATATCCAAGGTGTCAGCAAGCCACTGTGTCACTATTTAAAAATTTTTTCTGTGGCTTTAATGTCTGGATGCTCTTAAGGCTTCCCCAGATGCTGTATGCACAAGTTTTTCAAGAAGAAGCTCTATTCCACCACGTTCAAAGTGAAGAGCCTCTAACGTTTCTGTTAGACATTGAAGTTCATTGCAGACCTTCTTCAGGGTCACAGTCTGGCGTTAACCCCAGCAGTGTTTATTCTGGAAACACCTTACTTTGACCCAAAATAGGTACATTTTTCCTTTAGACAGCTGGACTCTGCCAGAACACAAGGCAGGAGACTTCATGGATTTCTCCTTAAAATTAAGTGCTTGTTCATATGGTGACCTCATCAAAATGATCATCATGCATGAGCTTAGGGCATAAAACTTCACTTTCCTGATCAGGCTGTGAATCTGCTTGTCCTGTGCTCTGTGCACTTGGACAGTTTTCATGTCCCTGGAAGGGGGACTTGGAAAGGCAAGCAATAGGGAATACAGCCTGTGCTGTGTGTCTGGCAGCCCCAGAAAAGGTGTAGATAGGTGAAGTGTTTGCCAGCAGCTCCCTCTGGGCATTATTTGTTAGTATAGGAATGCAGCTTTGCCTTTTGGCCTGGTGAGTGCTCAGTAACACAGAATTTTTTCTGAAAGCAATGAGTCTGTCTGGCCACTGCTTTTGGCCGAGGCACATGTTTGCCTGCCAGAAAAGATGGCTAAGACTGGAAACAGATGCTGGAGCATCAGGACTGAGTTCGTAGAGGATTGATGGGTCAGCTTTCATTGTATTCTCCTAACTAGGGTTGCCAGTGTATTATTCTTATGTGTGTAGGTAGATAAACATGTGAAGGGAACATCCACAGGGAGGGAACAGGAGCACAGGGTGTGATTTGGGATGCAGTGGAATGAGTAATGAGGTCTGTCAACTCTCAGTCCACTCACATTGACATTTACTAAACCCTAAGTGGGGAGGAACAGGCTGCTGGGGAAGCATTTAAGTTCTCCTTTATGAAATCTAAATGTTTTAAATGTGTATTGGCCTATGTTTACTGTATATGCACTTTAAAACCAAGCCTGCTTTTTATAACCAGACCATTAAAAGTTTGAGCACATGGAAGTGTGTCAGGGGGAGGATTACTAGGGAGCTCACACTGGGCAGGTGGATGGAGCGGTTTTACTGTGACACTGCTGTTTTTCTGCACGTGATGTAATATATTTTTTGTCTCTCGGGTAGGAATCTTCTGAAGGAGATCTTCTGAACTATCCTTCTACCAGTTTGCCAGACTTGCTTAGCACTTGCTCAGTCCAAGACTCTGTCTCTTGCACTGACAATAAGGAAAACGAAGAGCCAGAAGAAGAAGATGTGAAAGGAGTGAATGTGTCTCCTGAAAAATTGGTTGCTGTAAGTGTGGTTTTGGTGTGACATTTTTACTCTCTTGATGCCCATTTGCATCTGTCACATTCTTCTACAGCCTGACATGGAGCAGGTCCTCGGGACGAGGCAATCCCATCCCACCCAGCCGTTCTCTGCATGGGATGTGGGTGAGAAGCTGGAATGGAGATGGCATTTACCACAGCCCCTGCCATCTCTGTGCTGCAGCAAGGCAGCAGCACAGGGAGCAGGAGCTCTTGAGGCCTCTGGCCTATGTTGCAATCATGGTTTTGTTTTTCTCTTCGATTGTTTTCCACCCACTTCCAATGCTTTTGTTGGATATGATGCAAAGTCTCTCGCGGTGCTTACGCAGTTAACATGCTCTTCTTTCCCCTCCTTTTGTAACAAAACTTTTAACAGTTTATGATCCAAGTCTTGAAGTTTGTATTTCCTCTGTTGAAGCCAACAGACACTTTGGAGGAGGAATAGGAATTTCTGGCTGTGAACCATGGTTGAAGTTCTGCTGAGTAAATGCTGGCAGTTGATAATCTCACTTGCATTCCCTTCAGGGCTGCATTAAGAAGAGATTAAGTGGATTATTGTTATTTATTTGTAATGTAGCAGCTTTATGAAACTTCATAGGTCTTCTGGGCCTCTCTTGTATTGTACAGACAAAAAATAAAATGATGTTTCTAATCTAAAGAGCTTGCAGACTTGTTTTCCAGCAAGGCAAGGCAGGTGGATTCACTTGAAGCTTTTATCTCTTTCTTATTTTACCTTCTTGTCTTCCCCTCCCCCTCTTTTCTGTGACAGTTAAAATAAATCAGTTAAACCTCTGGGTGGCTCAGATGTGATACTGGTTTGGTGATTTGTTTTGATTTTATATTCTTACACTTAAATGTGAGCAAAAAGGCTGCTCCCCAGGATGAGTCTCCTACTGTAGTTTAGCTGATGCTGGTGTTCACTTCCTACCTGCCTCTCATCTCTGACTTAGAGTCAATGTTTATAACAATTCTCACTCTCACACATCTCAGTATCTGACAAATTTTGTTATTTCTTCACTGTCTCCTCTTCTATGTGCCTGGGTGCCTTTTTAGGGGCAGGAAGGGAAAAACAAATAAATGGGGGATGCTTAGCATGCTGATGTTGGTGCAGTGTTTGTGTGCTAACTTGAGTGGGCATCTAAGCATTCTTTTGACTATCAAAATACTTCAAATTCTTCTACATATCCTGCTTCCAGTTCTGGCAATTTCTAATAAGGCTACGGCTCAGCAGCACTTAAATATAAAAATCAATTTTGACAAAATTTAATTATGCGCGGCTTCAGGATTAAGCTCCCTGGCATTCCAATGACTCTTTCAGCACACACTAGGAATTATTTGTCACTTGGTTGGCTCATGTCTTTTCCAGCAAGGCTCTGCCTGGTTGCTGGTGATGGCTTTTTTATCAAGTGTTTCCTTTCCAGATTAATATAATGCTCAAGGAAGCTGAAGATGGTCGAGGTGCACATGACTGTGAGGACACAGCTGCACGAGCCTCCCAGAGCCCTTCAGCTGGGACTTGAGTGTAGAGCCTGCCCTGATGTCCATCCCAGTGCCACTGCAGCTGGCAGTGATGGTAGCCACTAACTCAGAGCCAGTTGGGTTTGCCTGCCTGTCTGGCACTCTCGCCCCTGATGGCAGTAGCTCTGTGCTTTCAGAATACATCATTGGAAGGCTGAAGGGAAATCACAGAAATCTGGGTACAATAAACACAGCAGCAGCAAGATTTTTTTTTTTCATTGTCTTTTCTGCTTCTATTAATTTCTTTTGTTGAGAGGACGTAATTTAAAGGAATGTAGTAAGTTATTGGTGACTCACAGGACCTTTTCTGTTTTTGCTTGATCTGCAGCTGAAATCATTGCTTTTCTGATCTAAAGCACAGAATGTGTTTGTGTTCCCCTTGCAATTGCTGTGTCAGCCTCGGAGTGCAGACAGGGCTCTGTGCAGCCTGGTGTGGGCAGTTTGTACAGTGTAAACCTCTCAGCTTTACATCGTCATCCATCCTTATCAGGTGTGGGCAGCCTGAGCTGAGCTGGGCTGTGCAAATACTGCATACCACCAGGCAGGACAGACTAAGGTAAACGTATGGAAAAGATAAAATTCATGTGACGTTTTTCCACCTGGCAAGACTGGGGGGGATTTTTCATAGCAAAGCTTAGAAGCTGATTTCAAGGCCAGTATGAAATCAAAGCATCACAAGATTTTATTTTTAAATATATATAAATGTATAGTCAAGTAGATTTATTGCAAAATCGCTTTGGAAATCACTGTTCTTTGCTGCTCTCACGCTTTTGATGATATTCATGTGTCCTCTCTTTCTCTCACATATATGCCATTATATCTATACTGTAGATAAGGGATGACAGCGTGACTGAGGATTAAAGCAGGAACTAAGCTGAACTATTTTTAATCAGTGCAAATGTAATTGTGTTAAACTTCCAGGATGGGTGGTACTCAAAGTCTGGACCAGGTAACTGAGACTCTGATTTCAGTCTAAGAGTCAGACATCTTAGATTTGTAGCTGATTCTCAACTCAGCCCTGTTCAGGAGTTACCTTTCTCACCTCTGACAAGAGGTTAATGGATTTTCTTGTTTACTCTGTGGGGCTTTGGAGGGACTTAAAGGGATGCTGTCACGTGCTGGGTGGTTATGTCACAATGAGTAATTCAGAGTGTTTTACTGTCGGCTGAGGCTTCAATGTCCCTTTTCTGACCCAGAACAATGTCTATCTAATTCTTAAAAAAGTCTAGAAGATACTACAAAACTTTCGGGAGCATCTAGGTTTGTCAAAGGTATTCTATCATTAACTTCTCTTGAATATAGTTCAATGCTAAGTATTCAGAACCATAATTAATATGGACTTGCTGCTTTAGCACCTGATTGCCTAAACGCTGAACCAGGCAGAAAAAAAAATCACTTAGAATGAAGGTATGTATTCAAATCTTCATCCTTGTAGCTACTTAGAACTCAGCTGGACCAGGTTTTGAGGAAACTGATGTAAGTTGTCACTGCTTTGAAATGGGACAGCCCCCAAGGTCCCTTCCAACCTGGCTTACTTTAAAATTCTGCAAAAAAAATAATAAAAATGAAAATTATCTTGTCTAGAGGCTGGAGGCTAAAAAGTTTCCCCGTGAGCAAGTTGTTTTTTCAACTCTTTTAAGTCCTGCTCCAGCATTTTCAGATAGGGAAATACAGGCTGAGCTAGTCAGCTCCCACAGTACACAGCAGAAGAGTTTAGTGATACTTGAAAACTGTAATTTAAGAGAAAAATCACTTTAAGTCTTACTTGAAAGTCCACTTGTTAAGTTTCATTAATAAAAATCACGTAATACAATTTTATCTGAGTTCTGCTTTTGCAGTCTCCTTATGTAAAGCCCTGTTTAACATTAAATATGCCTTAAAGTTCTAACTTTATTAAGCCTTATGCTGCCAGGCAGAAAAAGGATTACATTAATATCCTTAAAGTGCATTTCTTTCAGAAGCAGTTTGGCCAAAATGTTCCTTAACTTCAGACACAAAACACTGGGTCAGAGAGTTGTATTGTCCTAAAGGTCCTAAGACACTTCAGGGATTTTAAACTTCTCCATCCCAACTTCTGTTTTGCCATGTGGAGTTGACACTGCTATTCTAAAATGTCACTATTTATGTCCAAATGCGAAATAGGATAATATGATAGTATTTGCCTTGGATGATTTATTTTTAGTTCTAACTCACTTTTACTAGTTTTTCTGTTGCTTGAAATTGAATCTGTCACTGTATTTCTGGCTGGCGGAGCAACCTGGGAAGTGAACTCTAAAGAGAAGGCTCCTCTACCAAGAATTTGCAACATGTCCAATGAATTTGGGGCATTTTTGGTTCCTAGCATGTGCATGCTAGGAAGCATGTGCCCTTCTTAGTTGCTTCAAAAGTTACTTGCCTTTGTGTGGTTCGATATCTGATGGTCTGAATATTTTTTTAAACATTCAGCTTCAGTGACCAGCTTCATATTAATGGCTTGAAATTCCAACGAGTTAGTAAACACAGCAAGAGGATGTCTGCCTCAGAAGGTTTGGATCTGTAGTTACTGGAGGCAGGGATGGAAGGCTGGGGACTGCTCCTCTGTACTTAAATCTCGTGTTCTCCCCTGGGCATCTGCCATTCCTGATGCTGGAGGCAGGATCCTGAGCTAAGTCTATTCCATGGAGAATAGAACTGTACAAAAGAGGAAAGGAGGTCATCCTTATCTCTGCCTTAGGAGGGGGCACTGGGAAGGGAGTTTGCCTCCCTGTGCCCAAGCTCACATGCAAGCAAGCCCTGGGGACACAGCCTCTGGCAGCACCCCCAGCTGCATGACCTTCTGCTTTGGGGTATCAGGGCCTTTCTACTCATATTTAATCATTTTGAGATGACCTGAAGTGTGTGCCTTCACGTCAGCGCTGGGCGCGTTGCACGCAGAGACGGCCATGACCCAGCAAGGTCTTCACCCTCCTACCAGGAACAGAAACAGGATGTCTCCCGTTAAAGGTTCCTTGCGTGATCTGGGTTACCTGATCCCTGCCAAAATCCACTTGTGGTTTTCATGCAAGACATATAACTGAAAGGGGATAAATAAACCTGTTTGGTGAATGTGTAGAATTGCATTTGTTTAACTCAGCTCCCTCCCTGTTCATATTTTTTTTCTGTGCTGTAGGACTAACTTGTTGTTTTCTGCCATGAGCCTTTCTGTCTTATAAGGGAATCCATACATAATTACCTGTAGCCATGCAAGCATAATGAAGAAGAGGATAACAATGCCTAACAATAACTTTAAAAGCAGTCTTGGGGTCAAAAGTTCTTCTGGAAACACTGAGAGAGAATTTCAGAGAAAGCATTAGCGTTGAGAAGGAACAGGAAGCATAACTCAACAATTAAATGTGTGCAGAGCATGGGGAGGGGCCCTCATTACTTGGAGTACTGGAGTGTTTGTTCCCATTAGGGCACTGCAGTCTCAACACAGGCTGCAGAAACATGGCTCACTCCTCAAACAGCACTGCATGGCTGGGAGAAAAGCAAGAAAAATATTTTCCTGGCAGAAATTTTCTTAGCACTTAAATGCTTTACTTAGGGTGGGGGAAAAGGGAAGAAATTGAAGAGCCTGGTGTGGGGCTTGGTTATGTCCTGGGAAGGGTTCAATAACTCTTTTCCTCTTCATGGTGAGAGCTGGTAACATTTGCAGATCCTGCCCTGTGCCACATCACCCTTGGAAGGGGCGGGCAAAGGCAGTGTCCAGCTGCACCTTGGCACGGCTCAAAGCTGCTGCTCAGCTGTAAATGCTGAACTTATTGAAAGTCTGGCTGTACTGTATCTTTCTGAGGTACAGTCTTTTCCAGCATATCCGTGCGTGCCCATGCAGTGCCCTTCACCCAGGCTGTGGCTGATGAGACACTGGGTCCTACAGTGACTCCAGAAGCAAGTTTTCCGAGTAAATATAGTTAGGAATTTGGGCAAGAGGAAATGACAAAATGCTTGGAGACCAAATCTTGTTCACACAGCGTGTGTTGTTTCTAGGAGCCCTATCACATTAAAATAAGCAATTGCAGTTGAACTTGTTGAGGGGGGGGTTGCTCAGCGATGGGCTGATTGTGGTGGTCTGACACTGGTCAGGGCTGGGGGAAGGTGTTGGCACACATCACATGAGCTGAGGGAGGAGCAGGAGTGCTGAAAGGCCCCCAGGGGTGCAGTGTCACTGAACTACTGTTTTTCACACATTGTAAAATTCACCTGTCAAGGAGACATTAACACGAATGCGTTCTTCATATCAGGAGGGAGCTCCTCAGAGCACTTGCATCATTCCCTGCATCTGACTCCCAGCCCTCCTGGGCCTCTTCCTACTGCCTCCATCCTAAAGGCAGGACCAGAGAAAACTCTTTCACCCAGGGGCCAGTACTTGAAGGGTTCTCTGTAGATGGGATGCAGTCTACAAAATGTGAAATAATCTCCTGTTGCTTTGGCTGGTGGAAGATAGCCTTCTTACTTGACCATAAATAACAGTGTAGACAACGCCCAGAGTTACAATTGTTGCTCTTCCCGTGTGATATATTTGAAAGCCAAGTCAGCAGAGTAATAGAAACACAAGTTTATCTACGGTACAGGTTCTGCATGGTCTTTGCTTTTGTGAATAAGGGCTTTTCCCATAAAGCATCAGATACTGTACAGCCTGTCTCTCCTTTGGCTGTTTGGATAACTGCCCAGTTTTGAAGGAGATGAACTGCCTTTAACAAGCTAAAAATAACACCCTCATGGCACTGGAACAAGAGAAATGCTGTCACAGCCATGCAGTTCACATACATTAGCAGAAGGATGATACAGGCTCTAGAATTTTTGAGTTAGTGTGAATGTCTCAGTACCACATCTGCAAATTTTTGAGCATGTGCATTGTCCAGTCTTGGTTGGGATCAGGTAAAACTCACTTGAGATGTGCTGTGCAGCCTCTATAATGTATAGAGGCTTCAGATCCTTGAAGATGCAGGTATGAAAGACATTTAATTCTTATGTATTCCATATCTTCTTGTGTACTTAGGATGGTATAAAATGCCAGTTTGGAGCTGAAATCCAAAGCTCCCACCAGTGGTGTCATGGGAATGCTCTCTGCAGCTGTTGGTTGACGTCGGTGTTAAGAAGGTCTTGTTTCATTCTCAGGAGAGCTGTTTATTTTGAGGAGTGATTACTGTGTGTTTTGTCCCTTACTGGGAATAAAAAGGTTGTCATTTAAAAAAAAGAAAAAGAAAAGGAAAAAAGATAAGCAATTTATTGTTTGTCATGACGTAAAGGCTCTGGATTTGTGCTAAGCCATGAGCTGAGCATGTATTAAACAAAATAATGGAGTAGCTGGACCAGCTTTCACACTGCTTGAGTTCCATGTTTGTCATAGATTCATGAAATCCTTTAGGTCTCTGCTGTTTACGTAGACTGGTCTTCTGGGATGTCTCTGCAGCACATAGAGACATCTCGTGGGCAGTGACTAAACTGCATGGAAAGCATGTGTCCTGCTTTTTTTGGTGTTTGGGGGGAAAAAAACGATAAAGCATAAAAAAGAGAACAGCAGGGATCTGTTTGTGTGCGTTTGATTTTCTTCAGCTAAAAAGCTGTTTCTAGTGAAAATCATAATATACTGCAGAAGAAGAATAATCTGGTCCAAAAAAGATTGGGAACTGTTTAGCTGGGAGCATCGTACTGTTTCCAAGGCATGTGTTGTCTGCGATATGTGTTGCTTGGAAAACTTGGCTGCGTTAGCCATTTCCTGCATTTCTTCCTATTTAAAAGGATAATTTTTAGAAGATTTTTTTTCTCTTCAAAACATTATTAATAATTTTAGTGACTCTTTTGGAAATCTGAAAATGGAGTCTGCTTTGATTAGTTGCAGCTCTGACCAGTGAGTCACTGGAGCCAGCACAGCTGGGATCCTGCTCCATCAAGAACCTGCCAGCATCCTCTGAACGGTGGTCAACACATTGTGGCTCCTGGTATCAAACACATTCAAGAAGGTTTTGGAGAGTCTTGTAAAAAATAAATAGAACATTAGGGAAGATGAGAGTAGCTCAGCAATGGTATAGTGCATTTCCAGTCTGCTTACAGAGTGTGCATGGGCAGATAATGCTGCTGTCTTTGTGCTGGTGAATGCCAGGTTTTGTATCTTGTGCAGGTTTGTGTGTGACTACTCTGCAGGTTTTGAAAAGAGACACAAAGATAACTGCGCCTCCTGAAGTGAAGAGTAATTCTCTCTCTAGCAACTACTGCATTACACTGAAGGCGTCGGGTCGCTTTTGAGTGCAGGCATTTGGAAAAGTGGCAGACTAGACGTTCTTAGAGACCACTTTAAAAGCTTTTGTTTTGTTTATTTGGCATTTCCACCTATTCAGAAAGCTGGGCAGCTCCAGTTCTTGATTGTTTATCAGATTTCCTGATCTCTTGCTGCACATGAACCAAGAGTTTTCCAACACTTTCTTTAAAATTAAGTAAAGGAGGCCTTGAGTTCCCATCCCCTTTGGCCGGGTGGGAGGAAGTACGGGCTGCACCAACGGTACCAGCACATGGAATTCCCAGGCAAGCTTCTGGGGAAGGTGGTGAATGCTTTGTTTCATCAGTGCTGCTAAACACAGACCAAATTTGAGCCCTCCTGAAGCCTCCCTGGTGAATGTGCAGAACTGCTGTCTGCTCTGTCAGCTTTGCACCAGGGGAGAAACCAGGACACTGTTTCTATCTGAGGTGCCAGTTTAAGGCACTGAATTAGTACTGACGTGGAGGTGATGTTACTTCTCTTTTCCTCCATGCCTGGCTCCAAGTGGTTCTCTGCTTTTGTGTCATGACAGAGGGGAGCAGCAATGCAGTGCCCTTTGGAAGAGGGGACTCCTCTAGCTTTCACCAAAAATTGCTAAGTCTGGATTTAATTTGGACTTCTTCCGAGCCCCATGGTTCAGTTGAGGGAGCTCCTCAAGCTGTGTTTTGGAAAAATGCCCCTGGGTGCTGCAGCCCCTGATGCAGTATGTCCCAGCTCATCAGCCTCCTTCTAGGATCTGTGTAGCTTTGTACATATCCTAAAACAGAGCAGTAAAAAGCATTCCAGCAGCATGGAAAACTCAGTGCTGTCCAAGATTAGAAAATCCATGTCCTCTGCATCACTTCCAGTGTTAATTCTCGTAAATTATAGTGCTGCAGTTTGTAATTTGTCTGTGAGATGGATTCAATTAAAGTGAAAAAGAGCTAATTTAAAAGTGAAGGTATTTTACTTTCTGTGCAAGGCAAAAGGGGCATGTGGAGTTCCCTGCCTAGCAGATACATTTAAGGCTTAAAGCATGCTGTGCCCCATAAAGCAATAAGTAATTGCACAAATAACTGAAACAGCTAGAATTACACTACATCTTGGAAAAAAATCTTGAAAATTTTTTGAAAGGTTAAAGACTTCAAGGCATCAGCTAGTTTCAAGGAACTAGGAAGAAAGACTGTGCAGGGAGCAGGTGAAGGTGTGCATTGGGTGTTCTGGGCATTGCTCTGAAGGGTCTGTGCTGGCTCCTTGTGGAGGCCTGTTGGGTTCCTCCTGATGGCTGCCCCACAGACAGTGGTGTTGGGGCAATTAATGGTTAAATGTTTGGGGTAGTGCTGCTTAAGGAAAAATTGTTGTGGCCAGAGACCTGGACAGAGTGTGAATGGGACCAGAGAAGATGTGGAATTTTCCCATGGAGCTTGTGCTGAGGCACAGCCGTTCTCTTTCACATGGCTGTTCTGAGGAAGGGCGGTGGTTTTGGTGGTGGACTTGCTTTGCCAGTGCGGGTAGGGCAGAATTTGGCATGCTGCAGACTTCTCAGCCTGGTTCTTGCTGCTTCATTCCCAAACCACCAGGATACACTGGTCTGCATGCTGCTAGGGTTCCTCAGCAGAGCCAGCCAGGCTGTGCCGTGGGGAGTCGGGTGGGCTCGCTCATGGGAAAGCAGCAGCTGAGAAGCTCTGCTAGGGCAGCAGAAAAGCAGTTTGCTTATTAAATTGTATCAACCTCTGTGTGCCGTCTTGTTTTTGTAGATCGGCAGGGATTGCCAAGCTGTTTGCGGTTAAACAATGCAGACTGTCATAATCCTGCTCCTCATCTCGCCTAATTAAGAGCCTGGTCACGCTGGAGCTTTGCCCAGGCGAGGACTCTGAGGGCAGTTGTTCATTCTGGTGCAGAGCCAGGACCGCGTGTCCCTGATAGCGCCGTTTCCTTTGAAATCAATTGAGATGTCACCATCACTTGATCCCAGAGCTACTTAATGAACTGGCAAAATGGGCTCTATTTTTAGATCTCCCTTCGAACTACTGTGCGTGTTAAAGCTCCTCTTGTCCTTAACGCTGGGACGGCATTGGGCAGGATTTATTGGTTTAGTTTAATAGGAGACCTACAGGACTGAAATAATAAGCTTCATTTCCTTGAAAGTGAGGAAAATTAAAGTGGCATGGTTAAATCTGGGCAGCCACCTCGAGACAGTAAAGTGATATGTTCACGGCCAAAAGGATAAGGTGGAGCTGGGCTTTTCTTCTTGTCTAAGTTACAAGGGAGCCAAAGATTACAGACACACGCCTTTGGGGAGTTCTTGCAGGCTTTGTAGATGAGATTTCTAAGTGTTTTCTGAGTAGGATAAAACTCCGGGTGGTTTTTTGGGCAAGCTCAACAACTTAAAGAATATCTACTTCATTGCAAATGCTAGTATGTCTTCCCCTATGTGTTTATAATTAGTGTCAGAAAAATACTTCTGCTAAAATAAAAAAACCCTACAGACATAGTTAATTTAAATGTTTTTACTTCCTAATTGTAGTCTGAAGCTTAGCTGGACAAAATATAATTTCAAGAAGCTGCTGAGAATGTCTTGAGGCTTTCCCTAGCATTGGTGTTTGCACAAGTGACCTTCTGTGGATCATACGTGGGGTTTAGGGGTTTGATGTCTGTAGACTCCCAGGCTCTGGGAGTGACATGAGGGGACGGTAGTGTGGGGTGCACAGTTTTAGTGGAAGTGGTGATTGCGTCCTGTTTTTCTTCCCACCCCACTAGATGAAAATGTATGGAGAGCGCAGAATTTCTCCTGTGGCACAGTCAAAATAAAAATCAGCAAAAACCCCAACGTATTGGCAACAAACCAAACTCAAACCTCATGTGGTAGAGGCACAAGATGTACTGAACAGGTCACCCCTGAGCCTGGGCTCAGGGTGGAAATTGGCCCTGGCAGAGGTAATTTCAGCATCTCTTTCTACACTGCTACAACCTGAGTAATTTTTTCTCCCGTCCTCTGAGCTGGAGGAAGTGGTCCAGCTTTGGCCTGAGAGCTGTGTGGTCTTATCAGGTATAACTGCCCATGTCCATGGAGACTGCAGAAACCAAACAGCTCTACAGCTCCAGACTTGAGCTGCATTGTGCTCAGCTCTAGGAAAGTCAGATTGGACCCATCCCTGCCTGTTCAGCTAGTTAGACAGCACGCCAGCACAACTGGCTGCTTTAGGGAGACATTCCTCTTGTTTTTCTTCATCTCTGTGCTTCACATATTTCCCCACCGCGGAGTTGGCGCTGGCCCTGTGCACCAGTTGGTTTGTACACCTGTAAAGCCACAGCTACGTGATTTTTGTGTCTGTGCAAATGATTTCTACCCTTCTACAGGGGAGGCATCCTCGCTTCATAAAGTGTGTTTGCACTTGTATGGTAAATTTCAGTGTATCTTTGTGAGATCCGTGAGCTCCAGAAGTCTCTTGGAAGGAGAGCTTGTGGTACTTTGGCTGTGGCCTAATCGCTGATGGTTTGGGTCTCTTGGGTGGGTTTTTGAATCTGATGTCTTACATATTTTCTGGAATGAATCCCTCATTGGGATGACCAAACCATAAATGCTGGGTTTTTTCAGACTGATGAATGAATCAGACCGTTTTAAGTTTACATGGAGCTGTGAGCTGCAGAGCATTTGATGCTAGAAGTGGACTCTGAAGTAGTGGCTGCAATGCCTCGAAAAATCGAAAACTACTAGCTAGGATGTACAAACTATCTGTAAATTAAGTGTAGCTGCTCATGTTAAAGGGGAAGGAATAAAAAGCATTTTCCATTCCAGCTTCCTGTTTTCTGCCAGTTTTATGTTTTCCTGAAGTTTCTACTGTTCAGACTGAAATTGTGAAGTCTAGACTTTGCACAAAAGATAAACTTTGGCTTTGTTGGCTTGGGTATAAGAGGGACTGGGGGATGGGAGGCAGGTTGTGGGAAAGACTGACGTTTTTAAGATTGAATAGTAGAAGCAGAAATTATTTTCACAGGAAAGTGTTTGGTTACTTGGGTGGGGTTTTTTTAAAACTGACTTCCAGCAGTTCACCAGCACCTTCCAAAATGCAGGGGCTGGGCAGAGCCTGCCCATGGGCAGCTCTTCTCCTCCCTGACCACAGGAGAGCAGGAGGCAGAGAACATGTGGCTGTGCTGCTTACCTTGTTACTTGGCGTCTGGGCAAACACAGTCGGTAAACAGACTTCTCCTGTCCTGGTGCATTTTGTCAGGGTGGTGGGGTTGTGATTCCACCTGTAAACTTAAACTGCACATTTCCAGGCTTTTAAAGTGCTTAGCTATCATAACTTTCTGTTAAATAAGCTTTTCATCATCAAGCTTTGCGTTGGTGCTCAGCAGACACTAAGAATAATATAATGCTTTTTAAAAGTGGTTTTCTGTGTAAAGATGTGATGTCTCCAGAAGCCTCCAGAGCAGCACAAATGGAAATAAAAGCTAGAATTTTGTTCAAATACATGCAAAAGCACCTTAGTGAGGTGCTGCAAGTGCTGGATGCATTCTGGGGGCATTAATGTGGTGTCTTGCAGAGGCTGCAATGTCCAAAGGCATTGCTAAAAATTACTTACAGCAAATATATGCTGGCTTAATACAATGACGTGTTTTGGAAACAAAGATAATATGCAATGGAATTTTCTGTTCTGTTATGCAAATGAGAAAAATGTCATCAACATCTTTAGTTTACTAGAAAATTTTTTTTATAATTTCTTTTAGGTGATGGAAACTGAAAAGTCTCAAGATCCAGCTTGTGCAGAAGTGTCCAAAGGAAACAGTCAGAGTTCAACTCTGGCAAGTGGCATACTGAAATACAGAAGTCGATCCCAAGGTAAAGCTGGGCTGATAGAAGATAGCAATTGTAGATTTTTAACGTTGTGTATTTATTTTAACTCTCTAATAGTGAGATAGCATTTCTTTGAAATCATATTAGTTTATTTTGGAAGGAAAATACCATCTATAAGATAATTGCATTCAGCCTCCTGAGCTGAACTATTGTAGGAACAGAAATATTATGCAAAGCTTTAGAAGTGTCTTTCTTTCTTGTTTGTTTGTTTCTTTTCTTTTTTTTTAAACTATTTGCATTGTCTGTATATTTCCGTTTGCTCTGATCAAAATGCCCATTATGGTGACTAATCCCCAGATCTTCTGTTGCTTTATCCCCAAGTCTTAACAGTAACCTGTGTGTAGTGCTTGATCATGTTCTCAACCCTAATGCTTTCTGAGGCTCCCTCCCTCCTCTGTTCACCCTAATTTTCAGTTACTACGGTATTTTTAGTATCCTCGAGGGAGCTCCTTTGCCTGTAGCCCCTGAGGCTGTGAGTTGGTGCCTCACCGGGGATCCAGACCCTGTTCCCATGAGTGCTGATGCCCTTGGGCTGTGGGTGAGCCTGGAGCGTCCGCCAACCTGGACAGCAGCGTGAGAAGGGAAGATGCATTTAGAGATGGGCAGAAAATACAGAATTACAACTGTTGAGAGGGAGAAATGATGGGAAAGGGTTAGTTGTAGGTGCCAGGGAATGAAGGAATGCCAGGATGCCGGTCCTGCCAAGATTGCTCTCCTGTCTGTGTGCAGCAGCAGCAGCCTGTGTGCCGGGAGAAGGGGAGTTGAAAAGCAGAGGCAATTTCAGATCCCAAAGCAGGGAGCAGGTTTAAATTGCACTCTGGGCAGTGGATACAAATTCTGCCTATGGATGCATCAGCAGAATTGCTTTCATGCTGAGTGCAAAAAAAGCATCTGCCCCAGCTGTGTGCTCCATCCCTCCCTGGCACTGGCCGTGATGCTCGCACAGGCTCCAGGCAAGGAGGAGGTGGCAGAAAATGTGTTTGGGGCTCTTCCTCAGCCCATGACTCCGTGTTCCTGGAGTATAGGCAGGGCAGTGAGGATGAAAGGAAATCAGAGCTGTTGCTCTCTGTGGCAGCTCCAGCATATCGCTGGTTTAAAGGAATCTTGAATCCTCGTTGTGAAATCCAGCTTGTGCAAATTTGGCGTGTGTCTTGGGTTTTCATCTGTAAAATACGGGTTAATGGCCCTTTTCTGTGCGGTGGGGAAATGACAAGGATAAATTTGCAGGAACTGCTGTGGCCAGAGATTCTGCAGGGACCTTGGAGAAAATGAGAATTGGAGGAGCCCTGGTGCGAGGAGTGGGATACTCTGTGGCTAATTACAGGATGTCCTTCAACACAAATAATTCTGTTTCTTACGTGAACTCTGCACTCCTCTCTTTAAGACAACTAGGATTGTTGCCAAAAGGAAAGAAAATAGCATTTTTTGGCACATTTTTACTTTTTTCATTCCAGAAAAAATTCCCTCAAAGTGACATGACACCTCCAGAAATGAATACTGCTGCAGTATCAGGTCTTTTAATTTTAAATACATGAAGCTTGAGAGCTTTAGTGCACTGGCAAGTGCCATTGGGTGTGAACAGATGAATTTCTTTCCCGTCCCTGAGCTACTGACTCAATTATCTTCTGCTTTTCCTTAATACGACGAGTTCAGTATCACTGAAAGATTGCAGAAAACCTATGACAGCAGGAAAAGTTCCTGGTTGAGTGTGATCAAAACTGGTTTCTAACTGCCTGGCTGGGAACTGTGTAGCATTGTTTTAAGGCACTTTAAGTTGGGTTTTTCAGGAGGTGATTATTGCCTCCTGGTGAGAGAGGCTAAAGCAGCTCTCAGATGTTTGCAGGATGTGTTTTCGTGGTTTTTCTTAGGTGCCGGATCCCGCTTGGAGTCTGTGGGAGAAGACGATGAGCTGACAGTGGAAAATGGTGAATCAAATTACGAAATAGCGGTGAAATATTCCCGGGGTGGAAGAAAGCACTCTCTGCCCCAGCAGCTGGAGTCAGCGGGAGCCAGACAGGTGAGTGGGATGGCACTGTGGCTGTGAGCACCTCACTGTGCTCGGTCCTATGGTGTCTGCCTGGGGCTCATAGAAGTGGGCGAGGGTCATGAAACAGGATCATGTAGGTACATCGTGGGACTGGAACCAGGTCTGGACACAAAATGGAATGTGTTGGCCACCTATGGAGAACTTCTTTGAGCATTGTGATGGAGAGTACTGCTTGCTTGTGGCCACAAGGTCCTAAGGCTGTTCATCTTAAGAGTTGCAGTTCTAGAGATCTGAGGACTTTACAAAAAAAACCCCCTAATGCTCTGTATTTTAATTATTTTAAAATGTAGGCCTTGGCCTTCTTTTTTCCTTTCTCCTTTTTTTTAAGCAGATAAGGACTTGAGTATATCACGAGGTTACCTTTAATCCTTTTAACTTAAATTGTGACTGATACATTTCAAAATGATTCTACTGTGCGAAATGTGGGAAAATTACTGTGCCAAGATTCACTTTGATTGTAGTGAGCTGGGGTTTCATCCCTTGAACATTTCTCTGAATATATCTCTAAGATACTGCATCACTCTTCCCCAACACATGCAATTTTCCCAGTATGACATCCCCAGTATCTGTGCCAAGCAATCAGAGCAATTATCCTTGTTTGTTGATGTTAGGACTACCATATTGTGAAGAAATCTACCCGTTCCTTCAGTGCTGCCCAAGTGGAATCTCCATGGAGACTGACCCAGCCGTCCATCATTTCCAACATCGTCCTGATGAAAGGGCAAGGCAAGGTGAGGATTTCTGCATGTTTCTCACATGTAGCAAAGCTGGCATTTGAGAGGTGTCTCCTGTACTTCCAGCTGCCCTCAAGCTAGCTGGTAATAATGCTAATGATAAACAAATCCCATTCCCAAACATAAATGCCAAAGTTACACCTGCAAAATACAGGGGACACGATGTTTGTGTCACGCACTTGACACAGGGTGGCTTTCATTTTGGTTTGGTGCATCTCGCCATTACTGAGATATCAAATATTAATAATGGATCTCTAAATATGTATGTTTATGCTAAGTTGGTGCAGCTACAGAACAGTACCTGTTCACATGTATATTTATGGACAAGCATATTTTCCCTCTGTGGAATGTGAATACATATTTTAAATAAATAAATTACTGCAAATTAAGCGTTAAACCTGAAGACAGGTTACTGGCTGATTGCTTCTCTGAGAGCACTGAATTCCATGGGTCAAAAAGTCCTCTTCTCTCTCCCAATAATGTGTTTACACACTTGCTAGATATGAGCTGGCTGAATGCTAAGGGAAAGTAGATAAGCATTAATCTAGGTGTATATTGTTTTCCCTAATCAAATCCGCACTAGTATTGGAGCTGTCATTAAAATATGCTAAAAATATGCATGTCCTTTTGTGAAATGCTCTTTAAAGTCATCAGATGGATTTATTTTAGACTAGGATGACTTGTTTTGACTTTCAAGCTCAAATGCAAAACTAATTCCTTGTTGTGCTTTATGTTCAGCAAAGAGTTAGAAATAGTGACTTCTCTTGGTAGACTGACAGTTGCTTTAACTTTCCTTGGTTTAGGAGCTGTGGGTCTTTCATGACGAGCAAATATTTTTTCATTTTTCACGTACTTGTTTTTTGACTGTGTTTTCCTCATAAAATTAGATTATTTCTCCTCCTGGGATAAGCCACCCTCTCCTGCCTTTCTGCACTTAGGTCCAAGGCTTTAGGAAGCAGCAGGGAGAATGCAGACTCTAGTGATCATGAGCCACCTAAAGCAGCTGCCATTTTGTGTGCCTTCCACACACCTCTTGGGTGATCTCTCTTAGGGATTGCACCTTGTACAAATTGTGCAATAGCACTCACTTTATTATCCCTGTGCAGACCTGGGACTTGAAACATTCTTCCACAGAGTTGTGGTGTTCGTGGCTGGGAGCCAAGTGTTTGCCTTTAGTTTTTAAGTAGATTTGCAAGGTGTGGTTTCCTGCTGTGGAGTGGCAGCACTCGTCTGGGAAGGTGGGCTAGTGTAGGAACTGCTGTACTTTGCAGACATATTTCTCCCCACCCACCCATGAAGCTGTGGGGAGAACTCCTGTGTCCAGGCATGGGAGTGCCAGGAGCCTCCTGCTTTCTGTAGGTTGATTTGCAGTTGATAATTGCACAGGGTTGAACAGTTAGTGGAGTTATTTTGTGCTGCACAAGGGACCTAAGTTGCTTCCTTTCCAGAAATAAGTAATGTCTTATCAAATTACTAGAAACTTATAACTGTGCTCTATATTCACGTAGTGAAACAAAAGATCTGATTGTAGTATTGGCTTGTAAACACAGTGCTTGCCCTGGCAGCATCCCTCAGCTGGAGAGCGCTGCCCAAGGCAATAATAATGTCCATGGCTTCAGATCACTAAAGCACAACAGTTCTCCACATTCCATGTCCATCTGCTCAGTGACTTTGCTCCTTTATTTTGTAAAATGCATGTACAGGAGTGACAAGAGGGGAAATACGGGAAAGCGTTGTGGATCAAGGAAGTGATTTGTCTGAGAAATAACTCAGTAGGAGTGGGGAGAGGTTCATTCAGCTGTGTTTGTCAGTTCTCTGATCAGCTTTGCAAGATGGTTCCACAGCCAGCTGGGGTAGTGCAGGGGTAAGAGCTAATGGATGGAGCCCTGGGGAATCCACTGATCTAGATTTATTTAAATACAACGTGATATATGTCTCCAGAATAATTAAAAATGTACGTATGAATGGTAGCCCCCACATGCCATTCCCCTTTAAGATACATTCCTGACATTGCAGCACTGACCTCATGTCATCTTCTGAAGCTTTTCTTCTTCCTGAGGAAGTGTAGGATCTGTGACATAAGAGAAACCTATAGTTAATCCCAGATACAGATCTCAGGGGTAGGAATTGACTGTCTGTTAATTTAAAAGGAATGTGTTATGTTTTCAAAATGAGAAAGCCATTGACCCAGTGTTTTGAAAAAAACTGAAATAATCTCAGTATTTTTGCTATATCAGCTTAGGGTGCCTGCTGCTACTTTTTGGGCTGATGAGTGTGTTGATAATAGAGTGAAAGTAAATGAGAAGATGGAAGGAGAGTAAGATGGCAGTGCAATTCATCAGAAGGTTTTTTAAGTTTTCATCTTTTCCCTTGTGTTGTACATTATTGGCAGTATTTCTCACACAGGTGGTAATAGAGTAAGGTTCCAGCTATGTCTTCTCCTCTCTTTTCTGTAGGGTCTTGGATTCAGCATTGTGGGAGGTCAGGATTCTGCTCGTGGACGCATGGGGATTTTTGTGAAGACTATATTCCCAAATGGAGCAGCGGCTGCTGATGGAAGGCTTAAAGAAGGTATGATAGAGAGAATCCAGCTTCACATAAAGGACTACAGTGGGATATTATTTCAATCCAGGAGGAAAACTCAAGTACATCTATATTAGGCACTTGGCCAGCAGCAAGAGGCTATGGAAAATATATCATACCCTGTTTGTTCATCCTGTGGAAGATCATTCATATTGCATATTGCATCACTGATTATATGGCATATTGAGAAGGGGAAACTACAGCACAGCGGTGTCCACTTTGTTTCCCCCTTTCTCTTTCATAAACTTTATTTGCCCAAACAGTAAGCTGCAATTCTTCAGTTGGAGAAGATCAGTGACAGCATGGAAATATAGGTAGCCTGCAACAAGATAGCTTAAAGATGCTGGTCTGAGAAGGGACATGTCATACATACATACATATATATATGAACATCCACATTTTTTACTGTTTTTCCAGTCTTGGTGTCTGAACTGAACGCATAGCCTGCTCTGTGTGTGCTGCACCCAGGTCTGAGTGCTGTGTCAGACAGACAGACTCTTAAAACACTTTACAATACAAAGTGACCATGAGTGGTGGTTTACAACCCTTCTGCAGGGGTTATATTACTTTGCTTCCACGGAAAGCTGCTCCTATGTTACTTCTCTCTTTGTTGCGGTGGGTGTCAGTGGTAGAAGCGCTGCCACCTTCCCAAAAGCATCTCCATAAGAAGCCGCTTCGGTAGGGCTGCTGCACACACAGTTGGCAAGGGCAATGTGTCTTCCCCGAGCATCTCATGTAGGGTCCGGCACTCCCCGAGTTGCCGATCCTAGTCAAACGGGGGAGGCCATGGAGGCACTTGCGCAAGCCCCCTCTGCCACTGGAGCAGCGGGCACACACACACACAAGCCGATGATAAAAGAGTCCAGGAAGGGTCTTCATATGGGGTTCACAGGAGGGTTTATTGCAGCCACCCCCTGAAGGGTTTCAGGGACGGAGACGAGGAACAATGGAAGGTACAGGGTTTTAAATGGGGGCAGGGAGAGCATCTGGGCCAATGGTCTGAGGGCACAGGGGCAGTACAGAGGCAGGACTAGGGCAAGGGAACCAGTAGGGATACTGTGAGGGAAGGACTAAAGAACAAGGGCCAGTGGGAGAGCAGGGAATGGAGAACATTCTAGGGTACAGACATATAAGGGATAAAGGGGCAGGAGGCCAGGGGATCCATCAGGCGAACAGAACTGGGTACCTTAGCATAACAGTGCATCCGAGGAGAAGGCTGTCAGCTCTGACCTGGGGGTGGATTTCTACCCTTAGGGACGGTCCCTCTAATGGACCCTTCCTGTCCCTTGTCCTATGGGCTTCACAACAACAGGCCCACCGGCCTCCACATCTCCTCATACCATCTTTCCCTTCTTTATGTCTTATCACACTTGTTGTATTTGAGGCTGCTTTTGGTGCCAACTCTCACACTTGCTGCCAGAGGGAAGCTCGCATCCCTGCATCAGAGGTTGTGCAGTTGCTGTGGGAAGCCAGTAAGTAGCAGCTGTCCCATAAACCCAGCAATCATTCGCAGGCTATTCATAGCTTGCAAACTCTTCTCTTTTCTTCTTTACTGAGGCTGAGAAAGGAGAGGAGGGGTAGACTTACCTAATGGTATTGCCCTGTGTGATTTTGCACAGACGCAAGTAAAATTGCAGGAAGTGGATCTGGATCATGTTGACCCTCCTTTTAATAAAATGAAAGTAGATAGCACAGCTGGGTGTAAGTAGCAAGACCTGGAGCCTGAAAGCTGGTAGAAATCTGACAGGACATGTTCCTTGAGGTGAAAAAGACATTTGGTATCACAGCGTGTGGGCTACTACATACTTCTCTGTCCGCAGGTATTTAGTAAGGGAACACATTTGCTTTCTGCACGTGGATGCAAGGTTAGTTTTCTCTGAGCAGGCTTTGAAGTGATGTGCTGTAGTGTTCCACATAGTTCCTCATTTCTCCTTTTAATGCTTACAAAAGAAAGGCAGTTTTATAGTACTGGTGGACTTCGTGTCCTAATCATCTATTTTCAGACTTCAGTTAAAATCCATAGGGTTTTCAGCTTGTTTGTACGTGTGACAATGCCAAGTTAAGGATCTCTGCTGAAGAAGAATTTTTACTCAGGTAAATCATCACTGGTAACTTGCAGCAACATTAGTACAAATGAAAATAAATTGAGAACAATAAAAGGCTTTTTATTGAATAGTTAACTGGAATCTTCATAGTAGTGGATCATCTCATGTTCAGGAAAGATGTTCTAAATCTTTATAGTCTCTTATGTTGCTGACTTCATTTTTTGTGTCTATTTACCAGGGGATGAACTCCTAGAAGTTAATGGAGAGTCTCTACAAGGACTGACCCATCAGGAGGCCATCCAGAGGTTTAAGGTAACACGGACATAGTGCTGAAGAGATTCATGCTCCTCTTCACTCATTGCCATCACGTACCCTCAGCTTGATACTCTTGTGCTCCCACGAGTTACTGTGTGCAGGTTTAGTGACAAATGTTGGTCACCTCACCGTGGTTCCATGCTGTCTCTGCAGCAACTCAAGAAGGGCGTGGTGACGCTGACAGTGCGCACACGGCTGCGCAGCCCCAGCCTCACACCCTGCGTCACCCCCACCTTGCTGAGCCGCTCCAGCTCCCCCAGCTCCAGCGGCAGCATGCCCGTCCCCGGCCTCGAGGAGCCCGATGGCTCCTCCTCCAGCCGCAAAGGACCTGGCCCTAAGGACAGGATCGTCATGGATGTGACACTCAATAAAGGTGAGGGTCCATTGAAATGGTCTGGGAGAACGAATCTCTACTTCTTAGGGGAGTTTTTGGGAATAGGAGAGAGAGCCTTACAGCTGGTGCACCCACCTGTGCCCATTTGACCTTGAACCACAGGATGAGGGGGAAAAGTACCCTCTAATGCAAAAACTTCTGAAGAGTTCCCCTTTCTGCATTTTGCTGCCTCAGAATCAACAGCCTCTTATGGGTAGCAGTCAGTGTCCATACTGCTGAAAGAGGGAGGCTATGAAATACCAGGCAAAATGTAAATCAGCCTCTTGGCAGCTCAAGTAGCCTTGCCCTTCTCTTAAAGGGCATCTCTGGGCAAGGCAAAGCTGCACAGTGTTGAAAAGTTCCCAGATGACCTGTTTGAACTCTTCCATGAGGGTTACTCTCATTATTAATAATTGCTCATTATAAACTTAAAGTATATGTTATATGTGCTAGACAAATATGCCTATTTTTAAGACTTAACGTATAGTGATTTTGAAGGTTGGATTCAAAATATTGAGAGAGAATGTAAGATGTCCAGTAATTCCTACTTGAGGTATGTTGTTAGCTGAAGGAAAGCAAAGGTGAAAGTGGACAGAGGTGATCATTGAACCAGAGATAATGCCTCACCTTCCTTTGTGCTTCTTTGCTGAGGAATGCCATACAGATATTTAACGAAAGGGAGCAATACAATTGGCAGCATCTTCTGTGCTCATGTTTTCTGCAGTAATTTTAAGTGACATCTTGATTGGATTGCTGCCCCTACTCCTTTGCACCTTGGACCAGATCAGACCTTGTGCGACATTTCCCGGAGGTTCCCACGGCGCACAGAGTATTTTCTGAGAGTGATGAATCTCGGTTTTAGTCAGGATCAGCTATTTTCAATCCTGATTTCCACTTGTTGGTCTTGGCTTCCTGACTGACTGCACCTAAGGCCAGCCCTGAAACAATAACACGAGTCCTGAGCTCAAATGGGATGTGGGAACACAAACACTTGTGTGTCCTGTGTGATTACAATCTGACACGTTTCTTTGTACTTCTTGTTTTTCACAGAGCCAGGGGTCGGGCTCGGCATTGGTGCCTGTTGTCTCACACTGGAAAACAGTTCTCCCGGGATATACATTCACAGCCTGGCCCCAGGATCAGTGGCTAAAATGGATGGCAGATTAAGGTTTGTTAAAGGAGAAACTTGCTGGAATGGTTTTACAATAAAATCGACTGAGACTTTGTTTTCACCAGTTGGTTGATGTAGCAGGGAGAAGATTTATACTTAAGAGTTCACCAAAAAGAAAACATTTAAGTACAGGCATTCCAAAGTAGTATTAAATACCCAGGAAACATTATTCTATGTTCTGGAAACAGCGTGATCATTAAGGTCTGGGTTGTTTAGTTGTTTTTTTAAAAAATTTCTCTATACAGAAAGCTGAGCCTAATGGCACCCTTTGAAAAAAGTGAGCAGCAAGAAGTGCAGCCTCATGCTTTTTTGTGAGAGCTGGAGCCAGAGACCCCACACTGGGAGGAAATTTGCAGAGCTCTGCTAAAAGCTCAGCCACCTGAAACTCTCCTAAAAAGAGCTGGGGGTGGGTGTTCCTGCAGCTGCCTATGCCTGTGGCTGCAGCAGTGCTTTTTTGCCCTTACTCTGAGTCTGGCAGGATTGCTGCAGGCTGACCAGCACAACTCACTCTGTCATGGAGTTGGGGTTTCTTGAGGAAGCAATCATTCCCAGGATTCTCTTGTGCTTTACACTGGATTAGGTGACAGAAACTTCCTTGCTTTTCCTCTCGTGGAGGCTTCATTTTTGAAAACCGTTGAAGGAAACTTTGCCACTTTCTGCGTTCCTGCATAAATGCTGGTGGGTGCTGGGAGCATGGCTCTGGAGGGGAGTCTGTGCTGAAGACACGCTGGGACTGTGTGATCCACTTTGAGCGTGTGGTGCGAGCACTGGTGCCGAGAGGCTGAGCAAATGCCTTGCTTTCACATGGCTAGAGAGTGCCTTCTGTTTCCTGGCTCACCAGGAAAACTGCGATAGAGAAATCTGATTTCTTGGAATAAGAGAAGAAGATAATTTTATGGTGGCATTGCTGCCAAAACCCTTGAAAGTTCCTATCATATAGAAATGTCTACAGGAGACAGCATTTAATGGTAACTTGCTGCCTTGCCGGCCCCTTTGGAAAACATTGCAGTGCTGGTTATGTCTGTAACAGCTGTATTGTTTATTGGGTTTACGTGATTGATTATATACAGGCACACTTCCCAGATTTTTAGCTAGCTTCTTTGAGACATTGCTTCTGTTGTCCCATCAGCGATTTATGTCTTCATAGTCTGGGACTTACAGGATGGTTTTGATTTTTGGAAAACGTTGTTAATCAAATGTTGGCTTTGCAATGCCAGGGGAGGTTTGGATCCAGCTCCTCTGTATCTTAGCTCCCCCTCTCAGTCATGTGGCTGTGTAAGTGACTCCATTTGTGTAAGTCTAAAGGATGGGCAGAGCAGTGAGATGATTACACAGCTGATAGGTCACCCTTTACTTTCCTGAGCCTGTACCAGAAGTGCAGGTTACTGAATTGCAATTGTTATTTTGCCTTTGGTGTGTGTACTCACAATGTCATGGTCGCAAGTAGCCCAACATAAGCCAGCAGTAGTAGATTCTTTGAGAGTGTCTATTCAAAGCAAATGTTTCAGGAATTATGGAGAATGCTTTAATGATATCCCTAGCTGATGATACTTTCTTTTGAATAGTTCCAGATGTCTGAGCACCATAAGCAAGAGTTAAGAAACTGAGAAAACAGAACTAAACAATCATAGACTCGTGGAATGATTTGGGTTGGAAGAGACATTAAAGATCGTCTTGTTTCAAACCCCCTGCCATGGGCAGGGAAACTTCTACTAGATCAGGTTACTCAAAGCTCCATCCAACCTGGTCTCAAGCGCTTCCAGAGATTCTCTGGGCAACCTGTTCCACTGCCTCAGCACCCTCACAGTAAAGAATTTCTTCCTAATACCTCATCTAATCCTGCCCCCTTTCAGTTTAAAGCCATACTCCCTCATGCTGTCACTACATGCCCTTTTAAATCACACAGTGTGTTTTCCTTTCAGGAGAGTTTTGTTTTGTTTCTTCTTTTTCCCTTTTAATGGCTTCTGTATGTTAATTTTTAGCAAATACAGGCTTACCAAGCTCAATTTTTTGCTGGAGTCATTTCATAAACTCATATCTAAATCATGAATTTCTTATCAGGGTTTCTGTTAATTAATTCAGTATGGTGTGAAGGAACAGCCCATCTGAGTCTCATTTTTCCTCTTCTGTGCTCAATAAGTATCTGAATGCAGAACTGGAATTGAAGCTTGTTTTCACCCTGCTTCAAACCCAGACAGTTTTCTTGGTTGATTTAATAGAGACTTTTGCGCTGACAGTAACTGCAGAAGGGATCTCTGAGCCTCCCTCATCAACTCAAGAGGACTTAAACAATTCGTATCACTGGGATCGCAGCAAGACCGGCTTCTTTGAAAGTCACATCTTTTGCAGAACACTTGTGTCTTTGAAAAACCTTGGCCATCAGCAGAAAGTACAAATTTTTTGCGTGGAAGGTGGTTGTGATTAGGTGACTCTGTGTCTCTGTGCAGCCGGGGTGACCAGATTCTGGAGGCGGATTCTGTGAGCCTGCGTCATGCCGCGTTAAGCGAAGCCTACGCAATCCTGAGTGAGTGTGGACCAGGCCCAGTCAGCCTAATCATTAGTCGTCATCCTAACCCAAAGGTGAGAAGAAAATGAGTGAGTGTATCTGGGTTGTTTTCATCTGGCGCTGTAATTTGAGCCTTGCTGTCAGAAAAGCAGAAAATGAGGAAAATGGCTTTTTCTCTCTATGGCATGTATTGTGCAAGATGTCAGGATTGTAATGATGCTTCCCAGTTTTGTAAGTCATAGCAATGCTGGACCATCCCTGCTGCTTTTCACTTAGTCACCCGCTGATCAAATGCAATTTTCCTGGAACTGCTTGAATGAAGTGTTCCCATCTTTCTTGGTACTTGGACGAAGTAGCAATGCAAATACAACACAAGACCTCTTCTCCTAGAAGTTATTTTGTGGTTACTTTGTCTTTGATTAGAATTTAATTTGGGGCCAGGAATATAAGCATCAACAGCTTGAACTGATCAACTATAATAAAGTAAAATCTATCCAAAGATCAAAGTTTTCCTTCAGGAATTAAAACATGAGAGTATGGAGTGTACTGCTACTGAATCCCTGCAAGGTCAATTTGGAAATAAGGCTGTATTTACAAAGTAAGTGTTCTCAAGTATTTTTTAAAAATTGATGATAGAAGATGAAAGCCTATTAGCCAAGCTATAGGGAATAACAGCTTCTTTTATTTCAATATTTCAAAGAATTTCATGAGTGTACAAAACCTTCCTGTTTAAACAGGAATGAAGCTGTAAAAATATTTGCATTAGTGGGTCCAGAAAGCTCTGACTTTTGCACTCATAACTACAAATGGAGGCCTTAATAAAGCCATATCTAGGAGAACTCAGGTTTCTTATTTTGTCATTAATCGTGTATTTTCTACTAAATCAAATATACAATCAACAAATAGGGGTGTACTTGCCAGAGTTTGTTATCTTTGCTGGAAGGCCTTGTGCTGCTAGAAAGAAAGAGGCTGTGGTTCTGCTAAAGGTAAGCATGGAGAGGGTAAGAATTGGGCTTATAGCCTATGATAACAGTATTTCTGGTGAGTCTATGTGCTGTGTTGAACCAACACAGTGGTTCAATGTGATTGCATTATTAAGGCATACAGACTTTTTGGGGAGTCTGTAAGGAGCATAGAAAAAACCCACCATGCTGTAGAGCCTGCACTTTCTCATCTGTCCCTCTTCCTGCTATGGTAGGGTTTTGACAGCTGATCAGTGACCTAACCTGGTGTCTGCTGAAAGGATGAACTGAGTTAAGCTAATTGCTTGCTACTACTCAGTAACAGAGGGAAACAATATATTAAGTGGCTCCTATTACAGTTTTCCATAAGTGATATTTAAGATGACAACAAATCCTTTGCCAAGAAATGTATGAAAAGCTAAAAGTTGGCCTGGAGAGACCCTAAAGCATTTTTCCAGTACTGAATCCATAATCCAGGCACTATTGAATACATAATCTCTCATAGCTGCATCTCTGGAGGAGTGTCCATGTGGGAACCCATATTTATTATTATTTTACTGTCACCCATTTTCTGAAAGGGCTGGGGGATCCATACATAAGTGTGGATATTTTACTTTATTTCATTTGCTCTTAATAATACCCTGGCATGCAGATTGGAGTTAGGAATTAGCTTGTCTCTTTCCATTTTGAACTGCTTGAGCCATAAAGCATGCTAAACATCAAAGCTGGCAGAGTTTGCAGAAGTGGGGATTTTTGGTTAACTTTAAAAAAATACTGCAGTGTGCCCGGTACCTGGTTTTACTCTTGGGACATGTTTTACCAAAAGATTTCTGTTAAGGCCATGGTTCAGAGTCTAAGGACTTGGTCCATGTCCTGAAGGAACTCACTGTGCCGCAGGAGCCCAGGTACTTTAGGTTTGCTATAAGGTCATGACAGAGGCTGGAAACAGAGATGTGTTTTTACAACGGTTCATCTTGTTTTGAACATTTTTGTGCTTAATTTCTTATTTTATAACACAAAGATCCACAGCACATTTTGCTGCTGAATAGGTTTGCTTTGGTGTTTTCATGTACTTCCAAAAGAAATACCACAAAATTTTCTTTCTTCTTGTTATTCTGAGTGAAAATGGCATTTATGCTGTATTTAAACTGCTAAGTTTGCTTCGGAATCTCTCAAATCTTCATGGTTCAGGAAGACTCAATTTTTAGTCTCTATTTATGCTGAATTTTAATTCATGTAAAGCAATATGCATAGAAAGTATTTTTGACAGAATTAATTTGCTTTCTGTTCTTAAATATATATTCCTGCAGACTAGTTGTTCTTCTATAAAATCATATGTTTTCCAGTAATAAGAATTAAACGTATGGCAGTAATGAAGGGCTAAATTAGCAAATCTGGTAAACCACTATTTATTCTAAACCCAGAGAAACATTAATTACCAATTACTGATTTGGGTTTTCTTTTCAAAAGCAAGGATAAATGAATATTAAAAAGACAGCTAATATTATGGGAAGTCTGGTATTCTTCCGGTAGATTAAGTGTAGAATAGCCCAAGTTTTTGATGTATGCCTGTACAAAGCAGTCTTTGTCTATTTTAAAGTCGTATTTTCTTGACAAATCAATATTACAGCTCTTAATTGAGTTAAAACTGAGCTGTAATAGCTTCATTTGATTTCTTTCAGTCTAGGGCTGTTTTATTTGTTTGTATTGTGTGTCACTTGGATGCAGTCTTCATGTAGCTGGCAGGCTTCTGTTTCCTGGTTTCTGCAGGAAAGCGGCTTCAAGAGAGTCTGAGTCAGGGCACAAGGACTTAGGAGCCCTCAACTAGGTCTTCTTTATTGCAGCTTTAAAAATAGTGGCTTAAATGAAATGAATCATGTACTTGTGATAAGTGGTAAGGCTCTTGTAACTTCTTGTACCCTGTTTGAGCTTTGTCTTTCACCCTGCTTCAGGTTTCGGAGCAGGAGATGGATGAAGCAATCGCGCGTACTACCCACCGAGAGAGCAAGGATGCCAGCTCCTCTCACGTCACAGGTAGCAACATGTGCTCTTCTCTAGCAGGAACATTTAAGGGCATGCTCTGAAGCTCCCCACCATTAAAATTTTGAGAGCCTTTGAGAGAGCAAAACAGTATAGTGAGTATTATCACTCTGTCCACTGCAGAAATTTTAGCACAAGCATCTAGTTCAGATGGATCAGCTCTGCAGCTTATGTAACTTGCTTTCTTCCACTAGGCTGCCATGACCTGGAAGTAGGGTTGTGAGGAGGTGGTTGCTCTGAACTTTTTCAAAATAAGGGGAAGCACAATGTTCCAGTAGGAAAGAACAGGAGACACCTACTCTTGTCTCTGTATGCTTGCCCTTAATGGCAAAAAAATCCCACAAAGTATTGTGACCATTTGAAAAAGTCCAGGTGTTGCATACTGGTCTATATGCTTTAACGCCATTTTGACCTTTAAAGTCTTAACAAAATATGTAGTCTGGCATCTCTGTGATGTGTTCAAACTCCAGACTTAGCACTTTCTAAAGTCTGGCAGGTGAAAGAAAACTCTTGGCAATGGCAGAGTGACCAGTAAGGTGATGTTCAGACAGAAATGTTAAGATTTGTTACAATCCCCTTTATAAGTGTGTCAGCTAAGACTTTGAAGTTGACCTTGCCAGTGGCTGCTAATTTGTCTTTTGAGGTTGCCCTAGTCCGCAGCATGCTCCAAAAGGTGGGGAAGACCATCTCCTGCTCATCTCTTGTTCATAGAACTGTCCTGGGCCTGGCTGGTGTAACCTGTCTCAGTAGTAACATTCCATCTCATCTGAGGGAGAGCTTGTGAAATGTAAAATAAATCTTGCTTTAGGAAAGCAACTCAGATAATAAATAAGTGGGGTTAATCACAGCCACCAGCTCAGAAGATGAATGAGGAGCTTGTTTGGTTATATGGACCACAACTTCAATTTTTGGCATCTAACTAATCTGTGTTTAACAGGAGCTGTACAAAAAAGTCCATCTCCTAGTGTGAAGGCCAAACAAGGAGAGACCTCATCTCCCCTCAGCTGGACTATGAAACGCTTCTTGGAGCCAGCAAGCCGGGTAAAAGGATTAGATGCAGTAAAAATAAAGTCTGCTTCAAATTCAGCTTTTACTGAAGCTCTCAGTTGATCAAGGGGTTCAAAACTATATCTGTATGCTCCTTCCCTGTCATGTGGGCTCCATAAAAGGGTTTGTGTCACGCAGTTAAATCGTGATAGCAGCAAACTCCTGTTTGTCTGTGTGACTGTAGCCTTTGGGAGTCATGTGCAGAGCATGGCAGAGAAGGCTCTGGGGTCCCACCTCCTGCCACCTCAGAAGCACCCCTGCTCTGTGGGACACAGAGATGAAGTTTGGAAGAGAGACCTGAGCCTGTGGGCAGAAGGCTGAGACGAAGTCCCTCTCTACAGCCATTGCAGTGGAAAAATATGTTTTTCCTGGGAAAGTCAAGGAAGCCGTAGACACTGTGTCTGGAGGTACAAAGCTTTCCCTTCTCCTAGTGTAGAACGTGTACAAAGGGAACTGCAAAAGTGAGTAATTTCATCCCTTGTTTCTACACTGAACCACACCTGCAAAGCAGTGGGATTTGGAATCCTTTTTTATTTATTGTATTGGCTAAAAATGTGTTGGTGTGCAGTGTTTCAGCCATCCAATTTCAACAGTTTGGCTCCCAACATACTGACAAATCCTGTATTTTAAAAACTGGCTTTAAACTTCCTTTATTGACACAGCAATGCGAGTGGAGTGTGTGGTACTCACACGCAGGCGAGGGCTTTAAGCATCGATGACAGCTGGTCACCAGGCTCACTTCTCTTCAGCAGGGATCCGTCAGCTCCGAGGCAGAGCTTTCCCAGTACTTTTCCCATGATGGTACGAGCCATCTCCCCTTCTCTGATGCTGTACCTGGACCATGTGATGAAGAGCAGCTCCGTCAGAAGAAGAGGAACAGTTTGTTGTTTGATGGCTCTCTTCTCCCTGGCAGCCTGAGTAAGTGATGCGAATATGCCTGGTCATTGGGCTAGTGGGGGGAGAGTCACTGAGCGCTGGGTTCTTATACAGGAGAGCTGTGGTGGTAAGAAATGCCAGGCAGTGTAGTGCAAACCAGTGCTGATCACATGAAATTCTGAAATATTGAAGGAATTTACAACAATACACAGAAATGCCTGTTTCCATGGTATTTTGTTCTGATAATGTGAAAATGACTTTGATTGGTTTGGATGAAACGAGATTGACAGCACTGCAGGGTTTTTTTTTTTCAAATGACTGATCATCTTACAATCATTTATGGAAAGCGTTCATAGCTACCTCAAAAACTTTGAAATGTCACATATAGCAAAGGGTCAATATATGTGTAAAAGCAATGTGCAATTTTACATCAGATACTTTGCATGTGTGTATTTCTCCCCATAGTAATTGACTGAAAGAACCTTATATGTCCTTACTGACATGCACCTGATCTCAAATTCAAAGGATATATTTGTTTTCCCTTGCCTATGATTCTCAAGTAATTTCTTTGTGTACGGCTTATTTTCTTTGTAAATTATTTACTGCTTAAAAGCATTTTTACAATTCTAATTAGCCACCAAACAAAGCAAAACAAAATAACTTTCTACGAAGTAAGATGCAGTTCTTTCTAAGGAGAAGGTGAAAAGGGTTCTTGGGTTTGCTAGTTGTTAGTTTGAAATTGATTGTTGTGTGCTTCAGTCTTTGTTCAAGAAAGCAATTTTTACTCTCTGTAAATTAATGCAGGAGTCCTGAGCTTAGATTTAAGCAAATGTGAAAAAAAAATCTATTGTTTAAACTAAAATACGCATTTGAATTTGCATCCCTTTCTTCTTTGAGTCATAGTCATAATTTAGAAATAAATTGAAAATAGAACTAGATGTGCCAATGAGCTGACCTGGGGAATTACCCATAAATCGTAGTGCTGTCTGCAGTCCCTCTTGATGTTTACTGTAGTTAGAGGGAGGACATGAGAAGCCTGCTTTTTGCTTTGTGGAGTTAAGCTTCCTCTGCAAACAGAGCCACATGTATTCTGCTGTAGTGAGAAGTATGGTGCTAAAAATCATCCATAAGTACAGTTAAGGTACAACTCTTTTTTTTTTTTCCTAGCTACTAGAGATGTGGGAGTGACAAAAGCAAATGGTTTGGCTTCTCCAGCTAGTGGTAGGTCGTCTGGCCATCATAGCAAGCATGTGGAGCATGCATCTGTCCGACCCGGCATCCTCAGTGACAGCCCCAAATCTGCCCGCAGCCCCTTTCACCGACAGAGGAGGGTTGTTTTCTATGATGGTGACGCCAGTGATGATGATGAAAGTTCCCACTTGCACAGAAGCCAGAGGGCCAAGAGCCAGGAGGATGCCGGCATTGTCATTACAACCTCGTCTGTAGAAATTGATGATGAGAGCCAGGACAGTGAGTCATCGAGATACAGTGGCATGGAGACATCTTCCCCCATCTTCAGCAACTCTGTGGAGTCTGCAGACAGCACGCTGGAGCAAATTGAATCTCCTTTTTTCCCCATCATAGCGTTTGATTACTCAAGTGTGCCTGAAGTTCGTCTTGGCAGCCTGAGTTTGCGGGAGCTCCGGGAAGCACAGCTTGAATCCAAGAGATCGCCAAAGCTTGAGCACAGAGCAGTCACCAGAGTGAAAAGCATGATGAGCACTGAGTGCCGAAGCCTTCAGAGGCATAGGACGGAGGACCATGGCTCTTACAACAAGCCTGTTGCCAGGATGCTCCCTCACAGCAGGAAGTGTGAAGCACCTGATGCGGCCGGGCAGGGCCAGGTTGAAGTCGTGACTCTGGTTCGCAATGAGCATGAGTCATTTGGCCTGGATTTGGAAATCCAAGCCATGCCCTTAAAGGTTGTCGTCACAGGGATGCGGCCAGGTGGACCAGCAGAAGTGGTAATTTGAGTTGCCTTGTTGTGATGTGCCTTCCCATTACAGGGATGATTATTATTATTTTATTGGTATTACTGAACAAGTGGTCTGTTGAGAGTAAGTGCAGCTGAGGTGTTTGCCCTTGCTGGGAAAAATGTCTCACCCCATGTTGTTCTGGAGCTGCTGCTACATAAACTGTTTCTGATTCAGAGGTACACCCAGGCTAATTCAAAACTAAGAGAGGCAGGACACAGATCCACTGAGAAGGTTTCATCCCCCCTTGCAATTGCAGTTTTGAGGGGATGCAATATTTGTGTTTATTTTTTAACTATGGGCAAAGGCAAACTAAATAAATCCTGGTGTCAGAGGAGGGTGGTAACAAATGTTTATTATGCCTTACTATTTGATGTGCATATGTCCCCGTATCACAGGGACCTGGAACCATGAAGCTTTAGGTGCTGGCCAGGTTTGCCAAGAGCCACGGTAGTACCAGTAACACATTGCTCTTCTGCATCTCATACATGTCCATACCAGTACGGATACGTGCTTCATGCTGGTTGTGGAATTGCTACATGCAGACATGCGGAAAGAAGAGTAATACTCTGATGTACAAACCTGGCTGTAGCATTTTTAATTTCATTAGTGGCCACTAGAGTAAGAGGGGATATGGCATAGCAGTTCGAATGGGGCTGTGAGATCTGGGGATTTGGGTTTTGTTCCTCCCTTTTTCTCAGACTTACTTCGCAGTATTTAGAAACATATTTAAACTTTTACCTTAAGAGCTCAGTTCATGTCTGTTTACTAGTTTAAGAGAGTTTCACCTGAGAAGTAGTTCACGCATGGAATAAAAAATGACACAGTGTTCCAGTCCTGAAGAAGCTAGAGCTGATCCATCCCATTTCATTTAACTAAGAGGGCCATGTCCTCCATCCTGATACTCATCTCTCAGAGAAACCAGCAGCTCTTTTGACCTTCCTGTTTTAGATTGATCTTTAATTCTCCTCCTGGCACAAGCACAGTCTGCTCTTTATTTATGTGCTGGCAAACTGACAGCAGTGGTACCTGTGCTCTGCACTGACGTGAGGTAGGGGATGTTGCTCATAAGCTGTTAATTGCTTCCCTGCAATCTTTACCCCTGTGGCAGGGCTTCTGATGTGTATTTATTATTTCCTTGAATCTCTCATTGCATCAGGGATCAATGGGCAAGATGGCTGTAGGAGATGAGATTACAACCATCAACAGCATCCCCGTCAGCAAGATGACGTACGAGGAAATCTGCTTGCTTATGCAGTGTCTTCCCACATCCGTAACCCTGGAGATCCAGAAGGCAGCATCAGGTGAGAAAGTAGGGGTTTTTTTATACATTTATTCTGGGTGCCAGTGAACAAAATGTCCTCGGATCAGCTGGGTCTGACCTTCTGCTGTCCTAGCTTTCCACATGGATTCAGAGAAGAGGACAGGGGGACATTGCATCTGCTGTGGTGAGCCAAGCAAAGCACTTTGTCACCAAACCAGGCTTCAGGGTCCTCTGGAGCACCATGATAAAGGGGGAAAACGTACTCCTTTGTGAGGCATTCAAAGGTCCCTCCTGCCCATGTTTGCAGAGGTCTGAGTCATTTCATGCAGTCCTGGAGCTAAAAGGGCAGTGACTCTTGTCCTGACAACTCGTTTTATTGCTGTGCCCATTCATTAAATATATTGGCCCTTTATAATCAAATCTCTCTCTCTCAAAACTGAAGTTCTAGTAATGTTTTTATGAATGGACAATAGGACACTAAAAGCCTCCTTTCTTTCTTTCTTTCCTTCCCTTTTATGTGTCAGAATTCTCTAAAGTGCAGGGAGATGAAACAGAAAACCCAAGAAAATTAAAATCTTATAAGAATTTTTATTTGCGTGTTTCATTGCAAAAAGTGTTCTAGTGTGAGTTGAAATACTTGATACCTCCTTGCTTTCTGCTGAGGGCTAATTTATGCTGCTACAGCAATCTATGAATCCCCACAGACTGTACAAATTATGTGGTGTGGAAATGAGTGTTTGAAAAAGAAAAGCATACTTTTCAAATTCAGGAAGAACATAATATTTTGCTTTGTTCTAGCTTATGATCTTCTTTGTGTACCTGTTAATACCTGGGAACCTAAAGTGCTTCCAGATGCTTGACTTCCAGTTGTTCTTTAAGGAGTTCCAGGCTTGGCAGGATCTTGTTCTTGTTTCCTTAGACTGCTGTGGCTTTTCAGACCAATAGCATTGGGGTAAAGACACATTGGAGCTCCTTTGTCAGACACTTCTTCTGCTTCACCCTTCCCCTTGCCTTGTCCCACTGGCAGAAAAGGTGGTCTCTTCAGCATGTGATCCACCATGCTGAAGCAGGGCGTACTTCAAATTCTACCTGGCTGCTTCAGGTTGCTCTCTTGAAGTGTTTTTTCCTTGTTGACTGAGGAGGAATCAGCACTTCTTAACATGGATACCTAAGTTAAGTGATGTGGATAATCCTGCTGGTGTGGGTGAGAAGTACAGAGATGCACAGGCACATTTGAATGAGCAGGAAAGGATGCTGACACTGTGAATAATCTCTCCTTCTCCGTACATTTTCAGGCCCCGTGTCATAGTAACTGGCCTCTGGAAGGCAGCATATCTCAGAAGCAGTGTAGAGAGGTGAAATCGGATGCTTAGGGTAAAGTGCTGAAAACTGAAGATGTGGAGAAATGGGTGAGCAGGAATGTGTCAGAGTGCAGCAGTGACAGGGAGCTCAGTGTGTTGCCCAGGAGTGGGTTAAACATGTACTGGAAGCAAAGAGAGGTCTGTACCAGAAGTGCAGTAAAGCCCATGTGCTTAATGTGTGCATAACGTCACCCATGCGTGTCACACTGAACACCTGCAGAAGTGCTGAGGGGTCAGAGCCAAGTTATTTGTGCACAGACTGTCACTGTGTTACCTGGTCACCTTCGCTATGTCAGGGCTTTCTGTGCTCTCTGGAGTCTCTACTGGAGACTTCAGCCATCAAACAAGTGATGAGAAGCAGTGCTGCTCAGCGTGACTTACTGCATGCTGACACTTTGGTAGTTGGCTGCTTGACTGCTGCAGTTTCAAAGATGAGAGTTAAACAGATCACGACTACTCACCTTGGATAAGTGGATTGCTCCCTTCTGTGCACTGCTCAAAACCACAGGGTTATGATTAATTTGAGTTGTTGTAAACATCATTACAGAAGAGGAGTGCAGAACAAAATGAAAACATGTAGTCTATGTGGGTGTCTATTTTTGTAATAAAACCTGGTGTTTTCTATATCACTTCCTATATTTGACAGGATTTTGCCGTTTTTTTTTTTAAAATCACGTTGCAGCTGTCAGCAGATTTACAAACCTCATCCTGTCTCCAGGGGTAGACACTCAAAATCAGGCCAATGTCAACAGCGTCCTCGCAACAGAGGAAGAACAGGGTTCTGGGAAGAGAGAAAGAGCAGGTCTGCAAGCTGCTGTCAGCGGCTGCGCGGCGGAGAGAGCAGCACTGCCGCCTGATGCCACCAGCAGGGATGTGCACAGAGGCCCCCCGAAGGGCAGCCGTGACGAGGACTGCGCGGCCATCCCCGTCACAGACATCGACGACCTGCTCAGCCAGATGGGTGCCCCCGAAAGCAGGGCCCCACGCACCCCATCGCGCGCGGAAAGTCCCCTCCGAGACGAGTACACCACGATGTGCTGCTGTGGCACTGACGAAGGCTGCCCGGCGTCTGAGCCACGAGCAGCCAAGGAGGAGCTGCTGGAAAAAACTGTGAATTGTGGAGCTAATGCACAAGGGGTTTTGGGGCTGTCTGTGTTGGACTCCATTAACACAGGCAAACTTTTTACTGTGAATAAAAACTCTTTAAATAATTATTCTAGGAATTTCAGCAGTTTAAATGAGGATGAGCTGCCTGCAGCAAGCTCTCTGGAAGGTAAGAGGAGTGACCCGTTTCCAAAGTCGATGTATGGGGCTGCGGAGGATTCTCACTCGGACACAGAGTCTGTTGCAGAAGCCTTGGACAGTGCTAGTGAGGTGTTGCTTGGGCAATGTGCTGCTGCTACTGCCCCTGCAGGCTGTGCTGCAGCAGAGTCAGATGAAGAGCAAATTGAGATTTGTTGCATGAATGATGAGCTGCAAAAGCCCACACAGGAGCAGCATCTCACCTGCGGGACAAGCTCATCTTCGCTGTCCCTTCTGCACCCCTACAGTGGCAAAGTTTTGCAGAATGAGGGCTGTGCAATGTGTGGGTCACTGGAGACAAGCATCAATAAACTAGGTTTGGAAGATCCTGGTGGTCCCACTCCATGTCCCTCACAGTGTCCAGATGTGTCCTCTGCATCCTTGTGTTCTCCTTCCTCAGTTTTCCTGCCAGAAAAAGACATCCTAAAGAATTCAGTCAATATCCCTGAAGTTTACTCTCTCTGTAACAATGGTGCCTTACGTACAGAAGAACAGATGGATTTGGGGAACAGCAATGAACATAATAAATGCTGTGAATCCATTGAAGAAAAAGGATCTCTGCACTGCAAAAAGACAGGCTTTTGCTCTGCTGGAAATGTCAGTGTCTTGGAGAACAACTTGACTGAGAAAGAAGGATGTCACGATGAGCAGAGATCCAAATCTGAAAGTGAAATGGCAGTTGATGACAGTAATCATGCCGTTAATTATTGCTTGGTGAAGAAAGAAACCAACAGTTTGTCCACCTTGTCTAAAACAGACAGCAATCACGTGAATGCATCATCAGCAAGAGGAATATCACTCAGGTCACCCTTTCCCACTAGATCTAAAGATCCAAAGGCTAATGCAACTCATGACTTGCCAGGAAAAAATGAGAAAATTAACTCTGTGACTTCAGGAAGGACTTCAAATGGAAAAGTCCAAAGCTCAGGCACAAATCACTGCAAAGGAGCTGCAGTACCGCACAGCCCATCCTCACAGAAAAAATCATGTCAGGAGTCCAAGGCAATGGCACAAAAAAGTATAATGGACACTCTTTTAAATAATCAGAAATCAAAAGCAGGACCAAAGCTAAAAGGGTTCACCATCAAAAGCAAAGTGAAGACAAATTCAGATTCTTCTGGCATTTCTCCTACCAAAGTCAATGGTGCTGATCAAAAAAGGGCTTCTGTTTCTCCACAACTGTCCCCCAAACTCCTGGGAAAGAAAACATCGCTGTCCCGCAATTCACCTACAAACTCAGATCCTGGAAAGAGCATTTCAGCAGCCTCAAAGACTCTGAAATCAGAGCTAGAAAATAAACCATCTCTGGTAATTTCTGAAGATTCACTTCTGCCTCTTCTGAATGGAAGCAGCAGCCCAACTACAAGTGGTGAAGTGAAATGTGGCTGTGGAGAGCTATCATGGGGAAAGCCAAAAGAGAAGCAAGTTTCCATGCAGGCTGTGGTGTGTCAGGGTAAGGGTGCTAAGGTGGATGATTTCAGAGCCAGAGACAGTCAGTCCATAGTCACTTCACCTCCTCAGGGGATACCAAAAGTTGAATATGTGAAAGGGAGGACTGATAACCCTGGGACAGCCCTGAACACAATCAAGAGCATCTACAGTGCAGATGACCTTAGGCAATTAGATCTGCAAAATGTTGGAACGTCTGCTGGAGCCTGCTCTTCTTCATTGAGGTCCCCCTCAGTTCAGCAGGAGCAGCTGGAAGGGCAGGAGATCCAGCGCACTTTCATTGAGGTGAAGCTTTCCTCCTCATCATCCCCTTCTTCCTCCTCCTCTGCCTCTTCCTCACCAGCATCATTTTTGCGGCTACCATTGCTGGAGAAAACAGAAGAGGTGAACACAGAAGTGCCTCGGCTGACTGAGGAGATGGGGACCATGCAGTATTTCTTGAAAGCAGATACTGCTGGAGACAGACATCTCTGTAGCTTGTCGAAACCTGTGACAAGGACCTACTCAATGCCATCCCAGTTATCGGGTCACTTGAGGGAGGACTGCCATGCTGCAGAGGTTCACCCTGTGCAAGGACACCAGGGCCAAACTGCAGAGGAGAAATACCCACAAGCAGCAACGGGGATGTCGAAGATGGTTCACCTGAATCTGCCGAACAGCCAGAGTGGAAAGGAGCAGGTGTACGCCTCCAAAAGTGCCCAGAAGGTCCATGACACATCCCCCTCAGCTAGTGACATCAGCTACCCCACTGCTGATAAACTGAGAAGCTTCAGGAGGAATTACTATTACTATGAGCTGAACTGGCCACATGAGCCAATTTCATCCTTCTCTGTCAAACAGAGGATCAAGTCCTTTGAAAACCTGGCAAATTTTGACCGGCCCATTGCAAAGGCCATTGATATATGCTCGGCTGCAAGGTTACCGCTTGCCAGGAGGTCGTGTGGTGGGTTGGCCACCACATCCAGCTCCCCTGAGGCACCGTGGGCGCTGCGGCGCAGCTTGAGCTCCTACGGTGGCAGCCCCAGCCCAGCCAACGCTGTGGCCAAGTCTGCCCCCGGCACAGAGCCCGTGTGTGTGACTGAGGGTGGCAAAGGGGACAGAAAGCCCCAGAGGAGCGAGGAGGATGGCACTGGGGCAGACGTGGCCACCTTCCCCACCTTGGCCTCACAGGTGCGCCGCAGCCGAGGCCTGGGGCGACCGCCGCTGTCCCGCTCCAGGCTGCGGGAGCTGAGAGCCCTCAGCATGCCCGACCTGGACAAGCTGTGCGGAGAGGGCTTCTCAGAGCCACCACAGCCTGCCTGCTTCAAGACAGAGCTGGAAATCATGCCCTGCAGAGCCCTTGGCACGTCTGCCCAGAGCGGGGCAGCTCCACCAGCCCGCTGCAGCCCCGCAGAGCTGGGTGCGATGGGAATGGGAGCCTGCAGCCCCCGGGACAGCGGCTCAGGGACGCCAGGTTCTGCCTCAGACGATGATGTACCCCATGGCAGCTCTCTGGATGGAGGAAACAGCTGGTCCATCAGGTTGGTGTCAGCTTTGCTTTTACTGTTTCATCCCTACCCAAGGCAAAGCTTCCACTCTGCTACAGGTCTGCCCCAAAGCACATTTCAGCTGTGGCCCCAGACTGCCATCCCCTCACAGTCTCTGGGTGCCATTCGTGCTCTTGAGGCCTTGGAGCTGCCATGCTGCTATGTGTTGGCTCCAGTAAAGGATGAAACATTTTATCCTGGCATGGCTGGGCTCCTTTTCTGTGGCTTCTCTAGCTGGTTTTGGTCAGTTTTTGGCCTTGTTACAGCACTGCAGTAGTGGTGGAGGGGAGGCTGCACAGCACTGGCTGCCAGCACAGCCTGTGGTGACAAATGAGCTTCTTGTCCTGCCAGAAGCAGTCTTCAGATGTAGCTGTCTCCTGTTAATGTCTGTTGCTAAAACCATTGGGGGAGGATGAGGGGAACAGAACAGGGACTGACTTTCAGAGTTATTCTTAAATATATCTTCTCTGCCCCTTCCTATTCTCCCAGCACACACCATTTCTTACCAGTTTTCAAGATTCCTTCTCTTTCATTTATACTAATACAGCCTACACTGTATACATGAAATATATCTCTGCAAAGTTGGGAAATACAGAGCTTTTCTGTCTTTTTATGTTTATTTTAGCTTGGATCAGCTGCTCATCTCAAGCCTGGACCAGCAAAAACTGCAATCTGTTTTGTCAGTGGTAGTACCAAAATGTGATGTTGCTGCTATGCTCCAAGAAGTCAAAGCACAAGTAAAGGTAAAAACCGCAAAATAAAACTGAGTTATTGGTGGATTTTTGAGGGTTTTCTTAAGGGTAGATAAAATCTTTTTCTTAACTGTTTCAGGGTTCCTCCAGTAGTCCTGTGACAGGCTATTACTATCAACTGCAGTTGATGTTAATTTTACTAATGCTGGTTTTTGAATGCCTGCTATAAGCCTGTAATAATTTTGAATGGCTTTTTGTATAAGAAAGTTCACAAGCAGTTTTGAGTCACAATAAATAGACTTATTTTAAGTGGAAAAGTATTCTTCCATCTGGGCTCCCCAGTAACTGCACACCAGAATTTAGCTTTCCACCAGCCATCTGGGTCAGACTCAGTTTCCCCACCATGCAAGGGAAGCTCTGCTCCTCTCTGTACCTGATGCCTTTGCTAGAAGCTGAAATCACAGAAATTGAATTTATTTTGTTTAATGCTGAGCTTGAACATCGGAATGCAGCTGCTGAAGGGTTTATAAGAGACTCCTGTGACCTTTTTGTTCTCTTCTGTGGAAACTTTTTTGCATCAAGATAACCTTCTTCATTATCTAGGTGTTTGAAGAAGGCTTTCAAAGTGAAATGTTTGCCAGAACATTACTTCCCTGCTTTCGCTGTTTCTGTTTGTGGGATACATCCACATCCTTTTAAAATCAGAACAGAAGTTGATAAAATAATGACAGTGCTGGAAGGGAAACTGCCATCTGGTCTGCATAACTGCTGGCTGAGCTGCATCTAGAGTGTTCTTGAGTTTTGTTTGCAAAGACTGCAATTTCAAACATAGAACAGGCTGGGGGGGGAAAGGACCTCCTGAAAATACCCAGCTTTATCTCCTTCCAGGGGACAGCATAGCTAAAGCATGCAAGTCTCAAAAGCTTGGTGAGCCAAGAGGGTTAGCTAGGTTTACTGATAAAATTAGGATTGGATTGCACAACTGGACAGAGGTAATTAAGTGTTCTCTAAAATATTTTGTATGGGGTCTTGGAGAGATTATTTATTTATGCCACTTTTCAAAGCCTGAGAGCTCAAGTATTTATAAAGCTGAATGCTTTTTGGAATGCACTCCTTGTCTGCATAGTTTCTTATCCATATTTAAGCCCAGTGTGGCACATACTCTGGAAAATTTTATGCTATTCAAATGGTGGATTTTGAATGTACAATAGAACAGTTCTTCATAGTTATCCAGTTGCTGAAAAATGAGACAGACTGCCTGATTTGGAGCGAGAGCTTCCCTGGGAAGAGTTTGTCACCATCCTTTGCTCTAGACAGTGCTGAATTTATTGCTTTTAATAAATGCTGCTACTACTAATGAAAAACGACATTTTATTTAGGTCTCTATGACTGATACCTTTGGCTAACAGTCTAAACAGAGGTGATTACTGGAGGCCTGGTGTGTCCTTTGTGTGTCCAAGTAAAGCAGTAAGCATTCATAGCCAGGTCTCTGCCCACTATTATGTGTGCTGGCAAGGAGCAGCTTTGAAGGCTGGGGAGGGAGGGAATGCACCTTGGGAATGGGAAGCCAGTATCCAGACTGTGTTGTTGACTGGCCAAACACATATGATCCTTGGATAACTCTTTTTCACATCTGAACTTCCTGACTTTTTTCCTTTCCTTCACCAGTGTAAGCAAATTAAGTTGAGATATCAAGGGTTGGAAAGAGCCTGACCTCTTGAACAAAAAGGGTTGCTATAGTACTTAACAGTCAAAGATCTGTGTATGTCTCCATTGCCCTCACAGCACTTGGAAAGGGGCTAGCCTAGTTACTTAACTGATTTTATTATTTCTAGCCAAAGATAAAGCTGTTCTCACTTGAGTACAGATGAGCAGGGTCTTAGCATCTATAAAACACTATGGGAAAAGATGTCCTGCCCTCACTGCTCCTCTCTCCTTGAGTGCTGATGGACCAGTGATGTGGAGCAGGGTGACATCAGTTTCTGACATTGCTTCTGTATATTGAAGGGATGCCTCTAGTGTAGGAAATCTTCCCCAGACATTATTTGGCAAAAAAACATGCAGTGAGACTAAGAATTGGGCTGCTGTTTCACCAAAAAACTAATGATTTGTGGTTCCCTGTGGCTTTTGAAACAAAAGGCAAATGCTGAGTTAATATGTTGAGTTTAGTGAACTAAATATATCATTTAATCCTAAATAGATTAAGAGATTGTTTCCTAATGATTTGCTATTAATTTTAGTATTGGCAGTTTCTGGAAATAATTGATGTTAGATGGGATTATGGGGAAAAGCTGAGAAACCTGTTTACTGCTCCCCACATCTGATCCTCTGCCCCAGAGACAGGTACTATGTGCCTCCTCCACCGAACTCCTTCCTACAGTTCCCCTTACACCATAAAATGGGATCTCTGTGACAGCATCAGATTGGTTGGATGCAAACCTGCACCAGTCCTTTCCCTATGCTGGGTGCTTCCATTTCTACAACAGCACAGCTTAGTCCTGTTGAGGTCACTAACAGGCTCCTTACTTTCATCTCCCAAGTGAAAGAGCTTTTTCTGCTGTCCCATCTGACCTTCCCAGGCTTCAGTAATGTAGCCACGGTCCCTTGCAAGATTTTCCAGCACTGCTGAGAAGAGGTTGATGCAACTGCCCTGCATTACATCTACGTTATCCTTTCAAGAGGAAGAAGAAACTGGCTAACAAAAGTGTTAGTAATTCCCTGAAAAGTACAATGCTTGGTTGAGAGAGGTGTATGGGAATATTGCATTTTGACTGCAAAATGTTGAACAATGCAAAACTGACTACAGCCTGTGAAAATTAGGCTGCCCAAGGTCTAATGCTATTTCACTACCCTAATTTTGACTTCGCTTGCTGGCCTTCAACTGATTCAAGAAACCTTTCTTCTCACCTGAGTTCTAGATGGCTGCTTCATTCTGTAGCATGAAGTGAAATGCATTTAACATCTCAATTTTAATTCCTTGAGTTGCCTTTTTTCAGCTGCCATAATCTCTGGGTACTGGGAATTCGTCATTTATGTGGGTACTTGGTCTTGATTTTTTGGTTTTGTGTTTCTTCTTCCCTTTCCTGTGCACCTCCATTTTTCTGCTAGAGCAAAGAAGACACGTACTTTGTAATCTTGCACAAAGAAGAAGGAGCTGGCCTGGGATTTAGTGTTGCTGGAGGAATAGACTTGGAACAGAAATCAGTCACAGTAAGTGATGGCTGCAAGTCATTTTTCTACAAAGCTCACTTTAAAGCAGGCTGGTGATTAGATCAAGTGCTCGTTTATCAAGACTCACTGCAAGTCGTTCACAGTGGCTCTCAGAAGCAGCAGCTTACCATCTGCTACTGAGTGTTTAAGGAGCGTAATTTTTATTATTGGAGATGGATAACAATTACGCTTTCAGGCTTTAAAAATCTGTTACTGGATGGGATGGGCTAGATCTAAATCCTGTGCATTTAAATAAAATTCTGCATGCAGCTGCAGTGCACACAGCCTTTTAGGGGAGACTTTCATTTCCAGCCCTTGAAAGGAAACTGTGCAGCAAAGTTCTTGAAGGATTTTTCAGATCCTGAGACTGATTGTTGCAGACCTCAGCAAACATTATGGATTTCACATCACAAGTTAGTAAGACCTGTGGCTGGTCAGTAAATGAGGGTTGTTGTTTGGTTAGGGGTTTTTTAAGTCTTAAGCAGCATTCTAAACAAAAGAGTGTCCTGTTAAGATACTGGTGTGTAAAAAGTGACTGTTCAAAAACAGATGAGTGAGACAGAAAAATCCGAGAAAACTGGTGTCCTGTGTGATGGTTTCTTTAACACAAAATATACATCTAATTTCTGCCCTGAAAGAGATATCCATTAAATGCTGAGGTTAGAAGAAGGGTATGTCCTCAGTTTTGGGGCCTGCAGAAGCCCTTGCAGGAATCTTCTGGGTTTTTCTTTTAGACAAGACCAGTATAAATGAATGTATTTTATATTAAACTGTCAATAAATTTGAGTATGGTCAAAGTCTAGAGAGCAGACCTCTACTTCCCTCACTGGAGAAGTTGTTCCCTGTCTCTGGCCCAAACAGTGGCAGCTCTGATCAAGAGGAAGGCTCAACAGTGTCCCACCCCAGAGAGTTCCTTACAGAGTTCCTTACCTAGAGACTGAGACTCTACCAAAAAACAAGATCACAAGCTGTCTCAGACTGACGAACTGATGAAGTCCTTTTCCTGAATTCTCTTAGCCATGAGACTGAAAGAGTGTCAGTTCCTGCTCTTTCCTGATGCTTTTTATTTAGTGGGTGTACAGGGATCCTAGTAATGTTCTTGGCCTACTGGGATTCTGGGTCCCAGGTAGATTTACGGTTGCCACTGGGTGCTGAGCTGCTTAGAAGGGCTGTGATACCCACCCTTGGGTGCAGAAATACAAATGCCTAGTGAGCTTCAAGGTACTCAGGAGCTGAGCAATTGAGGAAAGGCAGCAGATTTTTTGGACATGACCCCTATATTCCACTTGCATTTGCGTGCCTACGTCTGTTATTGAGGCTGTTATTCCAGCTTTGAGTGCCTGCTTAGACTGACTGGAAATTTATCTCCTTGGATCTGTGGTGGTGTAGCAGATGCCCATCTCAGCGTGGCCCTACAATGAGATGGAACAGGAGCCAAAAGGCTTCTGATGCCTTGCTGTTGGTCTGGGTATTAGGATAAATTCCTGAAGATAATGCCATGCAGAATTGTGTCTGCAGATTTGCTGCCTTGAACATTTGCTTGGCAGACCCAGTACTGTCTCCATGGGAAACCATATTCCGGCTGCTAAAATTGGAGTGCCTAATAGGCAAGTCCTTAAATACTGGATCTTGAGTCTTTTAGTCAGTTCCTTTTTGTAAATGACACACATCTAAACTTGCTGGAAGTTTTCTCAGAGTTTAATCCACCCTGAATAGAGTATTTTTTTTCTCTAGAAAAACGCATTTCAAGCCGCTAAATCGTCCCTTTCCATCTATTTGCATGATATTTGATCAGGCAGATTGAGGCGAACAATTAAATACTTGTACAGCTGCAGTAAGTCAGAGCCTTTCTGTGCACAGATGTTTAGAAATCTGCATTTGAAAACAGCACAGGATGCACGTCCTAGTCAGTGGGACCTGGGGTCAGTGGGTGTCACACACCACAGCGTTCTTGGTGGTTGCTGTGGCACGGACATGGATTTGACCTCTGTGTCACTTGAAGTATGTTAGTTGAAGGCCTCTGAGGAGTTTAGTGAAAGCATAAGGGATTTGTGATATTATATTCCTTAGCTGTTTTTCTTACCTTTGGCCTAGAAGTGACTATGCAATAACAGCATCTTTTCCTCTGAATTCCCCCATCCCCAAGTGCAGCTCTGCTTAGTCACTTTGAAAGTGTTCACTGGAGCAGATGTGCTCAATATCCAAGCAGTGGGCGCTGGCTGCAAATTTTGGTAGAGTGTCTCTGTTCACCTTGGCCTGTAGAACACTGTGTATGGTCATGAGGTTAAAACATCCTTGTTAAAACCTTTCTTGTAGGTCCACAGAGTGTTTTCAAAGGGAGTGGCATCTCAAGAAGGGACTATCCATCGAGGAGATCTTGTTCTGTCAATCAACGGCAAATCTCTGGCAAACTCAGTCCATGGGGATGTCCTGAATACTCTTCATCACGCAAGGCTGTACAAATATGCAGTCATTGTCATCCAGAAGGAAAAAGACAAAACAAACAGCTCCTCCAGACTTGAGATATCAGCTACTGGCAGAAAATGTGTGGGGTCTGGAAAGGATGTTTCCATGGAAATAGGAACAGGTATGATCTTTGTCCAAGAACAGTTGGAAGGATTCCTTTGCAGAGCAGACTGAGGGGAAAAATGCCCATGTGTTTTAGATTAAAAGCGTCTGTGCCTGATGTGATTGAAGGGAGAAAATGAAATTACCTTTAAATTTTATTTGTTCTCTTTGGAGAACAAATTTCTGGGTTTGGTTGTTTAGGTTTTTTTTTTTTTTTAATTATTGTAACTAGGCACAAACTTAGAAGACTTAACTTAGGGCTGAATTCAATTTCTACTTAGTTAAGTGGTTCTGCATATTGTTCCAATCCAGGACAAATTCCTTTTAGGTAATAATGGTAGTCAATGCAAGAAAGAAAACAACCAGAAATTATTTTAAAAAATCTTTAAAAAAATCAAAGAAAACCCCATGCCCTGCAATTTGTTATGTGTAGGGACTGAGCTTGTTCTTTGTAAAAGCAGATATCATACTGTTTCTACTAGAAACGTAGAAAAAATTATTTTTATATTGCAGTAAATGGAAGTAAGCCATATTGAAGTCAGCCATCCCATAGGAAAGTAGGGATAAATGGTTCAAGTGGAAATGTATCCGTGGAATATTAGGTTCCTGTCCAGGAACAAGACAGCATTCTGGTGTAAAGGCTGCACCTGGCATGTTAGGAAGAGATCGCTGAAATTTTTTGGTGGATTTAAGACCCAAACCCCTTCAGCACCTGTTTGGATGGTGCTGCCTGGGAGCAGGGAACGACATGCTCCAGTGCTGCACTGCTGCAGGGTCCTGGGGAGGGAGTGGGCCACGGTTACAAGCTTTCTGCTGAGACAGTTGGCAAGGGGGCTTCCCCTGCCCTCCAGGGCAGCACCAGGCACTCAGCTCTGTCCCCCCCCAAAACCAGGACACAGAGCTGCCACTCAATTATTTTTAATCTGTTGGCTGTAATCATTACTGTTCTCACGGTTTTTTTTTTTTCTGTAGCAGTTTATATTGTTTTATGCTTACACTGAGTTTTATGATAGGACTTTGTAACACAGCTTAAAAAAAAAAGAAGAAAGCACTCTGTTAATTAATGGATCAGCCTTTCTGGAACTGCTCCCATGGATATAATCTGTGTAATTACTTCAGTATCTGTCTCTGCCCTAAACTCCCTACATACTACACCCTGACAAATGCAGAATATTTGCTGAGTCCAGGCACTAGGGGGCAACATTATCTCATAAACAAAATAGTTTTGGGTTATTCAGAACCTCTTTCCACCCTTCTAGGCAAAAGACATCTCCAGATGTTTTAGATAATGTTTAAAGTTGTCTGAGATAACAGTAGCAGTAATTTGTGATTATGCGGACTGCATAATTTTTACATTCACGCAAGGCAAAGAGGATCCTGTTTTCCAAAACTGCAGATTTATTTCTTCCTAAGCAAAATCTTATTTTATGTCAGCTACAGCAATATTGCATTTCAGAAATATCTGCTATGTAGGAGGCATGGTGCAACTACAGTTAATTATAATTAAATACATAGATAGGAGACGAGAAACAATTTTTCACCCCAGTAAGTGATTACAGGTTTTTGCTTAAGAGAATGGAACATGTTTGCATAATGAAACATTTTATTCATTCCTGCTACTTAAAAAGATGTAGCTCATTGAATAAGCAAAGGCAACAGATGAAAGAAAAATAAATGCTCTCCACTCTGTATTTTTGTAGTTTTTCAGTTATTTCTTTGATGTTTAGAGTATTTGCTAAATTTGCTGCTATTACTTTTGCCCAAAGAAAGATGCCTTGGCAGGTTTTTTTTGAACATGTAAACTGAAAACGTCTCTGTGTGTAAATGCATTTTGTACTGTCTCCTATTCACAGCTACAATAGAGCACATTCACTTCTGAGAAACTTGGTGGCCTGTCTAGTCTGAGTAACTGAACTCTGAATTGTCTTGTCACTGCAGCAAAAGCAAAAACCAACCAAACACAACTTGCAGTATACTGTTATCTGCATAACAAGATGCTGTGTATGTTCAATTGCAGATCCAAACCTGGATATGAATGATGTCATCTGCGTTGAATTATTGAAAACCTCTGCTGGCTTGGGATTCAGTCTCGATGGTGGAAAAGCTTCCATTGCTGGAGATAAGCCCTTGCTTGTAAAAAGAATATTTAAAGGTACTACATGCATGCAGTGGATGTTATCCCAGTTTTCCTTTTGTGTGTGCATTGTACAGACATTTCAATTATTGTACTCAGCGTTTTTTTGAAGCAAGGGTGGGTTTTGTGGCTCTCATTTATTACCACTTACTAGGCCAAAGTGGTCATTAAAAGAAAAAATGCTCCTGGGAATGGCTAGGGATTGCATCTGCTAGTGAATGTTTGTGGAGCAATTTGCTTTAGTAAATATGGGTCCGTCCACTATTCTAGACATTAGACTACGGCAGCAATCATCTATATGGTGGTCTGAGACATTCATGTCTTATCCAGCTGTCTTTTCTAAAAATGCGTAGTGCAGGTAATCAGTGTGGTACTGAAGCACCACCCTTTATTATGCCCAATTATGAATTTTACCATATTTTTGCCTTTTTTTTCCTTTTAGTTATTAATATTAGCTTTTGCTATGAATACGGGATATTTTTATTCAAAAACTGTCAGTCTTGGGTGCTTTGTTTGTCAGCAGGTAGTTAAACTTTTATGAACTATACATAGAAAGAAAACAAATCCCAGAACTCTAGTGTGACTTTCATATGTCATGTGTCAGTTTATAAGGCCCTTTTTGAAGTCAGCTGAAACTCTCGATGAAACTGCATGTGCACAGCATTTTTACAGAATTACTTTTCAGTGGTTTATTCCCTCATCAAGATAAAAAAATCAAACAGGTATTTTATCAGTTCTTGTATGCGTGTGTGTTTGTTTTTCCCCTCTTTAGAAAGTGCTTCTTAGGGCAAAGGGCATGTTTAATTTTGGAGCTCATTCATTTCCATCCTTACATACAGCCCTTTTCCACTCCCTCTGATGGCTCGTGTTACCTTAGCTGTCATTACAGAAAGCATAGTTTCATCAGCAGTGAAGGGTGTGCCTCTCTCTAGGAGCTTTCTGTGAATGGTGTTTGTCCAAAGTTTGCTACCAGTGTTTGGCTTGTTCATCCCAGGTTTTACAATCTACTGCATTATCTGCTTATTACTCGGCTAAAATTGAGGAAGTACATCCATGCCACATACAGCCTTCACAGTTATTTTATCAACCAGGTTTTCTTACAGCTGCAGAGATAACATTCAGCATATTCCATACACTTCTGTTGTTTCCTTCAAACTCAGACATCTTCTCTGAGAATAAGGCTTTATTTTGGTTAAAATAACCTTTTCTGTGAGATGCAGCATAGGGTAGGTTGCTAGAGCCTAGCTGAACATCAGTGATTTGTATTGAAATTGTTGCAGTTGGAAAAAAATAGTTTCCTTCATCCCAGTGGAAAGCAGAGTTTTGTGGGTTCACTTTCTCTTAACACTGACTTTTACCCCTTTTTGCTTCTAGGTGGTGCTGCAGAGCAATCTGGAAACATAGAAACTGGAGATGAAATTCTTGCTGTTAGTGGGAAGTCTTTACTTGGGCTCATGCATTACGATGCCTGGAACATCATTAAATCTGTGCCAGAGGGGCCTGTTCAATTGCTGATCAGAAAACACAGGACTGCAGTATGATAGAAGCACTACATCTAATCACACTTGCTAAGACAAACCATTTAAAACTGTCTAAAAGCTGTCTTTGTTTATAAAGCCACACAGAAGTGTCTTAATGCTTTACAGAGAGGTGCTAAGAGCCTTGGAGAACCACTGAGCAAGCGTGTGATGAGCTTCAAAAATCTCAACCTAGTGATTGGGGATGAAGGAAGCCAAAAGTTAAGAGACAATTTTGTATTACGTGGCAGTTTTATTGGAACTTCAAGACCTCTCCTGGGTTTGATTTAAAGTATTTTGACTGAGATGAATAACACTGTGCCTGTCCCTGATATTTTTAGTATCTGCAGAGTGTTGGTAGTAGAACTTGTTGGTTGCCATCCTGTTGACAAGGGTGGGTTTTAGACTGTACTATATCACTTAGCTGTAATAAGACTTAAGGACACTTCCTTAGGGTCTGGTCCTTTTTTTTTGTTGTAATAAGAGAATGTCTGGAACAATCTCACTTTATTCTTCTAAGTGCAGTTTTGCTAAAAGTGCATGACAAAAGAGTATAGTTTTGCACAACTTCTATGCCTAAAATACAAGCATTTTCTTGCAAAGCTGAAAAATCCTCTTAAAACTAATGAACTAACTCAGCATCCACCACAACTGAATCTACTTCTAGCTGCAACTTGTGTCAGAAAGCACTTGGTGTTAATGTGGTAGAAATCTGTAAGAAAATCAGGTCCAAATAATAGGTGATTGTCCACCAAGGTGTTTACTGAGTTGTTAGTTGTGATTAAAATGGGGGCGATAAAAAATTGGGGTCTGAATTTTCAAATTTAGGCTTCTAATGTTAGGCACCTTTAAAATATATATATTTTTAAAAGGGGGATAATTTCAAGTGCTGAGCACTTACAGATCCCACAGATTTCAGCAACCGCTAAGAACGTCTGCAAATTGGGCTGCTTTTATTTGTCTTCAAGAGGTTTAAGGCTGCCCAACTTGAAAGACTCAAGCTGAAAAGTGGTGATCTAAAAATGGGGATTATAACAGATTAAATCTGAGCTGGCCATATTTGTGGTGGCTTTTAATTGGTCTTCTTTGTTTTCTCCTGTCCAGTATTTATTTTTGCTTGTGTAAGAGTGGGTTGAGGATGTGTGTGGATGATGCAAGTACACCCAACTGCGTCAGGATGGGGCTGATACTGAGGGTTCTGGGTGGTGAAACTGAAAACTGTTTGTGTAGATGGGAAAAACCATGGTGTTGGGTACAGCAAAAGAGAAAGGGTTGCAATGCCACAGGAGCTTATTTTGGATTTTCTCACCTCTACTCGCAGAAGAGGTATCAGTAGCAGGCCATGCTGCTTAGTCTGCTGTGCTGGGAGGAGAGTGTATGGGTGCAAGAGATTAGACTCTGTTATTTCTCTTCCTACATCTGGGATAGCTAAACAACATAAAATACATACAGGAGGAAATGGGCCAGTGTCCTTATCAGCTGAGAACAAGTTGTTCCACAGTGCTCAGGTTGTTCATCACATTAGGCTGCAGACTGCTTGCAGCCAACGTGCCCAGGGTGAAAAGCTCTCGGCCTGGAATCAGTCCAAGTCTGAAGTGCTGCCTCTGTTTTTAGTGAGCCAAGACACTGCGTAGCTGTTACAAAAAGGTCTGGGCTTGTCACTTGGCCCTACCCCAAGATCGTACTGTAGTTCAGTTTATTTGCATTTATTCAGCAGTGCTTGAAGCAATTGCTTCCAGGTTAGTGGAGCACTCGCTTGGGTTCATTTCTGTGACAGCTTCATTAGACTGCAGCTCACGATGAGCAGAAGAAAATTCAGTTCTGCGAGGCAACCTGAGACCAGATGAACAGAAAAGCTGTGCAATGTTTGCCTAAAAATGAATAAATAGGTTTAATTCTTTTTCAGTGACATATTAGGCATGTGACTCCAGGAAGAGATGCAGCTTTTGGTTACAGGAAAGGCAATACTGTACGTAGTCCTACAGCTCCTTTGCCTGCAGGATTTCTGCTGAAACTAATTCAGGTTCAGTGCTGTGAGGTGACTGGGGAGTTGGGTCCCCCTGTGAACCCAAAGCTCAGCCACTCTGTCAGGACTGGTCCATGCCTCTGGTCACCTCTGTGGTGGGAGAGGCTTCAGGAGGATGCAGCTCTTAGGGCTGGAGGACCACACTGAGATCCAGGCCTGTGATCGGATAGAAGAGGTTACCCCTGCATATTTGCTGAAAAACAGGGAGAAAATAATTCGGCAATGACAACTGAATGGTGAGGCCTTGTTCAGGAATGACCAAAATCTGACTGTAATAGAGTGTATAATAGATACATAAAATGCATGTGGAATTTAATGCAGCGTAGTGAATGCATACCTGTATACGTATAATACGTGCAAGTGCAGTACTGACTTTTTGCTACTTCAATGTGGTAAATCACAGTTGTGTTTTAGGAAATGGCATATTTTCAGTCCACAGTCTAAAATTCTGGGGTTCCATTGCAGGGAGGCACATGTCTCCCTCACTCCTAAGCCAGTGTGAGCTCAAAGGTAAAGTCTTCATTTTGTAAATTAAAGTTAATTTGAGGTGTCTTAAGATGATACGTGGTGGATATTTTCAGATGCTTATTTGCAGGTACTGTTTATTGTGAGTGATTTAGAAGACTTTTTTTCCAGTAATCAGATACTGTACAGTATTTAATTTTACATGCACGTAGATAAGTGTTGGCTGAGTAACAGCAAACAGAAATGGGGATTTTTGTGTGTGATTCAGTAGTGGCTATAATTTAAAAGATAGGTTTAATGTTTAAAATCTGATAATAGTTACTATGGGTAGAATGATAACACTTCTCTACTAACATTAGAGCAAGCAAAAGAATTGTATTTAACCCTGATTGTTTCTGTTCCTGAAAATACCTTTTTTTTTTCCCTTGCAAAAGAACAACATCTTCACTGATGTTGGTATGATTACAGTAGCATTTCCTGACATCTCTCTTGGGGTGCCATTCCCTGAAAAAGCTCCAGGATTTGTGCAGTACGGGTGTCTGCTTTATTACAGACGAGATGGGTAGACCAAGCAGATGTAGTAAACTTTTGGTTACACACCTGGCAAAGTAAATGTTTTTCTGAGAGCCTGGTAGCACTAAAATGACAGAGGGCGTTGCATTAGTTCATCAGTATTCAGTAGGATCACGACCATTTTTGGCCTTGCTGTTTGCATATATGAGTCCCCACGGTGATTCTTCACCCTGCTGGAGTGTTGGCCAAGCTCTGGAAGAGCAGTGACTCCCCAGAGACTTGGCAGCTGCATCTTAGAAGACCAAATAAGCAAGATGAAATTACGCACTTCTTCGCCAGGGAGCTGAAGGCATTCCAGACAAGGCGAGTTTGCTCCTAGATGGAGAAGATTTACTAGAGGGCTTTGGTGCATCCAGGCCTGGGGCAGCTGAAGGTGCGCATCATGGATGTGAGAGCAGTGAGATGCTGCCATTGCATATTCTGCAGCCTTTTGTACCTGGAAGCTCTTTCCAGCTTCTGTAGGGACTGCATCTGTATTGAAAACTCTTTAGATTAGGGAGGGAAAAACGTTTGATCATTTTCTCGCTTAAAAAAATAATAGAATGACAGATAAGTATTAAGAAACTGTTAAGTGATTCATATTTCCTAATGACCCTCACTTAAAATTAACCCTGGTTAATGTTCTGCAGTGGTTCTTGTCAAATTCTGAAGGAAGTGTTCCCAGATGGGAATGTTTACCTGTTTCTATGTTTAGGTTATGTAAATGTAAAGTGAAAATATTGATGAAGAGTAGACTAGCTCATGAGAAAAATGGGGATCCCACTGTAGGTAGATTTTGTGTGTTAGTCTGATACACTTATTGTATGATACTGTATATTTACACTTTTATTTATATAAATAAAACTTCTTTTAATGAAAACTGTTTAATATGCCTTGTATATTATAAAAAAGTCAGTGCAATAACATGAAATAGATTGTACATTTTTTGATTTCTGTCTCTTCTATGTGGATCTGTATTGCCATAAACTGTTTTGCTTGGGTTTTTTAGTGATTTTGAAAATAAATGGTATCCTTAGTACTCCTCTAGATATTTAATTCTGTTATGCCAGAGTCTGTCTGGTCCACAGTTGGAACTGGCATCAAGGGACAAGGATGTCAGAGAGAGCAGTCAAAGACTTTGTGTAAATGCTGTCCAAGTGTGCATCTATGCTAGAACTAAAATAGTGCCCTCTTAAAAACTGCCATTCAGTGTGAAGAGGACTAAGGCATTTAAGAAGTGGTACGAGGTAATTTATAGAACCTGCTTCAGTATCTTGTTTTTTCCTGTCCCTTTTCTAGGAAAATGTGGAGTGTCCATGAAAGCAGCAGTCCCTGGAGCAAGTTGCTTTTAAACTGTACCTCCTGCCCAGACTGTGTAGGGGAATGGGTTGTATGTGTAGAGAATGATTTTATACAACTAGGCCTAACCCGCTATTTGTTCTAGTTTCCCACCTACTCTGTGGATAAAATTCCCTTCAAAGCCACAGGGAGCTGGTGGAACAGGCCGGGCTGAAGACTCTCTGTGGATGGAGTGGAGCTGAAGTGCAGCTCGTAGTGGGAGGTGGAGACCACAGCCTCCAAACAGGGGAGGTTTGCATCAAGCAGGCTGCTCCTTTAGACACAAGTGACTTCACAGTCACCGCACAGCAGGTCAAAGCAAGCCTTCCTCACGGGAAGATGAGCCAGCCAAGAAAGCTCTCCTCTCAACTGCTCTGATGTGAGGAATGCCAGAAGTGCCCAAAATCGCCTGCTGCCTGGCAGCACACAGACACGTCAGCTGGTCACTGCGGGGAAGGCTGAGCTGGAGGAAGGGGCTGGCGAGTTGGAGTGTTTATATCTACACCGCAGGCTCGTGTGCATTGCTCTGTGTTTGCCTGCTGGGTTGGGCACTTGCAGCAGCACTCCCACGTGGCACAGGGCAATCCACAGGGCAATCTTGACCTTTCTTTGGTGTACCTGTAGCTCTCACCTGCATCTTGTGCCAGGCCTGGCAAACCTCACTATTTCCTCCTGTGCACAGTGCTGCCTGAAAAGGCCAGGTGAGGTTTTGTGCGAGGGGAAGGAAGGCATTTGCTCTCCTGTGCCAGTGGTGCAGAGAGCATTTCCCTCATCCCCAGGTTTGTGCCCCAGAAGCCACTGTGTTTGCTTTCAGTTTCCTTCTCTGAGTGCCATGCTGCGAGGGTGCAAGCGAGCAAGTACCTCGTGAGGAGGGATAAACCGGCAGCTTCTGCTGACTCATCCTGTGGGAAAGGCCAGTGTGGCTGCCTCCCAGCCTGCCCTCTGGGCACGTGGACTCTTGCCCGGGCTGGAGGGGAAGAGGAGGAGTTTTGTGGTATCCCAGTCTTGCTTCTGCCTTGGGACCCTTTTTTCCCCACCCCTCTCCCTTGCACACAGCCATCATGATGAGGGATGCTGCAGAGTCTATGCTGTTGTGCAGTGAGACTGTGCAAGGCATAAAACCAGCAGAATGGGAAAGGGGATGGACGGGAAGGTGTGGAATGGTGTGTGCGGTCCCCTTGAGCTTGGTTCAGCACACCTGTCCCCAGCTGGAGCCTGGCTTCTCCCCCAGGGCTGCAGAGGGAAAAGGAAGAAGATGTTTTCAGTCATGAGTTCCTATGCCTTTCTGCTCCCCCCTGTTGTCACCAGTGCTGGGCCAGCCCAGCTTCTCTCCTCTCTTTCACTGACTCCCCTGTACCCATCTTCCTGATTTCTCCAACATGTGGCCTGAGCTGGAGTCAGCAGGACTCAAACCTCTGAGCAGTCTGGCTCTTGTAAGATTAGTTTTGAATATCATTAATTGAAATCTTAATTGCCACAGTCAGTAGCTAAGTATAGAGGAATACAAAAGCAAGAAGGCACAATGAACTTAATCTGTAAATGGATTAGTGCATGTGACTTCTTTTATCCACCAAGACATGTGAAGTACTAGAAAAATTTTACTTCTCTGTTGTGAAAGCCTTAGGGCACGGGAAAATGAAGAACTTGAAACGTGATTCTACCTAAAAAGTTCCATTTAATTTTTCATTTTTTTACAGCTTTGCTGCTCTCCTGTTCCCTGTTGTCATCACTGAATGCTATCTGAATAGGATCTGTGATTCTAGTGTCTGTTCCTTCATCTCTATTTCCAGGAATGTATCAAAAATGCCACTTTACCACATTTGACCAGAGGCTAATGGTCACTATCCCCATGCAGGGATGCTATGAAGCAGAGCCCTTGGGGAGAGAGAAGGTTCCCGCGGGCCACCGTGGAGTTAGTGGCTAGCCAGAAGCAGGGCAGGTGGTGACTAGGTATGACACCTGTGAACGCAGGGAAGGGATGCCACAGGGCAGCATGTCACTGCAATGACAAGAGGAAGTAAAACCTTCCCAGACCACAGCCCTGGGCCACAAAGGGTCAGCCACAGAGCCAGCCCTAGCTGCAGGGGTGGCATGTCCACCCTGCTGCCTCTGTGCTGCCAGTCCCTGACCCTTGCTTTGCCTGGTGCTGGGGGATTTTTGGTCCAGCATTTGGGTGCTTGATTTTTCCTTTCTATGCAAAACTGGATTGTGTAACTGCTTTTGCAGCACCTCCTTCGTGTGTCCAGCAGCCTCATAACAGTAGATGCCTGGGGAGCAAGTGATCTGCATGATCCAGAACTGGTCCCTACCACTTCTGATAAATGAGGTGTTTCTTCTTAGGAGCATGGCTGAAACCAGACTGTGTGAATCAGCCTTTAGTAAAAGCCTGTTTTGGACGCTTTATAGGGAAAGACAGACTTGACTTCCCCTTTCATATAGCTATGTTTATTAAAGCACTTGACCCAGCTAAAAACTTTACAGATTAATAATGACTGCAATAGTTAAATTGTTTTCCTTTAAAAAAAACCCCTCACTTTTAATGATTATATGAAAGAACATTTGATACAAGTACACATCATTCCCTAAAATGAGGAGTTGCCCTTCCATCCCATAGTGTGTAAAGCTGTAAAGAGCAGAAGGATGTTTTCTGTCAGTCAGGGTATTTTCTGAAGTTAGTCAATACTAAACCCAGAACTTCCTGCCTTTCCACTGATAGTTCCATATGTGCAGGCCTCACCCCTCTGTGCAGCTGAATCAGTCTGATACTGTTGCACTGAGCAAACAAGTTACCTGATGCTGAAATTCCTTGGATTTTTCCCTACATACCAAAGCCTTTTCCTTGATGTGCTAGAGTGGTGCTAGGGAATGTCCAATGTGCAGCGGCTCTTGTCAAAAACTGCCTCCGTAATTCCTGATCCGGAGCAGGGCAGACATGACTGTGGCCTCCTGCCTTTGTTGTGGCTTTGTCACATCCCTGTCAGGAGCATGAAGGGGAAGATGGAAGCAGAGTGCTAAATTTCCTTAATTTCTGCCATGAAGCAGGGGACTGTGATCCCCGCTAGGCCCCAGGAGCTACGGGAGGAAGTGCCAGCATCCTATTATTGGCCTTATTCAGTGCTGCTGAAAGTAATTGTTTTTTCTGAGATTTGCGAGCTGGCCTGTCCACCACAAAAAGCTGCCTTGCCCCTTCAGGTGATGACCATGGCATGGGAGAGCTGAGCCTCTGAGCCTCGTGGTGCTCCCACCATCATTTCACAGGGAGCAGGGAATGACGCCAAAGCCACCAAAGATGAAATGGCTGAAACTGTTTTGTTTCTGGTCACTGCATTTCAAGGGATATCTCCTGTTGCTAAAGGAGTGACACCAACCTCCAGGCTTTCAGAGGGCTGGTGAGAATTGCATTGCAAAGAGCCCATGCGTGAGAAGGCAGGGCAGCCTTGGTGTGGCCCGTTTGTTACGCGGGCCAGACAACGTCCTGACGCACTTGGGTGAGGACCCTTGTTTACAGCTGTAGCAGCGTTTGGGACTATTGCTCACTGATGGTCCCACCATCAGACAGTCACGTGCTTCAGGGAAAACCCTGCCAGACTGAAAGGCAACATATCATATCCCCAGCCCTTCCTGTCCGGCCTCCTTACGCCTCCATGGATGCACATCATGCCCTCCTACCCTTTTGTATTAATGGGAGGAAAATTATAGAACTTGGTCCCATCCAGCAGCGTGTGCTAAAAATAATAAGCAGCAGATGAGACATTGTTTTTCAGTTGATTTATAAAAACATCCCGTGAGGGGAAGAGGGAGGAAGTATCTCCTTGTCTGGCATTTTGTTTGGGAAATACCACTTTTGCATCCAGTCTCAGGAGTGAAGGCATGAGCTGGCCAAGGGGGCCAGGCTGGTTTTCACCTAGGGGACCACAGTGCAAACATGACCCAGGGCTGCACTTGTTGCCCAGCTAGGTGCTGTGGTAAATGGAGAGCTTTCTAGGGTGGAAACTCTGTCAGTTTACTTCAACAGGTGGGTTTGTTTTTTTGGTATCAGGTGCTTGTGGATGAGTCAAGTGCATTCAGATTGCAATGCCATGCCCCAGTGATAGGATTTTTTTTCCCCCTGCCCTTTAGGGAGGAGCAGGTCACAAGCATCATGCTATGCAGGTGACTGGACACCGATCTGGAGGGCTGGAGAGAGGCCAGACTCCAGTGGGAAGCAGGTGAGAGTGTCTGGATGTTTTCACAAGTCTGGTGAGTCACACTAGTATGATTTGCTGGTGAAGCTTTGCAAAACCAGACCTTTCTGCAGCACCTACGGTAGCACTTTTCACCGGGCTGATGGGCCTTCTCAGGACTACTTCACTGATGCCCTCCAAAGTAAAATCTTCCAGGCTTCTGCTGGTGACAAAGTGGCAAAGAGCAGGGAGTTGCATCTCTTTGTGGTTTTTGCTGGTTATTAGAAACAAGAGCCTTTGGCCCAGATCTTAGTCCTCCTTGGACTGGGAATACGAGCCACAGGCATGGTGCTCCCTGGCTGTGAAGCTGGGGAAAAGCAGCGCTGTGAGTCAGCAGGGAGCCTGCTGATGTTCTTGGCATAGCAGGTGAGGACCTCAGGCTCTCTGCACAGACACATCTCTGGGTCCCAGCTTTAGGGAAGAAGAATGTGCTCTGCACTATCCCTCTGCTATTCCCGTGTGATAAGCAGTGTCATTTCCCACTCTTCCAAAACTCCAGCTTCCAACTTTGGAGGAAGTAAAAATTTGCCTGACAAAACGCTGTATCCCTTTCTGCCTGCACCTTAGACAAAACCCTTAACTTGAATGTCTTTTACTAGGACTTTTACTTTTAAAGAACACTTTTTACTAGTGTCCTTTACTAGGACACTCCTTTTCAAAGCTGCAGCTATTCTGGTAGAAGTAATGCACCCCCAATATCACCCAAATATTCTGCAGCCAGTAGTTAACAAAAAATACCAGAATAGGTGTCTCATTTTGAAGTTCAAGGTCATGGTTATGTCTTGTTCCTCTTAAAGGCAGAAGTCAAAGCCGAATCTCACAAAGCAAACCTGCTGGCACTCTGCTCTTGCCCTGGCCCTTTTACCCTGCTGACATGGAAGCATGGGAGGAATTTGCATAATATAATCATGCATTTACAATCCACAAAAGAAAACCCGAGTTATAGGAACCTTTGTGACTCATTTTTCTTGTAAACACTTTGTATTTATTATCTTAGCAAGAATTCAAGATATACATGCGTGAGGCATACAGTAACACATCTGGCACGCATCCAGAACAGGCCTTAAGGAAAACAAACTCACGTTGATAAAGTCATAAAGCAGATTCTTTGCAGAAGTAACAAATCTAGGGTGGACATAAGCAAGCACTTGGTCATATACTGGCACTGACCTCTTGCATCTATGCCTTTTTCCTGAGTTCCTGTTGAACACTACCATTCCTAACAATGCACCGAAACACCTAAAACATTGCAAAAAAAGCAAATAACCTTTGCATTTCTAGGCAGACAAATACTGTGCTAACAGTAAACTTGGATATCCCCATGACAATGCATTTATGAGTATATATATATTTTTTTTGTAATATTCACATGTGCTACAGCCTGAAGAACTGGGTGGGCTCTACAAATCCACACCTCATTTCCTGTTGAATTTCCAAGCAGCATACATTGAATAGAACAGTTTTATTCGCATACTTTTCAGCTACTAATGTGAATGCTAATGCTGAATTTTCCTGAGAGTTCCAGACAGGCATGGTCATTGTTCAGTGTCCTTGATGAAGATTTCAAGATTCCACCAAGTGCAGGACATACAACAGCAACCCTTCTTATGAAGTTTTTGATGAAGTTTTGCTCAGCTGGATGCAGTGCTAGCCTGGGAGCTGGTGTTCTGCTGATCTGAAACTCTTTGCATTTACTTTTTAGTACTTGAAAAACTGACCTACGTACATGTCAGCCAAACACACTGCTTTGCAGTACTTAGATAAATAACAACTATGCTTGAAACATTATTTTCTCCCTGAAAAGGTACTAGCTAGCTTAGAGAGGAAGGGAACCAAGCATGTGGCTCAAGCCAACAGCAAAGGTCCCTGTAAAACCACTGGGATGGATGGGGTTAAGTCTTCCATGTGGAAAGAAGGCAAAGTCAGTCAGCTTCTGCTCAGTGACAGAAGTCAGTGTCAATATGCAAATCCCCTACATGGTTGGTTGTGAGAGTGACCAGAGTAATGTAATGACAATTTTCCAAAGGCGGATAAGGAACAGATAACAGAAAAATAAATTATAAATATAAACAAGAATTCACCACAAGACAGGAGAACACATAATTTGAACAGACACAAATAACAGAAAGTGTAACTATACAGCCTTATAAAATGCAAATGTACTTATAGACAAAGTTAATTAAGAGAAGGAACTCTGACCAGTGACCTTAGAGGCAGCTATGAAACAGGATCAGATTCAGCCATTTTCTTGTTATCTTGGACCCATGAAAAATACTGCTTAGGATGGAGCCTGACACAAATTGACTAGCAGAGTTTGCCTTGACAGCAAGCAACATGTTTAATTCAGCTGCTCTGAAGCCAGCCAAGTGTAATATCCCCCCAGTGAGATGGGTTATTCCCGTGTAATTCCTCGATGGTGATAGTGCATCACCATCCACTGGATGTGCTGCAGCAGCTTCACCATTCTGGAACTGAAATGAGGAGACCATGAAGTGAAATGGAAATAAAGTACAAGGGAAGAACCTTTGCCTGTAAGTATAATTAAACATTCAAAAACCTAAGGCTACTTTCTTGTGCTGTTGTAACACTCAATTCTATTGATATTATTTCTTCAAAGAGAGGTAGGTGCTTTCTTTGAATAAATAACATTCTCAACAAAACTTGAGATTCAACTTTAAGATCTACTTCTACTGAAGTTATTTTGTTACTTATAAAGACACAGCAGAATTGTATTGTTATCAAGAAATTCTTTGTAATATTGAAAGAATCCTTCTACCACAATTACTTCAATATCAATGTTTGTGTAATATATATTCAGATATATATCTTATATAATGCTAAAGTATGCTTCCCTCTCTGAAGCATGATTTATTTCCTTTATCATGAGAAAATATTATTAGTTATTTTGTTTATATAATACCTTTTTATATTGAGTTTGTCATGTTTTGAACATTTTTTTGTACTGTGTTTGGAGACTGAACAAACAGCTTTCAATTAATAGTTCTGTTAAATACTCATGACATACACTAGCAGTGCACACGTTTATGTTTTACGTATACATAATATATATATATATAAACTTATACTATATATTTATAATATAGACTAGAACTACGCGATACTGCGTTAATTCGTAGAATTACAACTTTAAGTCTGCAAAGCAACATCCTGCAACAAAGAACATTTCAATAAAGATAGTGGTTTCCTTTAACAAATTTTAATTCCCACCACCAGATCCCTGTCCAGCAGGATCCATGCTTTAGAAAAGAAGAGCAGTCAAATATCCAGCAACTTGCTTTTCCTGTGTGATATGTGATCCCAAGTTCCAAGACACTGACACTTTTTTTGGCGTCATCCAGGAGGTGGCCCAAACTTCTCGGTGAAACGTGGCTATGGGACATGAGGACCAGAGGGCGACTGGGGAAACCGTGTTCCTGAAAGTCTTCTCAGACCATGGTGAAGGGCAAGTTCAGTCTTGCCCCAAACGTCCCCATGTCACCAGCTTGCTCCAAGTCACCACTGCACGGTTTAGAGGCTCTGCCCATCGTTATCTTTTTTCCCACCTGGCATTCATACGCCAATATTCCTGTAACATTCTTCAGACAAATCATGTGATAGCCATCCTCCAGCGGTTACGGGCAGCTAAATGCAACGCAGCGAGATTTGAGGTTTCTTCATCTCCCACTGTCTGTGGAGCCTCTTCTTCCAAACCCACAAAGCCAAGATCTTCCTCCGTTCCGCTCGCCGTGTCCGCGGGCAGCCCACGTTCCGGGGCAGAACAACTTGGCGAGCAGGTTCAGGATCCTCTGCCGCAGGTCCCACCTGTCGCCGATGCGGGCCAGCTCCAGGGCGCACTCCTCTGCCGCCGCCTCGCGCCCTGCGGAAACGCGCGTGGTTGTCCCCTCAATACGATACTTTTGGTTCAATTTGTTTACTTTTTCC